>VDFB02271358.1:1078495038-1079095038 GCA_007258455.2 Sequoia sempervirens | reverse complement strand
TTCCCTAAGTTCATTAAGTTACATCGAAGATTCTAACTTAAGTCTTAGTCGCTAAGACATAACCACTTCGATATGACATCTTACTGAAGACACTTCCTTCGGCCAAGTCTCTCTGATGAAACACAGTCGGCATAACATTTGATTTCGCGGTGACTTCTCACCAAGCCATAATGAGTTACCCTAAGGACCTCAAAGTAACCGCTGTCGGCAAGACATCAACACTTTGCTGAGACATCTTAGCAAGAACCTTAAGCTTCACCAAAGATCACAGTTGCCAAGAGTCTCACTGATGCACGATTGAATGGCCTATAGGCCATAGGTCTCCTGATCACTCTGATATTATAATGAATACATCATGCTACAACAATAGAATCCATAGTGCAACCTTTCGACAAGACAATGGCAAGGTCACAACGACCTGTTCATAAATGAATAAAGCAAACTGCTAGCTGGCCAGACATGGAACCTGTCACACCGACTTAACACTCATGGAGGTTTTAGCCTGTAATGTTTGAGGCACATATTTCCAAAAATATCCCACTTGACGAAGATCATATAGGCACCTCCAGAGCATAAATAATACTTACTGAAAAACATGTGCACTAAGGCCCATTGAACTGGCACACCACCTGAACTTGTCTGTGCTCACTGGCTTCGTCAATGCATCTGCAACATTCTCCAGAGTATCAGCTTTTCCAAACTGACCTTTCCATCCTCAACCATATCTCGTGCAAAGTGGTACTGTACATCAATATGTTTCATCTTGGCATGGAAATTTGGGTTCTTTGCCAGACAAATGGCACTCTGACTGTCACATAAAATTATTATTTCCCCTGCATCAAAACCAATGTTAGAACACAAACGTTTCAACCATACAGCTTCTTTGCAAGAATGATTAGTTGCCATGTATTCAGCCTTTGTAGTGGACAAAGCGACTACATCCTGCCGATTGCTCATCCAACTCACTGCACCACCATTCAACATGAAAATGTATCCACTAGTGGATCTTTCGCTATCAATGTCCCCTGCCCAATCAGAATCTGCATATCCCTAAATGTTGAGAGTTCTCCTGTGATTCAACCAAATTCCCATGGTAACACAATGCAAAATCTGAAGTTCCCTTCAAATACCTAAACACTCTTTTCATAGCATCCTAATGTATTCTTCCTGGATTAGCCATAAATCGATTAAGTACTCCCATTGCTTTGGCAATGTCTGGTCTTGTACAGACCATTGCATACATGAGACTGCCTACAACACTAGCATAGGGCACACTGGTCATGTCCTCCATCTCAGTAGGAGATTTTGGACAGTCCTCAACAGATAGCTTCGTTCCTTGCATGACCGGAACAACTAACTACTTGCAATCATTCATACAAAATCTCTCAAGAACAGTCCTTATATACTTACTTTGACTGAGCCAAAGCTTTCTATTCTTCATGTCCCTAGTTATCTCCATCCCCAGAATATACCTTGCTGCACCAAGATCCTTCATTTTGAACATAGCAGACAACTGAGACTTAAGATCAAAAATCATTAGCCATCTATTTCCTAGGAACAACATATCATCAACATATAAAGCAATAACAAGAACTTGATCACTTTTAGCTTTATAATATACACAATGATCATATTTTGATCTCACAAATCCCAAAGATAATACAAATGTATCAAATTTCTGGTACCACATTCTAGATGATTGCTTTAACCCATATAGAGACTTCTTTAATTTGCATGCCAATTTTTCTTTACCTTTCTCAATAAAGTGCTCAGGTTGGGACATATAGATTTCTTCTTCAAGATCACCATAAAGAAATGATGTCTTCACATCCATCTGTTCAACCTCTAAGTCATACGTTGCTGCAAGTGACAATAGAAATCTAATGGACGTCAGCTTTGCTATAGGAGAAAAAATTTCCCCATAATCAATTCCCTCTACCTGGGAATAACCCTTTGCAATCAGTCTTGCCTTGTATTTTTCAACACTGCCATCCAGACCAATCTTTTTCTTAAATACCCATTTGCAGCCCACAGGTTTTCTGCCTTTAGGTAAGGGAACCAAACTCCAGGTTTCATTTTTATCTAATGATGCCATTTCCTCATCCATGGCTTCCAACCAAGAATCTGAATTAGACATTTTAATTGCCTCCTTTACAGTACTAGGCTCATCAGTACTAGAAATCAAGGCATAAGCACAAGTAGAATCAATTAATGAGAACCCATACCTATCTGGTTGTTTCCTTTCTTGGGTTGACCTCCTCACTGGCTGAGGCTGAGGTTCTTCTTCAAAACTTTCAGAACTACTTGAACTCTCCTCAGTTTCAGGTACATTTTGAATTTTCAATTCCTCTTTCTCTGGTGTAGGAGGAATTGATGCTACATCCTTACTATTTTCAGACTTTGTCTCTGACTGTAGATCCAAGGTGGAAGGTTTCAGCTCTTGAAAGATTACACTCCTACTATATACAACCTTCTCTGTAATAGGATTCCAAAACTTGTATCCTTTAATGTTAGCACTATAGCCAATGAAAATACATTTGACAACCTTTTTCTTTAGCTTAAATATTTTTACATCAGGCACATAGGCATATGCTTCACAACCAAAGACTCTAATATGTCTAAGAGAGGGCTTCTTACCAGACCATGCTTCCAGAGGTGTCTTATCAACAAGAGCAGAGTTTGGAGACCGATTAACTAAGTAACATGCAGTAGTAGTAGCTTCAGCCTAGAACTTCTCCTCCAAACCAGCACTACTAAGCATACTTCGTGCTCTCTCCATCACTATCCTATTGAACCTTTCTGCAACTCTGTTCTGCTGTGGAGTATAAGGTGTAGTCTTGTGTCTTTTGATTCCATGGTCTTTAAAATATCTTTCAAATTCATTAGAACAAAATTCACCACCATTATCAGTCCTTAAACATTTTATTTTTCTACCAGTCTAATTTTCAACAAGATTTTTGAACTCCTTAAATCGACTGAACAATTCTGATTTACCTTTTAAAAAATAAACAAATTCTCTCCTTGAATAATCATCAATGAACGACACATAGTATCTTGATTTAGACAATGAAAGAAAATTCAATGGACCAAACACATCTGAATGGATATAATCTAACAAACCAGAAGATTTATGAAGAGTGTCATAAAATGAAACATGGTGCTACTTTCCATATATACAGTGTTCACAGAATTCAAGTTTAAAATTACAATCTTCAAGCCCCTCAACAAGATTTTTTTTCTTCAAGGTTTTTAAACCTTTTTCTCCGATGTGGCCTAACCTATGATGCCAAAGCATAGTATTCTCTATAGGAAGTTTTACTTCCGTAGAGTTTACATAATTAGGGATATTTCCCTCTATACCTCCATGAGCAGCTTTCCGTGACTTTGAAGAGACACTGTTACATTGAATAGCTTGTGCATCTTGCTTGTACAGGGTACCAATTTGAGCACCTCTAGCCAGAACCATTGAACCTCTAGTCATCTTGCAGCCACTTCTCGAGAACAAAACATGTACTCTGATATCATTTAGCATACTTACAGACAATAGATTTTGAGCGAGACCTGGTATGTTCATAACATTATTGATCCCCTTTATTCTGCCATCAGGGAATTGGATTCTGACTCTTCCACGACCAAAAATTTCCAAGGTTGAATCACTCGCCAAGTACACCTTTCCACCATCATATTCTTCATACTTTGTGAACCATTCTCTATGAGATGTCATGTGGAATGATGCTCCAGAATCAATCAGCCATACATCATTTGATGCCTCTATAGCCAAGGCTGCAATGAAGGCGTCACCATCATTGTGAGAAGAACCATTATCGGAAGAGCCCTTCTTCTTCTTTTTCTCCTCTTTACAATCCTTTCGGACATGACTGGGTTGCCCATAGTTCTAGCACTTCACTTTGGACTTCTTTCCAGGAGATTTTGATCTCCCTTCTGATTTCAATTTGGACTTCTTGTCCTTCTTCTTGCCTTTCTCCTTTGACCTTCCTTTGACAGCAAGAGCCTCCTTCGCCATCTCAGAAGATTTTCCTCTCATCTCTTATGAAAACAAAGAACCAACAACATTTTCAATCTTGAAACTGGATGTTGTACTCCCAATAGCCATCACTAGATGATCCCACGAGTCTGACAAAGAACATAACAGAAGCATACAATGATCTTCTTCTTCAATCTTTACACCAACAGATGTTAATTGTGTAAGCAACATGTTAAATGCATTCAAATTATCAACTAGAGACCCTCCTTCCTACATTCTCAAAGAGTAGAGCTTCTTTCTCAGGAATAGCTTATTCACCAAGGATTTCCCTTGATAAATAGACGCCAGTCTCTTCCACAAGGGAGAAGCAGTATTCTCTTCATGCACATTGAGAAGAACCGAGTCTGCCAAATAGAGCCTTATCAGCCCCTTCACTTTTCTATCTACAAGGTCCCATTCTTCTTGCTTCATGCATGTAGGTTTAGTTCTAGACACAACAAGCCAAAGGTATTGATCTACTAAGAGATCCTCCATCTTGAGTTTCCACAATTCAAAGTTACTGCCATTGAATTTCTCTATTTCAATCTTCCCAGATGAACTAGACATCTTAATCTGTCAATAGAAATAACAATCTCTACAAAACTCCCACTGAACAGTATTGAAAAAAAACCCAATGTACCCCCAAGGATAACACAACTGGCCAGGCTCTGATACCATGTGTAAGGAAAATTAGATGTGGAAAACAATTCTCCTAACATCAATACCTCAGGAAAGAATGCAGAAGTACTTTTAAATTTTCCAATTATAGTCAAGTTAAGATGCACTATGAAATAGATTACAGAAACATAGTATTTGAAAATCACACATGAACACCAGATATACGTGGGAAAACCCTTATGGGAGAAAAACCCACCACACCAAGAGAAATCAAATTGTATTACAGTAATCAAAATTACATACAATTCCAGACTTATCTTTCTAGTGTCATTATACAACAACATTCATCATGAACCTTCTTTGAACAAAAAAACATCCAAGTTATAGCCTTTCAAGATTTTGAATCCTTCACTGATACAGTTTGAATTCTTCACACTTCACTGTTGATCGAACTACTATCCAACCCCCAAGCATCTGCAACTTGCAACTATATACATGTTGAATTATGTCTGTAGAACTTCCTTACAGAACCGTCACAACTGACTATCTTCCAACTGTTCCCCTTCAGCTCCTTCTATTCATCCACAAGACTCCACATAGGATGATCAACCATTCAACATAATTCGTATTGTATTGGCATCTCAATGAGACACCAACTGTGTCTCACCGATGCCACATTGACCTCATATCGATGTCGCCAAAAGCCTCTGTAGTCGCCAAGATGTTACATCGAGCTCCAAGAGATATACCGAGTCATCACGTAGTCGCCCTAACTTATCACTTTCGCCAGAAGGTCATAGCGACACTAAAGTTACAATGAATTCCCCAAGCCTACCGAGCACCAAGTAGAAGTCGGAAAGACTCACTCCTATCGCCAAGAGTTCATATCGATCTCCAAATGTTACCTGAAAGTGTTTACCCATAGCCAAGACATTGCCCTTGACTGAGAGAACTTACCGATCTCTATGACTTATCCCAAGAGCTTCATCTATCACCCAAATGCATAGCTTTCGGTGTGACATTATACCAATGGGATTAAGTCATAACGAGCTCTGAAGAATAGTTGGCAAGACAAGAGCTTATTGCCGAGACGTTTCCCCGAGTTCATTAAGTTACACCGAAGATTCTAACTTAAGTCTTAGTCGCTAAGACATATCCACTTTAGTATGACATCTTACCGAAGACACTTCCTTCGGCCAAGTCTCTCTGATGAAACACAGTTGGCATAACATTTGATTTCGTGATGACTTCTCACCGAGCCATAATGAGTTACCCCGAGGACCTCAAAGTAACCATTATCAGCAAGACATTAACACTTCGTTGAGACATCTTTGCGAGAAGCTTAAGCTTCACCGAAGATCACAGTCACCAAGAGTCTCACCGATGCACGATTGAATGGCCTGTCGGCCAGAGGTCTCCCGATCGCTTTGATGTCATAACGAATACATCATGCTACAACGATAGACTCCATAGTGCAACCTTTCGGCAAGACAATGGCAAGGTCACAACGACTTTTTTTAGAAATGGATAAAACAAACTGCTAGTCAGCCAGACATGGAACCTATCACACCGACTTAGCACTCATGGAGGTTTTAGCCTGTAATGTTTGAGGCACATATTTCCAACAATGTGCACATACCTAAATGTGTGGAAGATTCATTGTAAAAATTGTGGAGAAAGTACCACTCACCTTTTAGGGAATAAATTGAGCAATTAATGAAAATGAAGTGGAATGAGGTGAGGTGGAATGAAGTGATGGAAGAGAGAGAAAGGTGGTGATGGATGGGTGAATGGGCGGATGGATGAAGAAATGGACTTCCATATAAGTGAAAGTCTTTATTATGAGAAGTATGTACCTCAATTAGTCAAAAGGAGGGACACCAGGTCCATTTCCTTCAACTGTAGGAAGCTTGGGTGCTAAGTGTTGGGTGAATTGCTACAGGAACTCTTCTTTGGAAGCTGGCTTGTGATATAATCTGAGGTGATAACCATTGACAAGTAATTTGAACCTGACAAGATCAATGGTAGTAAGCTGAACAACTTCATATGGTCCTAGCAACCTTGTCTACAATTTTCCTACATTGTCCTGGTATCTTGAGTCATAGAGCAGGGCCCAATCTCTTAGTTGGAATTTCTCGTCCTTGATAAATTTGTCATGCCACTTGATTCTCTGATTTTGCACTACTTTTGTATGTTGTAGGGATGCTCATCTTATCTCATCCACAACATTTAGATACATGATTCTTTCTCTTTGCGCCTCAAAAATATCCATCCCCAAATCTACTACAGTCCGCAGAGTCTTATATTCATATTCATCTGACATCATAGTTGTCTTTCGAATACAACAACTCAAATGGGGTGAAGCCTGTAGTTGTTTTCTAGGTTGTTCTAAAGGCCCAAAAAACTTATGGTAATCTGGTTTCCCAATCCTTTCTATGAATAGCTACTATTTTAGTCAGAATGGCTTCAATTTCTCTGTTGGTCACCTCAACTTGGCCATTAGCCTGTGGGTGATAAGGAGCAGACTTCCTATGCCTTATGTTGTACTCATTAACTAGTGCTACAACAAAGGTTGATGTGAATTGTTCCCCTTGATCAGTCACTATTTCTCTTGGGACTCCATATCTTGTGAAAATATCCTCATAAATAAATTATGCAACCTTGTTATCTCTTGCATGCTTCATGGCCTTAACTTCTACCCATTTTTTCACATAATAAGTGTATACTAATATATAAGAGTTACCATTTGATGGAGGGTCCATGGGTCCCACAAAATCCAATCCCCATTTGTCAAAGGGACTGATTACTACTTGAGGCCATAGTGGCATCTCATCAGATTTGGTTGGTCTGCCTATTCTTTGACATCTATTACATTTTCTGGTATACCTTCCTGCATCCATGTGGAGTGTTGGCTAGTAATATCCTATGTTCAAAACCTTCATTGTTGTCCTCTTGGCTACAAAGTGTGCACACGGTTCATTGTAACATGCATGAAAATTGTCATATGTCTCATCTTCTCTCACACATCTCCTCATTACATGGTTTGGTCTAGTATAAAACAAACATCCAACAATCTAAGAGAAAGGAAAATATTTTTCAATGAGTTCCCTTTTCTCTTTTGGAGAGAAGTGATAAGGAACTCTACCTATGACCAAATAATTGGCTATGTCAGCATACCAGGGTGTTTGTACACTGAGGGAGAATAGATGCTCATTAGGGACAACATTGGCCTTCCTTGGCTTATCCACAATGGTTATATCAAACTCCTAAATCAACAATAACCATCTTGCCAATCTACCTATGATCAAAGGTTTATTCATGAGATATCTAATGGCTGCATGATCAATTTGCACAAAGATTTGGTAGCCTGTTATGTAATGATTGAATTTATTCAGTGCATAGATTACTACCAACATTTCTCTCTTTGTCACTGTATAATTGAATTCAACTCCTTGTAAATTTTTGCTGACAATGTAAATGGCATTTTCAACAACTTATTTCTTTCCTAAGACTACTCTTATGGAATAATTTGATGCATCAGTATGGATGTGGAAAGGAAGTTCCCGATTAGGCCCTTTGAGTACAAAAGCATGAGTCAAAGCTTCCTTCAAGTCATAAAATGCCTTGTCACATGCTTCAATCCACTGAAATTCAACAACTTTAGTGAGAAGAGTGTACAATGGTGTTGCTACCTTGCTGAAATCCTTGATGAAATGTCTATAATATCCTGCATGACCCAAGAAACTCCTAACACCCTTCTTCTTTGCTGGTGTGGGAAGATTTGTAATTACCTCAATCTTTGCAAGATCTACTTGAATTCCCTTGTGGGAGATGTAGTGCCCAAGAACTACACCTTCCTGCATCATCATGAAGCACTTTTCATTGTTTAAGGAGAAGTTTTGATCTTCATCTTTCTATAGGACCCTTCTGGGATTTCCCAATGCTTGATTAAAATCAACACCATAAGTGGTAAAGTCATCCATATAAATTTTCATGCAATCATGAGAAATGTCTAAGAAGATGTTGATGACTGCCCTCTGAAAAGTTGCAGGTGCATTGCATAAGCCAATTGGGAGTATCGAATAGGCATAGGTCCCCCACGGATAGGTAAATGTAGTCTTCTCTTGGTCCTCTAGTGCAATTTGGACCTGGTTGTACCTGCTGAATCCATCTAGAAAAGAAAAGTATTGGTTTCCTGCAAGTGTGTCCAAAACTTAATCAATGAAGGGTAAAGGAAAGTGTTCCTTCTTGGTGGCAACATTAAGTTCCCTATAATCAACAAAAACTCGCCATTTCCCTCCTTTCTTGGGTATAATCAATAATGGTGACACCCACTGACTATCTAAAATGGTGTAGATAAATCCTGCATCTAGTAATTTCTGTAGTTCTCCTTTCACAATCTCTCTTAGTGCAGGGTTAATGCTTCTCTATGGCTATCTTACTGGGGTACAATCATCTTTGATGTAAATTTTGTGTGTACAAAGTTTAGGATCCAATCCCTTCATATCATGATAATCCCATGCAAATGCATGTTGATGGGTCTTTAATATGTTTGCCAATAACAATTGTTGTTATTCATTCAATTTACTATTAACATTCATATATTTTCCTTCTAACACCTATACTTGTGTAGTTAACTCTATCATGGTTGCTTCACTAACACATGGTACCTTTAGTTCATATGGAAGCAATGTATGGGACATACGTGTTGCTGCAGGAAGTCTGTCTATAGGTACAATGGTTGCAGGAAGAACGTCTGCAGGAATAGTGGTTGCAGGAAGAGCAGACAAAAGTGTCTTGACTAGAGTAGTAGAATGAGATGATGATGCTTCCTCCACTTCACAATGGTTCTTAATGATGTTAGCCAATACTTCATCCTCATATTGGAGTTGCATGAAAGAGCTTCTACATAGCATCATAAGCTGTGCCACAAAGTTAACTTCCTCGGCCTCTTCACCAACTTGTGGCCATACAGGATTATATTCATCATAAGATGCCTGAGTAGGCAGATAGAGAAAAAAAATTTAGTGCTCCTCCCATTTGAAATGGTCATGTCACCTGACCAACATCCAATGTATGCATCTACAGTTGCTAACCAAGGTCTTCCAAGAATGATGGGATACTCACCTAGTGTAGCTTTAGGAGAAAGAATCATAAAGTCTGATGGGTACTCCCAGGAGTCTAGAACTACCACAAGATCCTCCACTACACCATCAGGCTTAATAGTAGAGCTATCAACAAGCTACGGGATAGTAGGAGTAGATCCCATGCTTGTGATATTTAGTTGATGTAGGATGTCTTTGGTCATTACTTTTATTGCTGCCCCTAAATCAATCGGAGCACTCTTTACTTGGACCTCGTCTATAACAACTTCTACCATAGGATTTCCTGACTCATTATACTTGGGAATAGTCACTTTTCCCAGCATGATGTTAGCTAGCTATCCTACCACATTAACCATAGTTGGGTCCTTCTTTTTCCTACCTGGCTTCTTGAGGCATGCTTCTTTAATTGCCTTGTCTTAGATTGGAACATCCTTTATGGCCTGAAATAAAGGTATCTGGACACATATATGCTTTAGCTGATCCAAGATATCAAAAGTTGTATCCTCCTTTTCTTCTTTTCTTCCTTCTTAATGGAAACTTCCAATCTTTGAGGAAATGGTGGTTCTTGTTCAGTGTATTTGACTTGGATTGGTTCAATATTTTTAGGTACACTTGGTTGAATGGGATCATTTAGAGGTTCCTCTTCCTCTTCCATGGGAAGCTCAGTGATAATGGGCTTGGAAGGGGCTGGTAGAGTAGTTCCTGAATGCAAGTGGATGCCACTTACACTCACAACATATTCAGAGAGTTGATTTGAATTAGAAGAGTATGCAGGTTGTTGTTGTGGTTTGTTATTTGGATTGGGTGTGGGTTGGGCTAGTAGCTGAGTAGGTTTAGGTGCATTTGAGCTTTGATTTGCAAGTGGAGGCATTATAGCAGACTGCTAGGGCTAAGAAGGTGGCTGCATGTAACTAGTTGTCTATGTAGGCCATTGCTATCCTCCTCTTCATTGATTTTTTTGCTGCCAATTTCCTGGAGGTGGCTGCCAATACCCTTGAAATTGCTTCCAGTTCCCCTGAGGTTGTTGCCACTTGGGTGGAGAAATCTAATGATTGGGCCAAGCATTTGGAGGGTTAATCCAAGGTTTTGATGGATATGAGGGCTACCATTGGTTACCAGATGAATAAGAATTAAAATATGGCCCAACATAGGATAGTGGATCCGGTGGCATACCTTGTCTTGGAACCCAAGGCTTCCTTTGTGCAACAAAATAGACTTGGGATTCTTCAATCTGGATTGGCTTGAACTCAGGTGGAATCTACTTGCTTTAAAGATTAGCTACCATCTTGTATCCTTCTTCTTTTGTTTGTAGTGGGGTAAATACTCTATCAACATTTCCTGTGCCTCCTCTTCCTTCTTCTTGGCCTGAAGTGTATCTAGCTAAGTAGCTCTAGAGATTATTTATAATATCTTCCTTGAAGTCTGCAAACAAATGAGTAATCTCTATTCTTGAAACTCCACTAGTAGTTGACTTACTCATGGAAGGTTGGTAAGCTCTCACCTTCTTTGAAGCTTCCCTAGAGTAGTTCTGACATATTTTCTTGATATCCTCCCAACGAACTTGGGAGATATCTCCTCCTCCCATGAGGTCCAAGGCATCAGTGAAACTATCATTGATTCCTCTCAGGAAAAGAAACTTTTGTGAGTCTTCATTAAGTGTATGGTGTGGAGATTTTTGTAGGAAAAATAGAAACCTTGCAATGTAATCTTCCAGGATCTCATCTTCCTTTTGCTGCATCATGAAAATTTCACCTCCTCTCATGTCACTTCCCCTACAATATTCCTTGTATTTCTTAAGGAATTTTGTCTTCATGTCTTCCAAATTTCCACACTATCTCTGCCTAGGCTCATGAACCATCTTAATATATCCTCTTTTAAAGTGGTAGGAAATAGCTTAAGCCTATGGGCATCAATAGTATAGTCATAACTCCTACAGAGTATGCCAAACTCAAATAAAAAGGTATCAGGATCTTTTTTCACAAGTCCATAAAACTTTGGGAGTGCTGAGGAAAGAATGTTCTTGATGTTTTCAACTTCATTCTGATGGGCAATGGGGAAAGAAAAGCTAGTTGGTTAGGTTTGTTCCTATTTGCATCACCCATGCCTAATTGATGTGGTTCCAAGGCAAAGGGATTCTCAGGCTGATTTTGATCTTTGGAGGAGACATCATAACTAGTCAGATCAAGATAGGCATCAGCAAAGGGGTGTGGATCTTCTTCTTCTTCTGGTAGATTCTTATATTCAACTAGTTGGAATGGATTAGGATTGTTAGGAAGGAATCTCCCATAAGCATCCCTTCTCCTTCCTCTATGCATGCGGTATCACTCATTATCAGTCAACCCACACAAAGAATTGGTAAAGAATAAGGGCGGTTCATTACTTCCTAAATGAGGATATACTAAGAACAACTTCCAAAAACACTACAACAAGAAAAACTACCAATGACTCCAAAAGACTCCCTAGTTTGACACCATCCTCGGCAATGACACCAAAAAATGTTGGCCTCCTATAATGATTTTATTAACTAAGCCTGATTTTATTAACTAAGCCTTTATATCTATGGTTCAGAGATTGGACATCTAACTTGAATAGCTTTTTCAATCGTCATGAAGGTGCATTTAACTTGTCAACCTAGGGATGTGAACTTGAAATGGGTCAGCACAGTATGTGCAATAGGGACTCAAAGTAGTCATTTCATTCTACAACTAATGAACACACAATACTAAAAGTAAATTCCTTGAAAAGGAATGAGACAAATGTTGAACATCAATTAACAACTATGCTAAGTTGAAATACATAACAGGAATAAAAATCTGAGCAACAACTAGGAAACTACTCTGTCTAATTTGGCTGGAGGAACATTCACATAATGGAATTCTAGTGGCTATAGGGACAGTTGGTGCCAAACTTCTAACTAAGTACTAAATAACAAGTAACACTAAGCTAATACTAAACTAAGAAGAAAAATTACTCACCAAGTGGGCCCCCTTGGATAAGTATCCTCTAAAACTAATGAGAACTCAGATGCTCAAACTCAAAAATTTATTTTATTCACTGTGAATCATGAGTACAAAAGAGTAATGTGTCTGTATTACTAAAAATTGGAGAGTGCAAGTACAATATCATAAAATGCAACCTCCTAAAGAAGGAGCATAAAATCATTATTTATACTAACAACTGAACAAGGCAGTCAACTCCATGACTGAGAGGATGCCATTTAAGGAAAACAAAGAAAATGGAGTGATGACAGTTACGCATGCATGGAATCTAGTCGAACATGTAGGTCCAAACATAGATTCAACATAGTAGTAACACTTGTACATGCTCAATCATTAAAGTCCACTACAAGGCAGTTACGTTCAATTGCCTAAAGAATCTTCTGCCATCGGCCTCCTTTGACTTGGAGCGATTCCTTTGTTGGACATTATGGTGCATACCCAGCTAGTAGTGTCTTCCTCAACTTAGCATATTAAATCTGCATGGAAAAGTAAGTATGCATAATAACTACAGATCTATAACCTCCTTGAGGAACATTCATAACCACATGCAAAATCAATATAGATAATCCACATAATATACCAAATTTCATTAAAGCTTTCAAAGATAGGATTAATTCCAATGTCAATGGTTTGAGGGAAACATTATGAAAATACCCACATTTAAGATTAAAGTCCATCACATCTACCAAAAAATAAACTATAGATTCTACCCAAAATTGGACCAAAAACTAGGCTCGTCAGTGCTTTCGCTAGTTTTTCCCATCACTAAAAGCATCTTCAACTCCAAGTTAGTTATAGAGATGTGTGATGGCTTGTTGGTAAATTATGGCATTGCCAGAAAGCACTCCTTATCGAAATACAAATGCAAATTTTTACTCTTCAATGACAAGCGATAAGGGATATACCAAGGAATATTCCCTTCAGTGGGTTTTCGTTGTTCATTGCCAAAGTTTGGAGATGGCTTAAAATATTTACTATGATTTTTGACAAAGCGTAGAAGATATGGTAAATATATGGAAAATTACATGGTGAATTTTCAAGGTGTCATCGTTGTTTCTAAGTTCAAATGAAAAGGAAAGTGGAGACGCTTTAGGAATATCATTGATTATGTTTTAAATCAAAATGATCAATGACCAAGATTCAAAGCTGAGTGGCTAGCTATCAGCTCGCTTGTGTGAGCCCTCTTTGAACATTAATGGCTACATGCTCCAGTTTCTGTACTTAATGCGGATCATCCACTATTTTACCTCACCATTTGCAACTATGAAGAGTTGAGAAATTGGTTTAGAACTAGAGGAGGAGCATGTGAGTCTAAGGAAAGTAATTTCAATGATATTGAAGGATTTTTCCCAGGTAAGTAGGTGTTTATACCTGCTATGTTCCAATTATGCATTAGTGGGCATAATGAGTTTTGAATTCCTGGGGTTGGTGAGGGTTTTAATTGCGAGCATTTCCCACTTAGATTGATAAAAATTGTGTAGGCCTTGGGGTTTTGTTTTGCAAATTTCAATTGGATAAAATACCAGTGAGTTTTTCCTACAAATGAAGGTTTGCTAGCTCTTGTTTAGTTTTCTATGAAAATGAGTAAGCCTAGCGAGTTTGTCCAACCGATCAGGAGGTCTAGGAGGATTAGCATGCTCGAATTGTAGGATGATACTCCTGAAATTGAACAAGAAACACCAGGAGCTCCTACAAAACCAAAGGAGAAGAGGAGAGCCTGTAAGAAGTCTGTGAAGGCCAGTGTCAGGAGCACTTACAACCTTAGGAGTAAGGTCATTTTTCATAACCAGGGTGATTCTGGTGGAAAATTGGCTAAGTCTTATTGGAAGAGGAAGAATAAGTACAAGGCTTATAATTCTTATATGAGGAGGCATAACTTTGACATGGAGGATTTGACTAGTCCTTTGAGCAATGAAGGAGATACTGATCCATAGTATGCCCGGTACCTTATCACTCTAGCAGGTTGGGAGGATTATGATGATGGAGAGGTAGTAGCTTCTCCAGTTTCAACAAGAACACGGAGCAGGTGCGCCTACTCTAATTATGAAGAATTATAGGAGCACCTTAGTTTTGTTTTTATTTTTTATGACACCGCTACCACAATGATAGGCTCGTTTTCTTTAGCAAATGTATAGGTTTTTGTCAGGGGCGTTAACATGTGGAATCTTATTTTATCAATGTGGATGAGAGATTTTGGTGTTGTTGCAATGACAAACAATTCCTTTTAGAAATTTGGTTCATCTTCTTTGATGAACTAAATGGGTTTTTTCTTTTGTTTTCCTCCACTTTGCAATGAACAAATATAACCGTCTAGGCAAATCTCTAAAATTGAAATGAAGTCAAGTGCCAAATGAAACATTACTAAAAGTGTAATTTGGCCGCATGCTTGTTGCTCCTATGTTTCTATAAATGGGATTTCAAGGCTAGTTACATGGGTTTGAATTTAGGGTCTTGGGTGGTCTAGGATGAAAACTAAGCTCGTGCAAGAGTAGTTTCTAATTAGTGCATAGATGAATAGAATAGTAGGGAGTCTAGGGTACAAGCTAGCTTGTAATAAGCTTAATTATTTTTACAATAGAAACATCATGTAAATGAAAATGAATGTTTGAAAGCATATATCTCTCCTATGTATCTTTTTTTACAAATTATTAATTGAAATGATTAAGGATCTTTTTGTTTAACTTCAATCATATTGGTTGAATGAGTAATTTTATTTCTACGTTGGTTTAATGAACTGATTAAACACTTGAATAAGATCACAGGTTTGTGATGGAAGATTCTAGGATTGCTAATTAGTTTTGATTCTGATACAATAAGTTGAATATTGTAATGTAATATGTCAATAGTCCACAAATGTTGAGTCTAAATTGCTAATGTATTACAGATCGTTACAAGTGTGAGTCTGTTACCCAAAGACAAAGCACTAATCTATTTGTGTGGCTATCTTGAATGTAAATGAGTTAGTCCTACACTGGTCTAAGAACACCAAAGAAGAATAAAAATCATGTAAACACCTTCAATTACAACATATCATTATGAAGTAGATCAATTATTCCTCACTGTAGATAATAATTTGCTTAAGGGTAAGCCAAATCCTTGAAGAATTTTTTCTATTTGCATCTGATAGGAATGCATCTTTTAGTATTAATGTTCATGATAAAATGGCATGAGATTATCATATAAACATTATCAAGATTACCCTCCTAGGTTTCATAGGGCCTGAAGAGTAGAAGTAGAGGTTTAGAAATCCTTTACTTGTTTGTTGGCCAATCCTTACCTGTGCTTATCATTTGATTATGGAAAATCCATAGGAATTGGGTGAGATCAAGTTTGGTTGTAAAAAAATAACCAACAGATTGGCGACTCTGCTGGGGAACACACTTAGAAATGTGGTTCCAAATTATCTTGTGAAATATTTGAATGTTTTGCTAGTACATATTCAACTTTCAAGTCTAGTTGTGATGTTAGTGAGTCAATTCTTAGTTATGTTGTTTAGCATTTGTTGTGTTTCCTTTGAAACTTACAAATTTTGTCAAAGATCTACCATGATTTCATGAATATTTTCATATTTCTCACTAGATGTGAGTGGCAACTTTGAGATCTCTACATGAATGTGCATTATTTGAAATTTAAAAAAGTTAGAATGAATAATTTGTTGAGAAAAGATGAGGTGGACCTGAGCTCACATAATGGAGCCCTTTGATGAGAAGCTAGAAGGAAAATATAAAGGATTCATGTGTGATCCTAATATTGAAGAAGAATCAGAATGGAAGTAACCTTTGAGAGGAAATTCATATTATTGAAGATCATTCCTTTGTAAAAGGAGGTGGTGACTCTATGAAAAGAACCTGATAAAATTGTGATGATAGCTTCAAATCTAAAAGAATTTCTAGTCAGAAACATGATATATGGTAGCTACAACATATCTAGGTATCTCCCCTATTTTGGTTTTAAAGAAGCATGAATTTGTTTGAAAACCATATTGAATGATATGGAAAAAAATTTGGTTCCCTATTAAGTGAATTGAGCACTAATAAAGGGAATGATAGTGATTATTTCAGCATACTCCTAGGATATAGACTGAAATATTTGTATTGTGTTGAGGAAGTATGCTTGTTTTGAAATATTCCCAATAGAGGGATCCAAGGTACAAATATATTTGAATTATATATACTTTAAAGTCATGGGTAAACTAGGGAATAGGGCAACAAATGATTCAACTATAAAGTTGATGTTTTGAGGTTTTTAAAGGGTGCAAAAACTGTATCATTCCTTGTTTGTTCTTGTGGATTTTTGAGTGAAAACATGAAGAATGTGTAGCCTATGTCATAATCTCGGAGAAATTTCTCTATAGGGAGGTATAGACCATTGAATTTTAATGGTATTCAGGGTTTCCCAAACCTCATTCCTAGTAATGTTAGGGAAAATTTTCCAAAATTTATAGGGAAAATTTTATTGTCATCTTATAGAAATTTGTATACATTTATGGAAGTGATGGGAGACTATGAGGTAAGTCATGAAGCTCTTTGTTCAAACTCTAAAGGAGTATACAAGAGATTGGTTTTCATATTTACCAGTATGTTCTATTTCTTCATGGAATGAGTTCATGGTAGCATTTATAGAACAATTTGGTGAAAGGATTAATCCAAGTTCAGTAAGGAAAAAATTGATGGAAATTCAAAAGGATGAAGAGGAGTTAGTCCTGAAAAAGAAGAAAATTGGGAGTGGCTTTCTTTTGCTTCTAGGGTTTTCAACCTAAAAGGAGAAAGACCAATTTTCCAATGTTTCGCTCAAGAACAAACCATTGAGATTTGAATGCAAAGGAGATTGAAATATGACAAAGGAAGCTTCTAGGGAAATTAATGATGATAACAACTAATGGGGGGGTCACCACCAAGTGTAAACTTGGAAAAGAAAAAATGTTTGAAAATATAGTGTGATATATGCAAAATTGAACTAAATGACTTGAAAATGCAAGAAGAATAGAATAGAAAGTTGTAAAACTATAATTGTGCACTTGGAAACTTGCTAGAGATGGAATAGGGTTTTGAAATCCTAAAATTGTTGATTTTAGACCTGGTGGGACTCATTCGCCATTCTGGGCGAATCAGTCCCAATTCTGGAAACTACACTGGAGCCTATTTTAGCCAAATGGGTATCCAAATCCATGAAAATCTCTGAAAAATAGGTACAGTGGTACTCATTCACTACTCTTGGTGAATAGGGAAAAATTTAGTGGCAAATATTTTCCAATTAGTGATAATTGAAATCGGGTCCTCTAGAAATGGCGAATAGTACAAGCTAAAAAGGAGACTAAATCTCCAGGTTTATACAAAAAAATATTTTTTTCTCGATTAATTCGCCTATGCATTATTTTTTAAAATAATAAATTGAATTGATTCACCATGTAAACAATCTGTCATTGGAACAAATTTTCCAGTATTTTATACTGTAATTAAAAATATTAATTATATTAACTTGTAATATTATATTCCTACCATTAATTTTGGGGAAATATCTCCACTAATAATAAATTACCATTTAATTTTAGGGATATTTTAGCCTTGAATAGGGCTTTTATTTATTACCATTGATTAGCTTTTTAATTAGATGGCTGCAGGTTGATTCCGTGACCTATATGCTCGTGCCTTTAAAAGTCTTGTTGAGGCCCAAAATTTGTTTTTGGCCACACGATTAGATTTAATCGTGTGGCCAAAAATAAATTTTGGGCCTCAACAAGACTTTTAAAGGAACGAGCATATAGGTCGTGGAATCAACCTACAACCATCTGATTAAAAAGTCTAATCGTGTGGCCAAAAACAAATTTTGGGCCTCAACAAGACTTTTAAAGGCACGAGCATATAGGTTGTGGAATCAACTTGCAACCATCCGATTAAAAAGCTAATCAATGGTAACAATTTCACTTTTCATTTAGTCTTTTTTTGAAAGTGAGATTTAAAAAAAATACTTAATCCATGTGTGCTCCAATGCATTTTCGACCCCCACAAGGGGGCTCTACCCCTTGAAACCCACAAGGGGTGCTTCCCCTTGACCTCATTGGTGGCTGCCACCCCCAAGTCCCTACTTCAATATTACAAAAAACAAAAAAATTATGGGGGAACTGCACCGATCAACTATGCAAATTTTTAAAGGAGAGGTTCACCATTGTAATTAATCTTTTTAGTGATTATTCGCTAGGATTCACCATTGTGATTATTATTTTCACCAATTATTCATTAAGATTCGCCAGGATTTTACAATTTTTTTAATAATGTGCATAGATTAGCCAGGAAAATTAATAATTTTTTTTAAAAAAGGAAATATTCACGAGGAAAATTATAGCACTTAGCCAAGATTCGCCAAGATTTTACACCTTTTCCAAGTGGATGGTTTCTAAAAGTTATCCCTTCTTGGTGAATGAGACCACTTTGAATTTTTTGGAAACTTAGAAGTGGAGCCTATAGCTCTCAATCTTCTCTTGCTATTCCTCTAGGTGTCCATATCTAAAACTCTAATTTTTGGGGCTATAAATGACATTTTGTGAATATTTCAACCTTGTGGACAAGGAGATGACTCCAAAAAGTTTGAAACCTATTCTTCAATCATCTCCAAGCCTTCAAAGCACCTAGATCTACAATCACACAAATAAGGAGAACAAAAGTGTTGATGATTAGGGAATGGGGGTTGGCCTTGGTCAAACCCCATTTAGGTAATTAAACCAAAATGATGAAATAAGACAATGAAGCATGAACATGAAGTAATGCAATTAGAACCTTTCCATGATGATGGATCTTGAATTTCTACAACAATTGATGAAGGTTCTTATTCTTGAATGCCTTAGAAATGATTTTGAATGCTATCTTGATGACCTTATGAAGACTTGAAATGCCTAACTATTGCTTGCTTGACTTGAAACCTTGAATACCTTATGAAACAATGATGGAGAGCTTGTTTATGTAGGAAAGGAACTCAAATGACCATTATTTTGATCCCCAAGACCAAAATTCATCAAAATTTAAGTTAGAATTGCAATTTTCCAACTCAATTTTGAAAAAGTCCCCAAAAAAGACTCATCTTCCACACTTGGCGAATGGGTCCCACCTAAGGGAACTCATTCCCCAAGCTGTTGAATGAGTCCCGCCTTGAGTTTTTTGAGGTGGGTCTTCAATATTTTTGGGTTTTAAAGAGTTTCTATCGAGATATTAGTACTGTGAGAAATTTCTTTAAAGTAGAAGAAGACGTGAGAGATTATTTAGAAAGCCCTATGCCAAGTCATATGTTTCTGGTAAGCTATGTCATTAAAAGGGTGGTATGTCACATGCGAGACAACTTAAGGCATGTTGACCACATCCCAAGCTTGCTCTTATATGTTCATGAAAGGTGATCAACTATCCAAAAGAGGCAATGAAAAGTGACATATGAGGACAAGGCTAACTAAACTCTTGCTCCCACTTAGTGTAGGGCAAGGGTGAATTGGATAGGATGAAAGTAAGTATTAGTTAGAGGAATTAGGTGATTCAACACAAGGTAGAGCACCACATTCCTTGAGATGTTGAATTTGATTTCTTAAAGCCTTACATTCGTTAGTAGAACTACCATGAACTCTATGATATGCACAAAATGAATTCTTGTATTAAAATTTCTTCCATGTATTTGGAGGGAGAGTTATCAAAAAATCTTGGAGGAGTCTTGAAGATATTCCTTCCTGATCAGTAGTAGAAGATGTTCCTTTATTTGTGCAAGATTTCATACACACACTAAATGATATGGCTTGAGATGGGAATGGAGATAGGGGAGGTAACCCTAGATCTTTCTTGAAAGATTATGGTATGTTGGTTTGCTTCATGTGTTCATCGTATCCATGTGTAGGAGAGAGATTGTATTTGATACCATAACAATATTTCAATTTAGATGGAGGGGGTTTGTGTTTTTGAGAAGGATAGATTTCTTCAGGAGAACACAAATCCTTTTTAAAGTTATGAATTGTCCCCTCATGAGGGATGGGAGTTAGATAGCCCCCATGAGCTAATGTTGTTGACATGGAACCAAGTTGAGCATATGAAACACAAGGTTGTTTAGGTTGTGAGATTTTGCACTCTCCTATAAAGGGAGGTGTAAAGCCCAATCATCATTAGAACTTGTATCCAAAAATGAATCATTTGTATATGACTATTTGGAATTTGAGGGTGAGATTTTAGATTTTTTATTGAAACAAGGTGTAAAATCTAACGACCCCCAATTATTGCTAAATAATTTTTTTGTAGGTGAAGGATTAGCATCAAATTGTATAGGTTTAACTTTTGATTTTGGACTGAAGGTATTAGGGGAGTTGGAAGTGTTGTGATCATATGATTCATATATTCATTCATCTATGTCAACCATGTATATCTTCTTGTTGTATTCAAATTTAATTGTATAGTGGAGTGTAGAGGGGACTCCTTTCATAGCATGAATCCATGGTCTCCCTAGTTGAAAATTGTATGAAAGGGGTCCTTTCATGATATGGATAGGGGTAGGAAACACTAGAGGTCCAACCTCAATAGGTAATGTGATCATCCTTAGTGGTTTCCTATTAAAATTTTCAGAGCCACAAATATGAACATCATCAAGTTGAATGAGCCTTTTGTCCATGCCAATTTCTTCTAGGAGGTCAATGCTACAAACATCAATTTCTGCTCCATTGTCTATGAGAGTGTGCCTAACTATAGTTTCATTAATGACCACCTTTATCATCAAGGCTTCATTCTTGTTTTGAATCTCAAGTGAGGGAAATTCATGTTTATGGAATGTGATTTTTGATTGTGTGGCTTGTGTGGGATGAAAGGAGGATGTTACATTATTGAATTTCATAGAATCCTAGATCTCCTACTTTATTTGTAACATTTCTTGAAATAGGCACTTGTATGTAGGTGATAGTTTAATAAGTTTCCATATGGATATGTTAGCATGGGTCTTCTTAAGATATTCAACACTAGGCACAATATATTGAGGCAATGGTTATGCTACTGGAGCAATTTGTTGTCCCCTACATGTTTTAGCAACTATGCTACATCTTCTTGTTGCAAAACATTGTTTGATTGCATCGTAGATTTCAAGAAATCTCTTATTTTTGTATGTGATTCACTAATGGGAGGTGACTTAGGAAGCTCACTAATTAAAGGAGATCCAATTTGTGTTGTCATCACCTCAAGAATCTTGTCTTTATTTTCATGATCTCTTAAAAAAGAGGAGTCTAATGTCACTTCAACTAAGGAAGTCTCATTATATGTGTTGATGTTCATATTTTCTTGCACCTTGATATCTTCCCTAGGAGGAGAGTTTTTAGAACTACAAACCAAATGTTCTTGACAGCCAAAGGTTGGTTCTTCTAAAATGACTTCATTGCAGGTAGGGGAATGATCAATGGTTAAACTATCTTGTTCTTCAATGATGTTATTGTCTTATTCCATAAGATTCTCATGACTATCATTGGTTGTGTTTTCTAACATAAAAGTATCTTCATCACCACTAGGGGAGATACTAAGAGAAGAACAAGTGTTCTTGTCAAAATTGTCCACATTTTCACTCCTTTGTCCCATAATGTCTTCCAAAATAGGATTGGTGGGGGAAGGAACATAAAGAGGCTTGTCATAGATTTTAAAGGCTTCCTTATCTAACACCAACATATCCTCACCATTATACCAAGAGGAGAAGATGTTGGGTGATAAATGTGTGTCTAGGTTTCAATGGTCTCTTTTTTTCTTATGTTATCGTCATGATTACTTGTTACTATTTCATCTTGTTTAGTAATGCACTATCTAATAGGAGACCTGTAAGAGGAGAGAAATGGATCAGGTTCTCAAAACTCTCATCAATTGGTTATTCTAATGCTATAATATCTTCTTCACAAGTAGGAGAGATATTAAGAGAAGAACAAATGTGATTGTTATGATTACCCAAGGTTTCTTTCACTAGTCTAACCTCACTCTTAGAAGCGATACTAGGAGAGGGATCGATGAAGAACAAAAAGAGAGGGGAAAGGACCTCGTATTCATATGCACTTAAGAAAACTTTCTTACAACATTCAACAAGATCGGAAAATAGAACATGAAGTATGATAACTATAGATTTTTGTAATGTAAACATGATGTGATTATTGTTCTACAAGCAACAATGATAGAGAAAACATGCAAAATAGTAATTCAATTTTTTAGATTTTCAAGTGACAATTGACTGATTATGCTATGTAACAATGCAAATTTGAAATTAAGCAATGCATGAAATGGACCAAATTAAGCTAGATTTAATGAAATGCATGTAACAAAAACTCCACCAACTAAAATAGATAGTTAATGGCAGCAAACAAAAGTGTAAAAACAAGGTTTTTAGTATTGTAAAAGGAAGTTTCAATGGTGCAAAGGGATTGATTATCCCAAGGTGGCGAATGAGTCCCAATGGGTTTTTTTTTCAAAATTTTCAAAAATTTTCAATTTTTTTTAATGTTTTTTATGTTGTATGATTTGTATACTAAGTGAAAATGCTATTTTTCAATTATTTTCAATGATTTGAGATGAAAAAATGCAACCTATATGCACTTTCACTAATGTAAAATTTGATACCCTAGAATGCAACCTAAGTAATGCAAAATGCAATGCAATATTAATGAAAGCTACTTCTAGGATGATGATGCAATCCAAATCAGAAAAGAAGGTGATCTAAATGCATGTTAACCAAAATGAAATGAAGAAAATTAGGTGTGGTTTTCTTTTGCTTTTAGGGTTTTGGACCTAAAAGGAGAAAGATCAATTTTCAAAACCTTTAACTCAAGAAAAAACCCTTGAGATTTCAATGCAAAGGAGATTGAAATCTGACAAAGGGAGGTTCTAGGGAAATGAATGATGATAACAAGTAATGGGGGGTTTACCACCAAGTGTAAACTTGGAAAAGACAAGATGTTTGAAAAGACATTATGATATGCAAAATTGAACTAAATGACTTGAAAATACAAGAAGAATAGAACAAAAAGTTGTAAAACTGTAAGTGTGCACCTGGAAACTTGTTGGAGATGGAATGGGGTTCTGATATCCTAAAAATGTTGATTTTAGAGCTAGTGGGACTCATTTTCCATTCTAGGTGAATTGGTTTTGATTCTAAAAAAATTGCATTGGAGCCTGTTTTAGCCAAATGGATATCCAAATCCATGAAAATCTATGAAAAATAGGTAGTGTGGGACTCATTCACCACTCTTGGTGAATGAGTCCACTTTGAATTTTTTGGAAACTCAGAAGTGGAACCTATAGCTTTTGGTCTTCTCTTTCTATTCCTCCAAGTGTCTGAATTTGAAACTCTTATTTTTAGGGTTGTAAATGACTTTTTCTGAATATTTTAACCTTGTTGATAGGGAGATGACTCCAAAAAGTTTGAAACCTATTATTCAATGATCTCCCAGCATTCAAAGCACCTAAATCTACAATCACACAAAGGAGAACAAATGTGTTGATGGTTAGGGAATGGGGGTTTTCCTTGGTCAAACCCCATTTAGATAATTAAACCAAAATGATGAAATAAGAAAATGAAGCATGAACATGAAGTAATAAAATTAGAACCTTTCCATGATGATGGATCTTGAATTTCTACAACAATTGTTGAAGATTCTTTCTCTTGAATGCCTTAGAAATGATCTTAAATGATGTCTTGATGACCTTATGAAGACTTGAAATCCCTAACTATTGCCTGCTTGACTTGAAAACTTGAATACCTTATGAAACAATGATTTGAGGGCTTGTTTATATAGGAAAGGCGCTCAAATGACCATTATTTTCATCCCCAAGGGTGAAATTCATCAAAATTTAAGTTAGAATTGCAATTTTCCCACTCAATTTTGAAAAATTTCCCAAAAGAGACTCATCTGCCACACTTGGCGAATGGGTCCCACCTATGGGGACTCATTCGCCCAAGCTAGTGAATGAGTCCCACCTTGAGGTTTTTGAGGTGGGTCTTCAAGATTTTTTGGTTTTAAAGTGTTTTTATTGGGAAATTAGTCAAACTATGCCTCGAGATGAAAAAATAAGGGGCATGACGGCCTATTAATGATGATATAAAGGGTGATTAGGGCTAGGGACACATAGTTCAATGTGAAAGTGTGGTTAAATACACTGTAAAACATTAAAATGAGGTCCACTTAGCCTCGAAAGGAACAATATCTAATGTGAATGTGTGAAACACATTACAACACTAGATCAAAACCATGTTTAATTTACAAGCCTTCTAGTTTAAAGTGAAAATACAATTAAATACATTTTACAACATTGAATTAACGGAAACATAGGTCCATTTAACTTTGAAAAGGGCCCAAGACCTAATGTGCATGTGAAAAAACACCTCACAACACTAGATCAAGGCGACATTAAGTCTAATTTATGATTAATTATTCCCATATCAAGTGTGAAATTGTCAAGGGACACACTTTTTAACACTAAAAGTCCCGTCTTTCAATCTCAGATTTGCAAGGACATTGAGATATATTCCTAAAAACATGAGACCAAGTGATGCAAAGTGTTTAGTTGTATATTTGGGTGCATTTGATGAAGAAATAAGTTATTTTTTAAGAGAAAATGAACCTACAACATTTCATTATTCATATCACATTCCATGGACATTGAAAACAACTTATGATACTAAATGATGAAGGGGTATATGGTTGCAAGTGTTGACTATTTTAGCACAACTTATATAAGCAGATCAGATAATAGAAGTAATTGTCATCATAGAGATGCTTCTATTGTTCTGATTTTTCCATTATTACCCAAGGTAACTAACGATGAATTACAAATTGAACATCCACAAAGCTTAATAAATGCTAATCAATTGTCTTTTGTTTAAAGACTATCTAGTATGAGAAGATATCAAGGGGAATCACCATATGATTTGTTGGCAAGGTTTTCAGATACCTTGATGGAAATCCCTAAGAATTTTAGATCTATGGATTCAGTGTGCATTTATGTTTTGTGAATCTTTTTAGCTAGGACTGAGTACCTTGTCAAAGGGGTTGAAGCCTTAAGGTTTTGATCAGATAATTGATTGGATAAGAATTGTAGAGGAAGCTAGGTATGATTATGCACACAGTATGAGATCCCAAAGTGTTAGTGGTGGTTGTCCTATTGAAAAGAATTATAAGGAAATGTAAGTAAGTGAAAAGTATATATTAGAGAATGGAAATCTATCTTGTGGTATGAGTAAGGAAAATGATTATAATCAATCCATAAGCAGATTTTGTGTAGATCAGTACAAAGGTGACAAGGATGAAGATACATTTGCAAGTATTGTTGATGCATCATCACAAATCAATGATCAAGGTACTAAGAATTAGAGTTTGACCTTTCATTTTGAACACTCTTAGCTTAGTGTATGGGGTAATGAACTACCCTATGATAATGATCATGGGGAAAATGAGGTCTCTGGTTGTTTTTCTGAGGAGTATGAATCCTTTGATGAGAATGATTTGCAAGAATTTTCTTTGCATGAGGGATGCAATTTTATTAATCCTCATGAGGCTTTTCCCTTAAAGTAAATGAATAAATTCCACATGATGGATACCTAGAGTACAACCCAGTTATGTCAAAACTAGAGCATGCTAGTTTTGTGAATGATGATGAGTTTGAAGACAAGAATGTATGTGTTCAGTATCTTAAGCCTGCACATAGTGTTAAATTTTTTGATAACTATAGTGCTAACTAGCAAGATCATATCCTCCTTTTTCTTGATTGTCTATGTGAAGTGGAGATGGAGTGTGCAAGTTTTGTTGCAAAAGTGGACATGATTGTTTTAAAAGAAGAATGTATTAATGAGGAAAGGGATGAAGAACTTTGTTCAAATGCTAATGATAAAAAAATAGATTATAATAAACCTTTCACATTTGAGTCAGTATATTTATAAATGGATTAGGTACATGAGTGCCTTGTTGTTGGGTATGTGCAAGATCATGATGGGCTAAAAAGTGGCAATATGATGGGTATGTGGCTGATGACTTTTTTTGTACCCAAAATTGATGAAACGAAAAAGGTTTTTAAAGGAGATTCTCATATTTCTACCAATATAAATTATGCTTTACTTTGAATTTAATAAATAATTATTATTCATTTTCTATTTGAATTATGACTATAGTTCTGATTTATAGGCTGATTGAAAAAAATCTATAGCTTTCAAACAGTATCACATTTTTTGAAACCAAAACATGCATTGCATTCTATGCTTTGCATACTATAGGATTAAAAAATAAATGCATTTCATGAAGTTTTGACCAAGTTAAGGTGGTCAGGAATATGAGTTTTTAATATTTTTTAAAAGGTACAATAAAAAATTCACAATTAATTATTTAGTTGGAAAAAAATACAGAAAAAATATGCATCACATCGGGACATGAGTCATCTACTTATATCTAAAATATTATAAAAAAATATTATCATTTTACTGTGGTTAGGGTGGTCAGACAGACACCTACTTCTTAATTTTTCCCTGAAATTTAAGTGTTACTGCATTGAAATTTCAAATTTTCACCAAATAGATTTAAAAAAAACCTAGTAGTTTAGAAACTGCATTCAATTTGCTACATATTCTTTTCGTACATATTTTTGAAATAATATAGATAGCTTATTCAAATTTTTATGTGAAGTTGCCTAACACTGATTTTTCTAAATTTTTCTCCACTTAAGGGCCTGTTTTTTCCATGATGATCCTGCACATACCATGTTGACCATATTAACTTTGAGTTATTTGAGCCATCCTTTGAAACATTTTTCTTTGAGTTGAATGATGATTCGAAGGGTAAGTCAAAATATGTTGTTGAGCCTGAAATTGAGGTATTCTTTGATGCATGGGATATAATTGACAATGATGTCTGTGGTGATGACCCTAATTTGAATAAGAGCAGAGGAACCATGGGTTTTGATGAATTAATTTTCTAGGGAAGTGGAGTATATTATAGTGTGACTAGTTCACAATGCTCAAAACACTAGTTTAACTACATAACTGTGCATGAACATTTCTTGTTCATCACTTAAGATAAATATTTATTTGTCATGGGAAAAAAATGAAAGGATGGCTCGAAGGTTTTATATGAACTTTTTATTAACCTTGAGTTATAAGAAATGGAATTGCAAAGCAGTTTCAATAGGTCAAGATATATTTTCCTAGGTGAGGATCTTGAAAAAAGTATCTACAAAGGTTTTCAATTTGATATGAAAAATGAATCAGTTGTCAACTTCTATGATGATAATGATCATGTGGATTATGAATTTTTTCTCTTTCTAGACCAATCGAATGAGTATTTGGTAAAGCATGACTGTGAAATGAACAAGCTAAAATGCTACATTGGTTATGGATTCTAGATGTCTGATTACAGTTTTCAATTAGATAGGGTTAATGATGACAATGGTAAGTTCAAACATATGTCAATAGTGGTTGGTTACAATGGCCACAACAGGAATAATGGGTGGGAATTTCATGGTGAAATGAAGAAAATAGTGGGTTTCTCTTTCACTTCTAAGGTTTTGGACCTAAAAGGAGAGAAGCTATTTTCAATCTTTCAACACTTCACTCAAGAATAAATCCTTGAGATTTCAATGCAAAGGAGATTGAAATCTGATGAATGGAAGGTTCTAGAGAAATGATAATAACAAATGAGGGTTCACCACCAAGTGTAAACTTGGAAAATACAAAATGTTTGAAAAAGAAGTGTGATATGCAAACTAATGCTAAATGACTTAAGAATGTAAGTAAAATGTAACAAAAATTTGTAAAAGTGGAAATGTGCACCTGGGAGACTGAAGAGGGAAAAATGGAGCTATGGAATCCTGAAAAAATTGTAGTTGGAACAAACTGGGACTCATACTTAGTCTAGGTGAATCGGTCCAGTTTCATGTAAACTGTGTTGGAACAAGTTTCAGACAAATGGGTACTCAAATCTGTAAAAATATATGACAGACAACTACATCGAGACTCATTGGCCAGTAGTGGCGAATCATTCCACTTCTGGATTTCTAGAAATTCAAAACTATATTTTGTAGCTCTCAATCTATTCTTCTGTTCATAATTCAGATCCGGGTCTGAAACTGCAAAATTCAACGTACCAACCTTCTCCATCCTTGTCCAAGGCTTGTTTGCAACTTTGAAAACTTTGAATTGTTTTGAAAACTTAATCACAACTTTTTGAATCTTTCTCTTTGTTAAATCTTCACCCTAGACCTACAAATCACATGCAAATAAGGGAAAAATGTTGTGGGGAATAGTGAATAGGGGTTTGGCTTGGTCAAACCCCTTGTTGGTAATTAAACCCTTGAAATGAAATGAAATAGAATAGAGAATGATGAATGAACAAATAATGATGTTGCAACTCACCAAACCCTTGTAGTAAAGTGGTGAAAACATGTAAGTTATGGCTCCAATGGATGTATACTTGGAATATGGCTCGATGTTGATGCAATTCTTGCTTGAAATACAAATCCTACATCACAATCGTTAACTTAAAAAAACATGATGTAAAAAGTCTTTGACATGATGAAAGACACTTGAAGAATGCTCTTGAAAGCTTGATAATATTCCCTTGAAATGTCTTGAATGCTCTTGTGAACTATATGCGTAAATACTTGATTTCTTGATTAGGCAGGTTGAAATGAGAGAAAGAACCTTGTATTTATCCCCACTTGTGCAATAATTCTTGAAATTACAACACCACAGGCTGACCTTGGATCTTGGAGAATAAAAACTCGTTAGAATTTCAAATAAAATTTGAATTTAGAGATAAATGGGACTCATTTACCACCTTGGGTGAATAGGTCCCACCTAAAGGGACTCATTCGCCCATAATGGAGAATGAGTCCCACCTTAGGAATTTGAGGTGGGTTTCAGGATTTTGATGTTTTAAATGATGTTTATCATGATTATTGTAAAATATAAACACAAATAAGGCTTGTGGATGCAAAATGTGGCCAATTAAAGTATAATAAAGCCCAATTATTAATGAAAAGCCTTAGAAGATGTGATAGTGTGTTACAAAACTTTACAACACTTATAAATAAGGCTTGGTAAATGATTAAAAGAGCTTATTTTATTCACAAGACCCTAGAAAAGTGTGAAAGTATGCTACAACAATTTACAACACTTAAGTAAGGTACCATTTGAATCCTTTTAGTTCACAAGGGCTCAAGACCTAATGTGAATGTGTTATCCACATTGCAACACTAAATCATGGTAACATTTAGCCAAAATCCACAAGAAGGACCCAAATGAGTGCAAAAAAGTCAAAACGTCCTTTATTCGACCCTACATTTAGCCCCCACTTTAGTGAGAGGATGAACTTACTTCCAAATCACACTAAAGTAGAAATTCAAGAGGGGTCCAAGTCTACCAATTTAGATGACAAAGGATGGAAAAGATCAAGGTAGTGGTCAAGCCCCGAGGATCCAAGATCCTAAGACAAACCAAAATGGGCACAAAAGGACATGCACAAGGTGTATTATATGCAGCAAAATAAAATATACAATCATGTAATGTCAATAACTAAAAGAAAGAAGAATGAGGTGGAAAAGATGCACTCACTCTAGGGCCAAAAAACATCAGGTCATCTATGGAGTGAGTTGTCCCAATGAAGTGGTTTAGTGAGAAATTCATGCCAGTGTGTCGGCTTCCCACCGTATAATGAGAAAGTCATGCCAGTGTGTCAGCTTACCATTATACTAACCATACCAAAGTTATCCTCTTGATAACTTTGATAAGGTACCACAATGAAAATTATTTTTGTAAATTTTTTTGAATGTCATGTAAAAAAATTGTTAAAGGGGCTTTTGCTTTGTTCATCTATGGTCTTCTTCTTAGGGAGAATTGTGCCTAATGTCTCCAAGAGAGGACAAGTCAAAAGTGTTAGATCATCACCCATGGGATGCCTTGTTTGTATCATGCCATGTTAGTATATCATACACTTTTGGACGACATCAAACCTAATGAGACCACCAAGAAGAGGAAACATCACAAGAAGAAAAAATGAAAATCATGCCATGATTTCTTTCCCCAAAAGATGTCATCGTTGTATGCCCCCACTTGAAAGCGGTTGCTACACCATCACTATGAGAAATTTCTTTAAAGTAGCAAATGATAAATTCTAACATGAAAACATACATGATATCCAACCTGGAAATACCTATGCCAAGTCATATGTTTGCAAATGAAGCTACATCATGAATAAATATGTCACATGCGAGCCAACTTAAGGCATTTCGTCCACATACCAAGCTTGCTCTTATACGTATGTGAAAGGTGATAAACTAGCCAAAAGAGACAATGACATGTGAAATATGAGGAAAATTATTACTAACCCCTTGCCCCCACTTAGTGCAGTACAAGGGTGAACCCAGAATGGATGATGATATGCTGCTCCTTGCGATGAATGCAAAAAATACAATAGTGAGTATGCTATGATCCTACAACTATTACATGGCAAGGAGCAGCAATTAATGTTATTTATTTTGATAAGTAAACAAATTTTATGCTTGATACATATTTAATGAGATATCTATCAGTTCAAGATGTACCAAGGTTAAAGTTGTCATGGAAGAATCTTTTGCGATAGTGTTGAGATTGATTGAAGGATTTTTTTTTTATGGACAATAACCAAGATCATTAGTCATTTCTTTATTTTTAGGATTTATAGGGACATGGATGCCTTGTTCTATAGCATCACATCCTTTCCCAAGTTGCTTCATAAGTTCAAAACATCTTCCAAAAATTTTTGTCACTTGTTTTGGATTTGGTGGTTGTTCAATTTCCTCAAAGTTTGTCTTAGATGTTGTCTTTTTTTTAAAGTGGTTGAAGTGGATGCTTTTGAATTTTGTATCGTTGTTACTAGTTTCTCTTGTATCTTTTTAGATTCTTTTGTTATCATATTATATTCTCCCATGGATATAGGTATGAAATCAAAGGTTTCTACAACAACTTCCAATAACTTGGTGGCTTCTTCAATTTGTTTATGTCTTTCTATATATTTTTGCTTGGTACTGATCATAGCACATGTAACCTTTTTATTTTGAGGAGTAGAACGCGACTTGTCATAAAATCCTAAAATTTTCTACAAGGCTTCATCATTTTCAAATAATTCCCTTGATGGTGGTAAGTCCATATCAAACAATTGAGGATGCTTCAGAGTGAGGTTGATTTTTGGTTTGCACATGATAGTGTTGATGTTTTCTTGCACCATGATACCTTCCCTATTAGGAGAGATTTTAGGAGAGCTAAAAACTAGATTTTCATGACATTCAATGTTTGGTTATTCAATATTGACTTCATCACAATTAAGGGAATGATCCATCATTGGATTTTCTTGCTTGGAAATGATGGTATTTCTTTGTTCAATAATGTTTTCCTTGTGATTCTCATCGATTGTAACATCATAATATGTTCTTTACCAATAGGAGAGATATTAGGAGAGGGGGAAATTAGATTGTTGTCATCCTTTTTCTCTAAGGTCTCATTCTCTTGTGCCATAATATTTACCCTAGTAGAACATATTTTAGGGAAGTGACAAACAACAGGTTCATCACATTTCATGGTTGGATTTGATAAAGTAGCTTCATCGCTCATAGGAGAGGCATCAAGAGAAGGATACCTAGGAGTTTCATGGTTACTAATGATTGATTTTTTTTGTTAAAATAGGTCTTACCAAATGGTAGGGGCTTCATGAAAGGGAGGAACAAGATTCTCATGAGTCTCAATAAGGATTTCTTCTAACACTAAACTATTTTCTTCATGTCTAGAGAAGATATTATGAGAAGAAAAGGTTTGATTGTCATGATTATCTACATTTACATCCCCATGTCCTATAATGTATTCTTTAGTAGGAGAGGTAGGATTGTCATAGCTCTCAAATATCAACATATCCTACACACAAATGTGTTTTTCATGATCATTCACGATTGTATCCATATTCACTAAATCATTTTCACAACTAAGGGAGGTGTGGGGAGTAGTGGCCAAGATCTTAGTTTTGTGTGTCATAGTGTCTTTCAAAGGGGGAGGAGGAGGAAGACAAGAAATAATTTCATGATCTTCAATGATTGTATCTTCTTTCACCAAGATACCTTCATCACTAATGGGCGAGATATCAAGAGAGGAAAAATTATGATGATCATGATTATCGATGCTTGCATCCTCTTGTATCAAACCTTTAGTGGATGATCCTAGTGACAGGAAGTCCTTAAGGGATTCATCTAACATGTCTAAGTCATAACTACTAAAGGGATTGGATGATATGATTTTTGTAAATGTAAGCTTGGAACTAATGAAGTTTGATTTTTTTAGTTTTTTTTTTTCGTTTTCTAATGAATCTAATCTAAGTGAACTTGGAACTAATTCTAAAAATGAAAATTGCAAATATCTAATGCTATCAATAATTGCCATGAATGTAAATAATACTATTTCTAATGATTTAAATGTAATGGAAGCTATGAAAAGTTAAAGTGCAATGTGAAGACCTAGGATGAAATGCAATTTTGTAGATTTAAAACAAGGTAATTTATTGATTATACTATGCAATGATCTGAAAATGAAATGTTGTGAAGATAAATTTGAAATAAAGAAATGGATGAAATGGACCAATTTAGGCTAGATTTTGTAAAATGCATGAAACAAAAAGTTAACCCAATGAAGCAACTAATGGATGGAAACAAAAAAAAGCTTAAAAACAAGGTTTTTAGTGCTGTAAAAGGTTGTTTTAGATCTGTTCTAGGACTGATTTTCCCAAGGTGGTGAATGAGTCCTAATAGGGATTTTTTTCAAATTTTTTAGGAATTTTCAATGGATTTTGATGCCTTTTATGTTGTATGATATGTATCCTAAGTGAAAATGCAATTTTCAGATGTTTTTCAATGATTTGATATACAAAAATGAAACCTATATGCACTTTCACTAATGCAAAAATTTGAAATCCTAGAATGCCAATTAACTAATGCAAACCCTAATGCAAAGTTGATGCAAGATAAATATAGGATGATGATGGAATCCAAATTAGGAAAGAAGGTATTCTAAATGAAGGTTCACCAAAATGAAATGAAGAAAATACAGGGTCTCTCTTTCACTTCTAGGGTTTTGGACCTAAAATGAGAGAGGCTATTTTCAATATTTCAACACTTCACTCAAGAACAAACCCTTGAGATTTCAATGCAAAGGAGATTGAAATATGATGAAGGGAAGGTTCTATGGAAATGATAACAACAAATGAGGGTTCACCACCAAGTGTAAACTTGGAAAATACAAAATGTTTGAAAAAATAGTGTGATATGCAAACTAATGCTAAATGAAGTTTAAGAATGTAAATAAAATGTAACAGGAAATTGTAAAAGTGGAAATGTGCACCTCCGAGACTGAAGAGGGAAATGGAGCTATGGAATCCTAAAAAAATTACAATTAGAGAAAACTGGGACTCATACATCAGTCTGGGTGAATTAGTCCAGTTTCGTGTAAACTGTGTTGGAACAAGTTTAAGACAAATGGGTACTCAGATCTATAAAAATATCTAACAGAGAGGTACAGTGGGACTCATTCACCACTAGTGGTGAATCATTCCACTTCTATATTTTTGGAAATTAAAAACTAGATTTTGTAGCTCTAAATTTGTTCTTTTGTTCCTAGTTTAGATTCAGGTCTGAAATTGCAAAATTCAGCCTATAGACCTTCTCCAACCTTCTCCAAGGCCTGTTTGTAACTTTGACAACTTTGAATTGTTTTGACAACTTAATCGCAACTTTTCCAATCTTTCTCTTTGTTAAATCTATAACCTAGACCTACAAATCACATGCAAAGAGAGGGAAAAATGTTGTGGGGATTAGTGAATAGGGGTTTTCCTTGGTCAAACCCCTTCTTGGAAATTAAACCCTTGAAATGAAATGAAACAGAATAGAGAAAGATGAATAAAAAAATAATGATGTTGCAACTCACCAAACCCTTGTAGTAAAGTGGCACAAACATGTAAGTGATGGCTTCAATGGATTTAGACTTGGAATATGGCTTGATGTTGATGCAATGCTTGCTTGAAACACAAATCCTACATTACAATCGTTAGCTCTAAAACAAAATTATGCAAACAATCTTTGACATGATGAAAGACACTTCAAGAATGCTCTTGAATGCTCGATAATCTTCCATTGAAATGCCTTGAATTCTCTTGTCAATACTCAAATGCTCTTGTGAACTATATGCATGAATACTTGATTGATTGATTAGGTAGGTTGAAATGAGAGAAAGAACCTTTTATTTATAATCACTTGTGCAATAATTCCCTAAATTACAACACCACAGGCTGATCTTGAATCTTGGAGAATAAAAATCTGCTAGAATTTTAAATAAAATTTGAATATTGAGCTAAAGGGGACTCATTCACCCATAATGGCGAATGTGTCACACCTTAGGAATTTGAGGTGGGTTTTAAGATTTTGATGTATTAAATAATGTTTTTAATGTTTATTCTAAAAAATACACACAAATAAGGCATGTGGATGCAAAATGGGGCCAATTAAAGCATAAGAAAGCCAAATTATTGATGAAAAGCCTAGAAAAATTTGAAAGTGTGTTACAACACTTTACAACACTTTGAAATAATGCTTGGTAAATGATGAAAAGATGTTATTTTATTAACAAGAACCTAGAAAAATGTGAAAGTATGTTACAACACTTTACAACACTTAAGTAAGGTAACATTTGAATCCTTTAAGTTCAGAAGGGCCCAAGACCTAATGTGAATGTGTTATCAACATTGCAACAATAAATCAAGGAAACATTAATCCAAAATCCATAAGAACGACCTAAATGAGTGCAAAAAAGTCAAAGGATCCTTTTTTTGACACTACACATGACAATGTTTTTAGCCTTGGACTAGTGCAGATAATAGAAAATAAGGTTTTTGATAGAGGAAAAGACTAGTTCTAAATTTTTGGGGGCCTAGGGCCACCAATTGAAAATGAAACCTATTAAACTGCATAATATAGGCTAAAAGATTCTTTTGGGAAAATTTGAGGAGTGCGTGCATTGTACGATCTTTAAAATTTTGTATAGGGGTGTGTTTTTTTTTGTCTGGTTTTCTTGCCTTGTCTGGGTAGGTCTTGGTTTTGGTTCCTTGTGCTTGGTCTACTTCACCTGATTCACATTAGAAATCCTTTGATAAATTTCATTTAAACTTTGTACCTGTTGTGAAGAGCTTGGACTTTATTGTGCATTGGAACTATCATCTGAAGAGGAACTTGGAAAACATGGTGAAGTTCAACTTGAACTTCCACTTGAGCTTGTGGGGAGAGGAGGAACTTGATCATCTTCAATACACATGATTATTGGTGTAGTTTGTTGAACTCCTTTTTTCCATTGAAATACTCCCCCTTCATCAAAAACCACATCTCAACTAATAATCCATTTCTTTGTGTCAGGGTTATATAATGTATATCCTTTTGTGGAATTAGAATAGCCCACAAAGATACAAAGTTGGGATTTTCTATCCAACTTCTTTTCCTTTTGAACTGGAACGGGAACATACGTGAGGCAACCAAATACATGAAATTGAGCTACTGAGGGATTTTGACCACTCCAGGCTTCCTTTGGAGTGATATCTGAAGCAATTTTGTTGGGCTTAGTTTCAAAATATAAACTGTGGTTCCTATTGGAACTCCCTAATAGCAATTAGGAAGGTTTTTGGACTGCAACATACTTTGTGCCATCTCCATAATGGTACGGTTCTTTCTTTTTGCAATACCATTTTGCTAGGGGATATAAGCTTCCATGACCTATCTCTAGATACCATGAGTGTTACAAAAATTAGCAAACTCTTTGGAATTGAATTGTCCCCTCTATCTATTCTCAATATTTTTAGAGAATATTTGCTTTGATTTTCTACTATAGCCTTAAAGTGCTGGAAGCATTCAAGTGCCTCAAATATTTTCTTAAGAAAATAAACCCATGTGTGGTATGAGAAATCATCAATAAATGTCGAAACATAAATATTATTACCCAAATATTCCTCTTGCATGTCACCACAAATGTCATAATGGACAAGCTCTAGAGGATATTTTTCCCTCCATGATTTTTTCATTGGAAAACTGTCTTGATACTACTTGCCAAGTGGACACCCTAAACAAACTTCTTCTTTTTCCTAAATTGTAAGAAGTTCTCTCACCATGTCTTTCATATGAAGCAAACAAAATCCTTGAAAATTCAAATTACCATACCATTGGTTCCATAACCATAAATCATCTGTGGTTTCCTTGAGGGCGTACATCTTTGCAGATGCCAATGTGAGAGTCCAAACAATTTATTCCTTATAATATAAGCCTTTGTTACAACATGATTGGTAGTTGATTTATAAAATATTTTGCAGCAATTATCTTCAAACACAACCATGTAATTTTTTGTTACAAGATGCCCAATACTGAAGAAATTATGTTGTAATTTGAGCACATGCAAATTTTCATGAATAAATGTAGTTTCTCCTTGCCTTGTTTTCATTATGAGGGTACCTTTTCCCATTACATCAACCTCTTTATCACCACCAAATTTTACTTGACTCCTCACAGATTCATCTAATTTGAAAAAGAGATCATATTTACCTGTCATATGATTTGTGCAACCACTATCCAAGAACCATACATCCTTTTGAGGTTCTTTTCCCAAATTGCAAGTGAAGAATGTAGAGTGTTTTGCTTCTTCAAAAGACTCTTTAGTATAGTTGGCTCTTGACTTATTCAAATCATATTTTTTCTTTCAACATTCAGATTCATAGTGTCCATACGGTATTATTGAAGCATTCCCCATACGGTATTATTGAATCTGAATAATTTTGGTTCCTTATGTTTGCATTCCCAATCTTGAATGATCTCAATGTTGATAAATTTTTTTATTGTTGAACCGAAAAGAAAATATGTGGTGGAAGTGCCACTATTCTCCTTAGATCATTCAAGAATATCCTAGGAACCAAAATTAGATTGACTATCAACCCAAAGGTGAGTAATTCACAACAAGGAAGACCTAGAAGGGTGTTATTTATGCTTTGAGGGGTTCACCACCAAGGAAAATATTGGAAAAGACAACTTAACATTCAACTCACAAAACCTAGTAATGCAAGTGAAATGATGAGTGTAAATGATGAAATTAAGCAATAGAAAGTTATGATGTGTGTACCTAGAAAGTCTAGAAATGTGATGAGCATTCTGGAAATGCAAAAATGTTGTTAAAATATGCTAAGGAGGACTAAGAAACCCTTACTTTTTTCTTATTCCCGCTGCTATTTTTTGGGGCAGATGCAGAATCTTCGGATGTCAGAACAAAATCCAAAAGAATCTCTACAAAATTCCACTTAGAGGACTAAGATGCCCTTGCTGCCGACTAAGTCCCATCTTTAATTTTTGAAATATCTAAATGTGATCCTAAGGCTCAATGTGTACACTTCCTTCTTCTCGGATCTTAGGTTCTAAAAATTCTAGATCTAGCCTGTAGGTTAGTTGTTGTGAAGATGACAAATTTGCAATTTAATTTTTAAGTTTGCAACTTTGCACTCTAAATGATCTTCAAGTCTTCAACCTAAATATGTAATCACAAACATGCAAGAGAGGAAAAACTTGTTGATTGTTAGTAAATGGGGGCTTTCCTTGGTCAAACCCCTTGTTGGTAATTAAACCTTGGAATGAAATTAAATAAAGGAGGGAAATGATGAATGAACAACATGCAATGTTAAAACTCACCAAAACCTTGTTATGAAATCTACAAACTTGTGTGAAATGGCTAGCTTGAATGCAGATCTTGAATCAAAGGAATTCTTGATGGATATTGAAATGAATTGCTTGCTTGAATCAAAACCCTACATCACAAATATTAGCTCAAAAACACACATGATTCAAGAATATCCTTGATATGATGCTTGAATCTTGATGAACTACTCTTGAATGGTTTGACAAAAGTCTTGATCACTTGATTTCTTGTTAGATTGCTAGGTATAAAAATATGAGAGAAGGAATCTTGTATTTATACTTATCTATGCTTAATATCCCAAAATTATGCTACAACAAGCTGACATATGAGTTCATTAATTAAAGGAGGTTAAATCCGCCAAGATTTGAAATTATATCCCGAAAATAACCTAAGGGGGACTAAGATGCCCTAGGTGGCATCTTAGTCTCAATGCATGAAACTCGGGGCATAGACTCCAAAAAGGGGCCCATTTAAGTTTCCTTTTAAAGAAGGCCCCAATACCTATGGGGGAAAAAGACTTCCTAGGAGGCACCTTATTCTTGAATCAAAAATTAGGGACACATAGCTAGAATTATTAAATTATCATTTCCCCTTTGATGTTTTTCAAGATTATCCATAAAAAGATATAATTTACTAGGCTCATGGATGCAAAATAGGATGAATTATGACATAAATATGGATAAACAAAGCAAGGAAGTCCCAAAAAAGTGTGAAAATGCAAGGGTATTCATTTTCATACACTACATTTAGCCCCCACTTTAGTGAGAGGATGAAATTTCTTCAAACTCACACTAAAGTAGCCAACCACGCAATCAAGAGGGGTTCAAATGTTTGAATTCTATTAAGATAGGATGACAATAACCAAGAGGATGGTTGAGCCCGCATGATCAAGATCCTATGGAAAACCAACGTAGGAACAAAGGAACAGTCATGTGGATGATATATCCATCCATAACTAGATCGCAAACATACACCATCAAAGATAGAAAAAAGAAAAAGGAAAAAGAAAAATGCAACAGATCAAGCTTCAACTAGTTGTCCAACATGTTGTGGACCGGGTCTAGTATGTTTGTCGAAAAAGAGGTTTACAAGAGGAATAGACTATCCACTATGTAAACAAAATGCACACTCACAAGGGCTAGTGAAGCTATTTGTCCACTCGGTGAGCCCCAGGGATCCATATCAAAGCCATACCTCTATGAATTTAATAAGGACAAAAGATAAAATGCATGCTCACAAGGGCTAGTGAAGTGTTCACTAGGTGAGCCCTAGGGGACCATATCAAAGCCATACCTCCATGACTTTAATAAGGTACAAAATAAAATGCATGCTCACAAGGGCTAGTGAAGCTATTTGTTCACTAGGTGAGCCCTAGGATACCATATCAAAGCCATACCTCCATGGATTTACTAAGGTACAAAAAGAAAATGCAATAGGAGAGAGGGATGTTCAAAGGTATTTTTCTTAATTCATGAAAGGTCTCTTCTTAGGGAACATTGTGCTTAATGTCTCCAAGAGAGGACACATCACCAAAATATCACACTCTCAGAGGAAATGAAACCCAATGACACCACCAAGATAGGAACACATCACATGAAGAAGGAAAATCACACAATGAAACATGGTTTTCGATATATGCCCCCACTTTAAAGTGATTTCTAACACCATTGCTATGAGAAATTGCTTTAAAGTAGAAGAATACATGAGAGCTTACTCAGAAAGGCCTATGCCAAGTCATATGTTCTCATTAAGCTATGTCATGCAACAGGATGGAAGGGTTTCCCCTAAAGATATAATGGTAAAGATAACTCAGTATGTCACATGTGATATAACTTAAGGCATGTCATCCACATCCAAAGATTTCTCTTACATATACATGGAAGGAAATCAACCACCCAAAAGAGGAAATGACAAGTGACATATGAGGACAAGGTTCCCTAACCCCTTGCCCCCACTTAGTGCAATACAAGGATGAGCCAAATAATTGATGAGATGAATGCTCAAGTGAAAATCAATATCGATTAGAGGAAGGTGCTCCCTCATAAGCAAGAGCACCACACTCCTTAAGATGTTGAATTTTATCACTTAAAGCCATACATTCATTAGTAGAATGACCATAAACTCTATGATATGCACAAAATGAATGTAATAAAATTTATTTCATGTTATTGGAGGGAGGGATATCAAATGATCTTGGAGGAGTCTAAACAAGATACTTTCTTGATCAAAAGTAGGAGATGCTGCTTTGTTTTGCGAAAAAGATATCTCTTGCTTAGTACTGGATGCCATACTTACACAAAACTCTTTAGGTTGCAAGATTTTGTTCTCTTCTTTAAAGGAAGGTGTAAAATCTAAGGAATTCAAATCATTAGTGTTTTGTGTAATGACACTGATGTTAAGTGAGGACTTCTTATTTCTTTCAAATGATAATAATCAATGCCACTTGTTTCTATCAATTTAGGATGCACTTTTATTAAAGTAGACTTAGATGAATCTTTTGTAAGAGTGTTGATATTAAGTGAAGTCTTGTTTATTTCTATCAAAGGACTATAATGAAGACCACTAGTATTTTCTTACGTTTGAGGATCTATAGGGACACAAATACCTTGTTCTCTAGCACCACATCCTTTTCCACTATAACCAAGTTGTTTCATCATTTCACAAAGTTTCTTCATCTATTTTGGATTCAATGGTTGTTCATGATTAAGTTCATCAAAGTTTGTTGTGTAATTTTCTTTTTCTTCTAAAGTGGTTGAGGTGGTTGCTTTTGAAGGGTCTTCCAAATTTTTTTTTGACATTACTACTTTTTCTTTTCTCATGTTTGAATATTTGATTCTAATCTTGCATTCTCCCATGAATGTTGGTTTGAAATTCAATGATCAAAAATTATCATCTAGCGATATTAGTATGAAGGGTTTAGGACATCTATCTTTTTGTTGTTCTTGCATGGGTTCTAATTATGTAGTCGATTTCAATGTTTTCAAAGGGTTCTATTTACCTTTCTCAATTTTCAAGTAATTTTATGGTTTAGGACCGGCTTTGATTGTATAAATTTTGTTGTTGTAGACATATTTCATGATACGATGAAGGGTAGAGGGCACAACTTACATCTTGTGAATCAATGGTCTTCCTAGAAGAAGATTGTATGAAATATCATCAGGCATAATGTGGTTTGAGGTTTGTAATGTAATTATGTCAAATTGAATATGTAATGTGATCACGCCAAGCGATCATTTTCCCATGTTATCAAAGCCACTAATAGATAAGGGCACATCCCATAGATAACATCCAACATCTTGGGATCTATTTGATCATTATCCAAAATCAAAGCAATCCAAAATCAAATCAAGGTCAATCAAAATCAAAATCCAAATCCAAAAAAAATCCAAACATCAAAAAGTCCTAAAAGTCTAGCATTCCCTCAAGATCTTTCAAGAGTTCAACCATCTACATCATCCATCAATAATCCATCTTTCACAAATCTTCACACATTTGGTCCTTAAAATTCTCTCTTTTGTACTTAAGGTTTGATCAATCCAAAGAATTAGAGATTCATCTCCCACATTCTTCAAAATTCATCCCTATTTTATGGTGCAAACTAGATCTCAACACAAGAGGAACATGGAAGCCAACAAAGAAACATCCACTTCAAGCAACCTAAGCCAAAAAAATTCTGAAATAAATCCCGTTGGATCGAGCAATCCTTTAACTAACTTTCCTTCATCATCACATAATCAACAAGAAGAAGGTCAAGTGGAAGATCTTACCAATAATCCCTTTGGGATGTCACATGAGGAAATCACCGAAATGGTTCAAAGTCCAGAAAATCATAAGATTATCAACATCATGATGAGACTCAATCCATCACTATACATGCTCGAATTAGCAAAGAAAGGCGCTAAACTCCCCTCCAATTTCGATGTGAGCACTATTGTGGAACCATCTTTTAGGGTCATGCCCCAAATCTCATCCACCATATGCATTTCATCTACACCTCCATTTCAAAGCATCACTCAAAACATATCACAAATTACATCATCTATTGCTCCAACACAACCCATTGTTAACAAGGGAAGTGCATTTCTCAATGCATTCCAAACACATCATTTTGTAAACAATCATGATTTGGATGCAAATACCATCACGGGACAATTCATACCCTAAAATCCATCACATCCATATGTCCCTTTCACCTTTCATGATCCAAATGACCCATCATCATCATTTCATGCAACACCCAAAACCTCTCTCCCCATAACCTCACAAGGAGAGGATGACTTATTTGGAGTAGGGGACATCTTTGAAACTACATCTTCATCACTTCCACAAGGAAATATGACACTAACATTTCCACCACTTCTACCATTACCATCAATAACCACATCACCTCTTGGTTTAGGGCTTCCCCCTTTACCAATCATCAATCAACAAAATAAAATCAACCTACCAAGCATCAATCCTCCTACCTTGCCATTGATATCGCAACAACAAATGGAAACCATCCTGATAACAAAAACTACCACCATCACATCATCAACCATCCCCCAAACATCTCAAAACATGGTCTCTCAAGGACCAAGCATATCAATTGCACCATCCACCAGGGTATGTGCAGGATCATCATGGAAAAAATAGGCCCTTAAGTGGCAAAAAATTCAGAAAAATCAGAGTTAGGCAACTTGACATAAAAATTTGAATAAGTTATCTATATTATTTCAAAAATATGTAACAATATAATCTGTAGAAAATTGAATGTAGTTTCTAAACTACTAGGTTTGTTTAAAAATAAATAAATCTATTTGGTGAAAATTTGAAATTTCAATGGAGTGGTACTTAAATTTCAGGGAAAAAATAAGAAGTAGGTGTCTGTCTGACCACCCTAACCACAATAAAATTGCAATATTTTCTTATAATATTTTAGATATAAGTAGAGGATTCATGCCCCGATGTGATGCATATATTTTTGTAATTTTTTTCCAAGTAAATAATTAATTATGAATTTTTTATTACAACTTTTAAAAAATATAAAAAATCATATGTTTGACCACCTTAACCTGGTCAAAAATTTATGAAAGCCATTTTTTATTTTTTTAATCCTATAGTATGTGAAGCATAGAATGTGATGCATGTTTTAGATTCAAAAAATGTGGTACCGTTTGAAAGCTATAGATATTTTTCAATCAACCTATCAATCAGGAATTTAGTCATAATTTGAATAGAAAATGAATAATAAACACTTATTAAATTCAAATTAAATCATAATTTATATTGGTGGAAATATGAGAATCTCCTTTAAAAACCCTTTTTGTTTCATTAAGTGTGGGTAAAAAATAGTCGTCAGCCATATACCCATCATATTGCCTTTTTGTGGCCCATCAGGATCCTGCACATATCCACCACTCAAACCCCAATCATCAACATGTCGGTGCCTCTCATCACCACAAAAAACACCATTCCAAGTCCACCTCCACCACCACTACCACCAATCTCAAATACATCAAGCCAATATATTATTTGATTGCAAGCCGCTCAACGCGCTTCTTATCAGAAGGCACTCCAACAAATCCAAAACTGACAGGCAACACAACTAGTTGCTTAGCAAGCAACAAAAGCCGCTCAAGCCACACAACAAGTGTAACAAGCACAACAGGCTACAGAAGCCCAAGCCTTTTTAAAACAACAACAACAAAACTAAGCTACTCAAGTTGCATAGGTTGCACAAGCCGCACAAGCTGCCTAATAAGTAGAAGCCCAAGCTCAATACCAAGCCCAACAAGCACAAGCTCAAGCACAAGAATAGGCACAAACAAAATATCTCACACAACAAAAAGCAACCCAACAACAAGTATATCAGCAAGTACTAAAGAAATACCAAGAACAACAAGAAGGAGCCTAATTATCATCCCAACAACAAGCGTTGTTGGTGCAAAAACAACAACAAGCTCAACAATAGGTGCTATTAGCACAACAACAACATAATCAACAGCAAGCGTTGTTGGTACAACAACAACTGCAAGCATACTTGGCACAAGAGAATGTGCAAACACCATCCATCAACATACCAAGCAATCCACCCATCCCACCAACAATACTTTCATTCCACCCCCTGATCCACAAACTTATGTGACAACACAAATCAAGTTGCTCTCACAACAGGTGGTTGACCTTCAATCAGGGAAAACCACCAAAAAACCCAACAACTTGTTTCCTTATTCATTTGATAGGAGCCTTGTAATGAAATCGTTCCCAAAGGGATTTGAGATCCCCAAATTTTATAAATACGACAAGATGGGAAACCTTGAATATCACATTAGGGAATTCCAGGTTCATTGCATGGAAGTTGCGTATGATGATACTTATCTAATGTGACTATTTCCCAGAAGTTTGGCTAGCTAGGCCATGGAATGGTTCTCTCACCTTCCTCTTGGCATCAAGAGGTTCCAAGAAATAGTAGATGCATTCATCAAAAACTACACATTCAGTATCGGTATGGATGTTAGTCTAGAGGAACTATCAACTCTGAAACAAGGGAAGAATGAATCATTCACTTAATTCCTACAACGATGGTGATCCAAGGCCAATCAAAGCAAATGGGCCATGCCAGAAGAACAACAAGTGTGCACTATCGTATCCAACCTCGATGGAGCCTTGGAATTTCATGTCAAAGTGCAAAGCATCACAACATATGACTAGTTGATCTCCAAGGTGCTCAACATTGAACGAGCACTTATGACACAACCTGGAGGATCACCTGCATATCCTAAACAATAGAACAATCGCCTATCCACCAATTATAATAATAAACCACACATGGGAAAGAAATCAAAATGTTACCAATGATGGTTTCATTGATGCCAAAGTTTTCATTAGTTCCCCTTGAAAAAATACACCTGCACCTCAACAACAACCCCAAAACCATCATCAAAACAACCATCAAACGAACACAATAACACAACAACCAAACAATCAAGCAATCAACAATGTCAATGATCAAAGGAGACCACCCCAGTGAAACAAGAACTCTACCAAGCGGAAGTACACTGCCCTTTGGGAACCACTCGAGGTCATCATGAAGAAATTAATAAACAAAAACCTCATCAAGGCTCCCACTTATGAGAATTACCAGGAACCAGATCTAAAACCACCCTGGTACAATGAAAACTAGCTCAATGATGTTCACAAAATAAAAGGGCACACCACTAACAATTGCATGAGGCTGAAAAATGTAACCCAAGACCTCATTGATCAAAAAATCATAAATGTGGAGCAGCCAGATGGAAACCAGAACCTCAAGATATACATGAATCCCATGCCTAATCACAATAAAATAGGGAATAATAAAATGAATAAAGGAAAAGGCACCTTCAAGAGCATGAATCATGTGTATGACCATGTCATCACATCCCTAGATGATTATTGTGCTACCATCACCATCAAAGGATCCCATGCTAATTGTGGAGTCACCACAAGAGGTAGGGAAATTACCATTGTAGGATCATCTCAACCAAATAGAGCACCCAATTCCAATTCAAGATCTTTTCCCAATGGCTATCATTTCCTTGAGAAAATAAAATGAACCCTAGCACAAATCTCCATCATGGAGTTGCTAAAAGTTTCATCCACCCACAAGAAAATCCTTGAGGAAGCATTGGCTTCATCCACCGTCCCTGTGGATCTTGATGCAGAACAATTCCAAACTATGGTCAGAAACATCATCACCTCGAATCTCCTTACATTCTCCAATCAATATTTTCTCACTCAACCATCTCATAACTGTGCACTCCATTTAGAGGTCCTAGTGCATAAAAAATAAAGTCAAGTGAGTCTTGGTGGATGGAGGTGTAGGTTTGAACATTTGCTCCCTCAAGCTCATTAAAAATCTAAAAATCTATGAGGATTCCATCAACAAAGGAAAGGGCATAACAATTAGGGCGTATGATGATCAAGAGAGAGTGTCCCAAGGCACAATTCAACTCCCTATTCAAGTAGGGCTAGATATCATGGAAACCACCTGTCAAGTCCTTGACCTGGATCTGCCTTAAAACATTCTCCTGGGATGTCCATGGATCCATGCAATGCAAGCAATAGCGTCAAACTTCCATCAATGTGTCAAATTCACATATGAAGGCCAAGAGGTCACCATCCATGGAGATCCCAAACCATTCTTGTACTGCAAGAACCTAAAGGAAAAATACTACAAAATCCCTCAAGTGCCTAAAAACGATGAAGGCCCATCAACACCATACATAGATCTAGCCACTCCTTCCATCCCCACCATCTCTGATATCAAGGTCATCATCGAGGATAATGCTTGCGAAAACTATAAGATTACCAAAAATTCTTTTGTGGTAGGAGAGTTACCACAATCTCCTAGATCATGAGGATGACCACAATCAAATGAAGCATCGACATCCCAAACACCCACTAAAGGATATTCCAACTTCAGAAGTTGGAGAGATCTTGGATGATAATTAATAGAGGAGGACCCATCCCACCTCCTATACCAATACAATAGACTGGTAGACGATCTACCAATGGATGACATCAACAAAGGTTTGCAAATGATGCTCACAATGGGCTATGACAAAAAATAGAGACTGGGGCAAAATGAAAATGGGCTTCTAATACCCATAATTCCAGAGAAGTGAATGAGAAATATTGGCCTTGGATGTACCCCTCTGAGTATAACCATACATTGCTGAAATCTGCCAATTAGGAAATTCAAAACTCCTCGATGATCATCAACCAAACTTCGCTTACCCATATCTATAGGTCGAGTCATAGACAACTTCACATTTGTCATAACTGTTGTCTATAGTAGTAGTGATGACGAAGATCCCATAACCAACCTACCCATGCTCTTTGAGGAAACCACCCTTCTCATGATTATTACTATGTCATTTGAGTCCACTGACCATCAAAACCATGAAATCTGTCTAGTCTACACACAACTTATTGATTATGACCAACGAGGACTGCTAATTCTTCACACATTCAAAAATGATGAGGCATTCTAAGAATTCATGGGACTACGAGATAATATTTTTTGTGGGGATCACAAAGTAGGATTCATCATCAAGCTAGATACACATGCATACTATGGGGAAACGATTGAATCCCTCAGTCACAAAAGTGAAAAACTTAGAATAATCTCTAGGTCCTTAAGTGAAAACCACATTGTGGCACTTTCCGACTCGAAAATAGTAAAAAGAAAGGACACATCCAATGGTGAAAACCTCTCTGAGGCACCCAAGGATGGGGGATTCAATCTTCCTCCCAGAGCTCTCCATCAGGAAAAATAAGTGGTCCTAGCCAAAAAATGCAACCTAGTCAACTTGGGAACAAAAGAAACCCTGCACGTCACATTTTATGTAGTCATTGTTTTTAGAAGAACAAGATCTCCTAGCAGCCTTCTTGAGAGAGAGAAAAATTAATTTTGCATGGAGCTATACGGGCATGCTTGGGCTCTATCTAGAGATTGTGGTTCATCATCTAGCAATTTATCCTAAAGCAAAGCTTGTTAGACAAAAAATAAGAAAAATGCATCCTCAGATTTCCCTACAAGTCAAAATGGAATTGAAAAAGCTACTTGACACAGGATTGATACAACCAATTGACTACCCCGAGTGGGTGTCAAAGCTAGTTCCTATTTCAAAACCTTATTGGGGCATCTGAGTCTGCATGGATTTCATAAATCTAAACAAAGCATGTCTGAAAGATGATTCCCTATTGCCTAACATCAACATGATTTTGGACATGAAAATAGGACATGAAATGCTTTCTTTGATCGATGGTTTCTTTGGGTACAACCAAATAATGATCGCCAAAGAAGACTAACACAAAAATGACCTTCACTTGTGCATGGGGGACCTACTGCTAGAATATGATGCCATTTGGCCTAAAGAATTCTGAGGCCACCTACCAAAGATCCATGAAATTAATCTTCCATGACATGATCCACAAAACTGTCGAAGATTATGTTGATGACATACTTGAAAAATCCAAAAAGTCGAGAGATCACATAGCAACCTTTAGTTCTATTTTTGATAGGCAGGAGGAATACAAGGTCTGTTTAAATCCAAAGAAGTGTGTCTTCGGCGTACGATCAGGAAAGCTACTGGGATACATAGTGTCAATGAGGGGTATTGAAATAGATCCAAGAAAAGTGAAAGGAATCCTAGAGATCAAAGTATGCAAAATATTAAAAAAATCTAGAGGCCTCCAAGGAAGGCTTCAGTCCATCCATATATTCATAGCACAACTGGTAGACAAGAAAATCCCTTATTCTCACCTACTCCACAAGGGGGTAGCATACAAGTGGGATGAAAAGTGTGAAGAAGCCTTCAACAAAATCAAAGAATATCTGCTTACACCGCTAGTCCTCATGCCAACCATCCCAAGAAAGCCATTAATCCTTTATGTGTCAGCAACAACAAGAGCCCTTGGAGCTCTCCTAGCTCATCATGATGAAAATGGGATAGAAAGGGCCATCTATTACATCAGCCACACAATGGTTGTGCATGAGTTAAACTACTCATTCATCAAAAATTCATGTCTAGTAGTAGTGTTTGCTTCACATAAATTTAGACATTACATGTTGGCACACAAAATCAAACTCATCAGAAAAATTGATCCCCTAAAGTACCTACTGTCAAAGGCAATGCTCACAGGAAGAATGGCCAATTGGGTCACGATTCTATCTAAATACAACATCGAGTATGTAGAATGAAAAGCAATCAAAGGCCAAGTGATCACAGATTAGCTAGCAGAGGCACCCATGTATTCAGAGAATCCACTCATATCAGAGTTTCCAGATGAATCCATCTTAAATATTAGCATAGCCAACCACTAGAAACTCTACTTTTATGGTTCCTACACACAACATGGATCAGGAGCCGGTGTATTTTTCATTAGCCCACAGGGGGATTGTATACCTAGATCCTACAAATTGGCATTCCCTTGCACTAACAACATTATAGAATACAAGGCTTTAACCATAGGTCTCAGAATAGTAGTGTAGTGGCACATCATGACCCTCAAAGTATATGGAGACTCCCAACTGATAATAAATCAAATGAATGATGAGTACCAAACAAAGGATGATAAGCTGACTCCATACAAAAAGTTGGTAGAGAGCCTCAAAGAATCATTCATTGATATCACATTTGAGCAGATTCCCAAAGAAGACAACAAAGCAGTAGATGCCATGAAAATGCTTGGATGCCTACTAGACATCCCTCACAATGTCCCAAAACATGAATTGTTGGTAGAGCAGCTTCTCATGCCTGCATTCAAGGTAGCAGAGTCAGAATTTGTGTGCGAAATCATTAGTCTCAGTGATCCCTAGGCATTTATACCTACTTGCGAATAGGGGTCCTACATGTTGACTTATCCTCAAGCCTAAAAAGAACCTTTGTCAAGAAAGCATCCCGGTTTGTCATCCTAGGAAACACCCTTTACTGTAGGAACATAGAAGGAACCTTATTACGTTTCCTAAATGGTGAGGAGGCATTGACTGCCTTAACTAAGGTGCATAACGGTATTTGTGGTTCACACTCGAGCAAACTGACCTTAGCCAAAAAATTGTTGAGGACGGGGTATTATTGGCCTACAATGGAAAGAGAAGCACATGACTACGTCAAAAGGTGCCTACAATGTTAGCAGCATGGGGACCTCATCCATGCTCTAGCTCAAGAGCTCCATCTGATTGTCACACCATGGCTCTGTTCACAATGGGGGCTCGATGTCAAAATATAACCCCCACCTCTTTCAATGGTCACAAGTTCACCATAACTGCCACTGAGTACTTTACCAAGTGGGTGGAAACCATATCAATGACCTACATAACTGGGAAGCAGATATCAAAGTTCATCCTGGACTACTTAATATGTAGACATGGTGTTCTCCAAGCTATTATCTTAGATAATGGGACACCTTTAAAAATTAGGAGGTCCACGACCTATGTGGCAAATTCAAAATCTAATATCGCTTCTCCACACCATACCAATAAAACCATTATGAAAATCCTTGAAAAGATAGTCAATGACATAGGTGATGACTAGAATTTGTAGCTAAATCCCACCCTCTAGGCCTATCGAACCAAAATCCACACACCAACAAGTGCCACCCCATTCTCCTTGGTCTACGAACTAGAGGTCGTATTACCCATTGAGATCGAGCTCTTATCACTGAGAATATCACTGTAAAACCTCATCACAGATGAAGAATACCAGGTATCAAGATTGAATGAGTTGGACCTATTGGATGAATGATGTATAGGAGCATTGAACTACCTATAGGTATATAAAAACCGACTCAAGTGAAGTTATAACAAGAAGATTAGAAGCATGACTTTTCAAGTTGAAGAACTAGTGCTAAAAGAGAATCAGAAGAATGTCCCAAACCCAAACGAAAAAGGAAAGTTTGAACCTAACTGGTTAGGACCATTTGTCATGATAGTGAGCGACAAGTCAGGGGCATATTAGTTATCAACACCAGAAGATGAGCCTTTGTAGGAGCCCATGAATAGTTCCCATCTTAAAAAAATTTATGCCTAAATCTTTCAAGGTATAGAACTAAAAAATAAAAAAAATTAGAAAATGTCTTGAAAAAATTGTCACCTTCGTGAAAACCTAAAAAAAAGGCATCTTGGTGACAACAAAAAAAAAAAAAAAGAAGAAAAAATAAAAAAATCAGAAAAAGGAATCAAAAATAGTAAAGAGAAAAAATCGTCCTCTAGTGAAAACCACTTCGGTGGCACTTTGAGCAAGTACCTTGGTGAAAACCTAGCAAATAGGCACCTCATGTAAATAAGTACTTTCCATCCACCAGGACCTTAACGGCTCATTCTACATCATCCATCCATTACACATCCATCTTCCATCGCATTCCATATCTCCATCCATCCGCCATCCATTCGACATCCACAACATAGCTTGCTCCCATGTTCGTGTCATGATCCCTCATAGTACTACTCGACCCATTCTCAAGGTCAGTTTGTCCTACCTTTATTGGAGTAGTCTATTACATCACGCTTGGGTAATGTTCTCATCAGATCAGATTCGTGTATATTCTTAAGGTCTCTAAAATAAAAAAAATCCAGAAAACATTAGAAAATAAAAAAATCCAAAAACATCATAAAATCCAAGAAAATCCCAAAATGTTCAAAACATTCAAAATCCAAAAATAGGTCAAAAATTTAGCGAAAAAGTCAAAAAAAGAGTCATCTTGTCAAACTATGGGTCTCTGAGCCTTGAACATAGGCAAGGTTGATCTTTGATCATCCCCTGAGACACTTAGGTTAGTCCTTTAGGAGTTTGTGATAATAAACTGACAATTCATTTGTTCATATCTCATCTAATCGAGTCTATGTCAGTCGAACTACGTGGTCTCTATGTGTATACTATAGGAAAGGATAATTTGTTGATCATCCCTCGAGGCCCCTAGGATAGGTTCTTAGGTTAGTCACTTGGTCAAAATTCTAGAAAACCCCAAAACAATTGAAAATCAAAAAATCAAAACAATTGTAGAATCTCAAAAAATGCCAAAAAAAACCTCAAAACATGTCAAAACATCAAAAACATTGAAATATTTGAAAAATCCATCTGTCTCCTCTCGCTTTCACCCGCAATAACATCATTCACAATAAATCAATCATCATCCCCAACCTTTGGTAAAATAATCAGAAACAAGTCTGGTAATTCAAAAGTGAAAACTCCAAATGTCAAGGTCTCAAGTCTAGGTCAATACGTAAGGAAGTTGGTCAACTCTTTGTGTCAATAGCCTATCATCCAGTTAGTACCATATCAAAATCATCTAATCAATATAGTGATGTCCTAGGATGCATCCTTCCTACAATGGACATCAACATTAGGCATCACTGTATTTTAGTCTCAGCTAGAGGTATTGAAGAACATTAGCTTGTTTGTTTACTTTATCTTTATCTTATTGCACTCATTCCAAGGACCTCTCAATGATGTCTAATCAAAATATTTAGAGAGATAGGAATGGGGCAACGATCATTATATTCTATCTGTTGTGGTTGTTGGATATTCTTGTAATATAACTTGGTCATGTGTTCTTTGTTTAGGTGTAGGGAGAATGTTTTAGGTATCTTGTTGACCACATAGCAAGGCTTGCTTTTCTATGTTTTGGTCTGAGATGTTTTAAATATCCAAACTACATTCTGAATAAGGTTCTATATGCCAGGTGTGAATAGGAGTACTCCTATCTAATTGTCGAGTCAAAGTCCATCACACTAGGTACAACGCCATCCTAGTTCCTTATACCTTGATGCATCATACCTGTGTGTTATCAAACATAGGGTAATTGGCCCTTTGAAAATCCTAACTCCTTGGCAAGCAATCGTCATCATCATTATCATCATCTCATGTCTTGTTGGAATCTCTTGCTTTCTTCTATCTCTTTTTTTTCGTGCTAACACGATACCGTGATAGTTAATCATCATTATCATTGCATCCATCCTGTATCCATAAACTATCAACATATAGCATATTTCATATTACATATTGCATATCATATCATATAGAAACATGTATTGCATTTCCATACATATAGATTGGTTATTCTAAGCATTACATAAATCATACATATGCATCCATTATATAAACATGAAAATCACTCATCCCATAAAACATCTGCATCATCATATCACACATCTGCATTATCATAGAATCATTTGCATTTATCATACCATAACATTGCATAACCCTCCCATAAACACATATAAGCATCCATTACATTATCACATACTCATCATCTATCAAAAGAATCCATTCACATATCATGTCATTACCATAACATCAAAAAATTCATATCATACATGAGGAAATTACACACATTGCATAAAAAAATAGATCTATTAGCCTAAGCATAGTGCATATCATAACATTTTACATACATCCTGAGAAGTGCATCAAAAAAAGATACTGAAAATGAAATACATCCATAAACCATTCACATCATCATATAGAATCATTACATAAGCATATAAAAGGTAAAGACATTTATAAATGCATCACATAACATAATCGGATCAAAATCATCATCTCATATATCATCAAAATATGTACATTGTCACAGTACAATACAATCAGATCAATTATCAGGTACATAAGTACAAAATTTCCCATTGATCTATCAAAAATGAGCCCATGGGGCACAAAAGGTATCTCATCTCTAATAAAAAATGAAGCCCTAGCCCTATTGGCTATTGCCCTCACTGCTTGCCCTCTCTTTGTACTCCTCTGTTGGTCTATGGCTAGTCCTCTATGAAAACTCTAGGACTCAGCCTGGTGGTAGTGCATCCTGTAATAATTGGCCTCCCGAATGAACTCCCTGTATGACTGAAGTGATACTATACTTCAGGAGGAAGACACATCCATACTCTCTAACTGTTGTTGGTGGCTCATCTCGGCCACTGTCTGTAACTCTGTAGCCTACCTCTATTGAATGCCTTGATCTCGCTCTACTTTGGATTGATCCCTGTCGACCGTCAATACCTGTATCTGGGCTTGCAACTATAAAATTTTCCCATCTCTTGGATATTCCTATAGGGGAGGTTGCATGTGAGGCTGATCCTAATCACCATCTCTAGGTGGTGTCACAACCCAATCTTGGTGACCGTCCTGTCTATCATGCTGTCCATGGTCCTAATCCTGTATTAGGACATCCTAGTGGGACTGATCCTACTAATCCCTAACTAGTTTATTTGGTGTTGGCCCTCTACCACCTTGATCCTAATCCCTATCCCCTCAGCCTTGTCTTTCTCCCCTACCCCTGGCTCTCTGGCAAGCAGATGGTGTGCCTAGAACTGTCAACATTAGTGACAGCCTAAACCAATCTCGGTATGCCTGTGTGGTCCCAGGATCTTCCTATCCCTGGTCATATGGCCATGGCCTATCCACAAGCTACATAAGACTATAAACTACCTCACGGGTAGGTATGTACCAGCCCTAGGAGCTTTGGCTCACTTTCCTCACAAAAATGACCATGTACTTATCATTGGGCTGATCTTGTGGCTTGCCAAACTGTCTTTGAACCTGACTTGGTAGATACATCTCTAGCATAGTATGATCTTGCCCCTACATGAGTCTATCCTGGTGAGCAAAGAAAATTTGTTGTGCATCATCAAACCAAGCTAGTTGTCCAAGGTAGGGCCGCCATGTAAACACTTGCATATCATCAAGGACCCTCCTCTAGCGAGGAATCATGTGCTATCCTGTGTGGGTAAATGAACAACCTCCTCTGTATTGCTAGACCATTGGATCATCTTGCTCTATTAGAACTAGAACAACTCGAGGATGAAGCACAGGGATGTGCTCCCATGCCTATGTAGGAATGTGACCCCCACTTTGAGGGCTCTACCATCTAGATAAGGAAACTCATGAAGATCCCTATAAATTGAGACTAGCAAAACTGGCCCCTAGGAAAACAATTTTAGTCACATCCAGACCATGCGCTCCCAGTAAATCCCCCATCTTGGACTGAAATATCGACCTCACCGATCTAGTGTGACAAGACCCGATATGATGGTTGCAATCACTAAACAGTAGGGTGAGGTGGGAGAATTGTGGCACTCCAACTCGATCTTCCCCTTGCAAAATACAATTTGATCAGTGTCTAGGACAACATAGCAAGCATCCCCCCTGGCATCCATATCGTAAATCACCCGATCACCATGGATGGGAAATCTCAGGATCCGCCACAGATCCTCAAGTGTGACTGTGGCCTCACCCATCAGAAGGTGGAATGAGGAGGTCTCACAGTGCTATCTCTTGGAAAGTGATGTCATCATGCCTAAGTGTGTCCGCACGAGTGGTGCATAGGTAATGTACCAAAATCCCATCTCTCCTAGGCACTATTGCTCTCGCTCAGAAAAATCCCTCAAAAGGCCAAAAATCTCTCAAGACCTATGCTTGCGTAGGTTGATCTCCCTCACCTCCTCCTGCATTAGGAAAGTCACCGTGTTAAAATTCATCAAAAAAAATATTGATCGTGGCTTGTCTCAACAATCTGAACTAACCCCAACATTGCTGCCTATGAAGGTAGTGTAGTTTGCAAATTTCAAACTGTGACGCTGAAGCCATCAAACTCTCAAACTGCACCGTGATAGTTCAGTTTGCAAAGGCGTCGACATTTGGGAAGAAACCCTAAGTTTAAAGAGCACCATGGTAGTGCAATCTACAAAGGCGGTGGAGTTTGGAAATTAACCCTAAATTCCAAACTGCACCATAGTGTTAGACCTTGCAACGACGGTGTAGTTTAAACAATGAGTGTCACTATTTGAAAATTTAGCAGGCCTATATAGCGCCGCTCCTAAGGACCTAGTTTTTAAATGTCATAAATGCATGGAAAAATTGAAAAATCAAGTTGGGTCAAGTTGACTCACCAGTGGTCTAGTGGCAGGAAGCCTCTGATGTGTCTGTACCCTATCAGATATGTGCATGGGGAGTTGTCATTGCAGCATCTCTCCAAGGTGTCAGAGCTCAAAATCTCAGAAACTCTTAAGAATGAATGTAAAAATGAATTGGAAGTGCCCCCTCAAGGCCTATTTAAGCCTAAAAATTAGGGTTTTTTACCTTGTTTAGCTTTCTTGTCAAGGTTTTGATCCCTTGATCCTATTTTCATCCAAGCAAGGGCCGTTTTGCACAATTTTTTTGTGTTTTATCTCATTTTTCTTACCTATTGGAGCCTTTTTGACCTGTTGAGCACCTTGTCCTTCTTTTTCGCGAGATCACCCCAAAAATAAAAAAATTTCGTCTAATCTCTCGAGGGGGCAGTATATCAACATATTTCTCTTGCTGCGACAACATTGGAGAAAAATTTTAAAAACATTAAATTTTGTCTTTTGATCGAGACAATTTATTCTTTAAACCGACACAACGAGTACTTTGCTTCAACTAGGGGAAAAATGTAGATATAGAAAATATACCGACATACTTGATCCTGATTATTAATGCCATTTAATTAAATACCTTTATTTGATTAAATTCATCAATTTTCCTCTCTTAATTAAATAAATCATTTTATCTAATTAAGTCTTTCTCTCTTGTTAATTAAATCAATCTATCTAATATAATTAAACCTATGTCCATATTTAATTAAATAATTCCCTTTATTTGATTAAATCTATAGGGTTTATCTGTTAAATTAAATAAATTAAACCTTGTTTAATTTAAGCTAACCAACCATCCCCTTTAGTTAAATAAAACAAAATATTTATTTAACTAAGTCTAAAATAACATTCTTCTCATCTTTGATTTAAATTAACCCATAAATCTAAGTCAAATTTGTCACATCATCTAATCTCTCATTAAATTAATTGACCTTTGATTAATTTAATCCTAATTCATGTCCCATCCTCTAGCTTTTTCCACTTGCACATGAAAATAGATTTAATTCATTTATTAAATCTATATTTTCTCTCAACATGGCATAATGGAGGAATATTTTCTCAAACTTGAATTCAAATCCAAGTGGACTTTGTCCTTCCAACAAGACATTTACTTCACCTAATAAGTCCTTTTTCTTTGAGCCAAGTGGCATTTAAGACATTCATTTTCCCTCTTACATGTCATTTCACTAATTTCAAATATCAACTAATTGCATTTATGGGCACATTCATCAAAATGTGCACATCCTTCATCCATTCATCTTTTGACAAGTGGCATTTTTTCATTGGTTGAATGTTAGTCCCACATTGCTCCACTTGGGGCATTTCTTCATCTTACCATTCTATAAATAAGAGGTCTCTTTCCTCATTTCATCATCCACAATTTGAGCAAACTTACTATACTCAAATCCATACTCAAGCATAAAAATTCTCATCCATTTCATCAAAGTCTTAGCTAGGTTATGCAGATTTTCATCTTGGAGCACACTTCAATCTTTAAAAAAGTGGATCACATCTTCATCAAATCATCAAAACTTCCATAGGAGTTGGGAAAGGGCCAATTTCCACATCAAATTGGCACCAACTCCCCCATAAGATCAAGAGTTTGCATGTACTTAATAGGATTTAGCTTTTTTTATCTTCTTTCATTGTGTTCTTGTTTTATTCCTATTTTGAGCATAGTTAAATGGATTTTATGGGGAACTTAGATCTTAACTTGCATTTGAATCTAATTATGTGTTTATTTGTTGTCTCTTGCATGTACTAGGATCTCAGTTCAACAATTCCTATTGCTCTTAAAGAAATGCATCAAGGATTGCCTTCTCCCATAAGGGAGGTTTCCTCAACTTCAAGAGAAAGTGGCCTTAGACTTGGAAAGACTAATCTTAGTGGTTTGAACAATGTAGATGATTCGAGGTAGGAAGCCTATAAAGGATTCATGGAAAATGATTATTTTATTGAAACCAAGGAATTCAAGGTTTTTATATGTAGAGGAAAAGCCTCAAAATATTTAGAAAATGTGGCTATAGAAAGGAGCTTACATCTGAAACTCCCTAAAGGTACTATCCAGGAAAATGTAAGGAAAGATATGAGGGAGAAGTTCCAAAGCATTATAGCTAAGGACACCAAAGAACTTATACAAAAGAATGGTGTATTTTTGTTATGTGAGTGGGACATAGTCGATGCAATGATGTTGGACACCATAAGGAGGTTTGAAAATCCCTTGTTTCAAAATTAAGAAGAGGAAAAATTGGCACTTCAGGGATCAACATTTCGTGAAGAATGGGATGCGTTGGAAGTTTATTCATTGTCTTTGGGATCTAGAAAGCTAGTAGTTGTTGAGCCAGCTGAATTTAGCAGACAATTGGTTATAAAGAGAGTCTTTGACACTCCATCCTTGGAAGCTGCTGATATGGTAGTAAATGTTGCAAAATTTTCTAAGAAAGAGTAGAGATTCTTACTCTTGAAAGGGATATGTATAGTACTAAGTACAATGAATTGGTTGATGAATATAATGGGAGTCAACAAAAGGTGGTTGTACTAGAAACAAAGGTAGCATTATACTAGCAACATATAGAGATATTGAGGGCACAAGGCCAAACTAGCTCAAGTCATGCACCACCTACTTCTCCAATGACACATCCTTAATCTCCCCGTCCACCAGAACAAGCCTTGGAAATAGTACAGTATAACATGGGTCAAGAACCACTTACAATAGTGGAACCAAGCACATCAGGCACAATTCCATAAAATGAGCCTTAAAAAGCACAATTAATCTTACAAATTGACGTGTACTAGAAATTGCTTGAACAAGCTCATGATACCATGTATGATAACAATTCCAATTTATAGTACTTAAACATATGAATAAGAAAATTCATAGAAAAATAAAGTGTTCATGAAAATTATTCTTGGATGCTACAAGCAATAAGGTTATCCCAAAGAGATAAGGAATTGGCTACCCCAATCTTAGAGAGATGGATTCCAATAGTTGGTTATTTTAAGCTTATGGTAGTTGGGGCTAAGTATGAGAAGGATAGATATCCAAGGATGGTCCCAACTTATATATTTTTTTGTGAGATTAGGGAACAAATTTTTTAGGTGTACGCTTCCCCATTAGAGCAGAAAATAAGAGAATTTAAGGCCATGTTTGATGAGGAAGATTTTACATTTTTATTTGATATTCAACATACATATTGTTGATGTGTTTTTTATGTACTTCTCAACACAAGCAGTGTGTAGGTGCACTACCTCTCTTGAAAGAAAATATTCCACAATCAAATTGCAGAACACTATCCCAAGGTCTCTAATGTCAAGTCTTGACAGTGCTTGGAATATCTCAGTTGTTTGATGTGATTTGCTAGAATCACAAGGTGGACTTACAGATGAATTACAAAGTGGGGAAGTTGGATTTGCAAATGCAGTTTCAAAGTGTTGGAAGTGAATGAACAGTGGCTGTCCACTCAAAACAACAACTTGAAACTCATCAAATTCATCTAATTTAGCTTATGGTGACGCTTTGGATTATACTCTAACCAAAGATTAAAAGAAACAACAAAAGGAGAAGGGTTAAGAAAGCTATTCTAATCCTAAACTATGAATGAACAATAAAAATGGTGGCTGCTAAAGTAGACAAACTCCCTAAATTGGGTTTTGCTTGGCCAAGAGAAACCTACAGATGCACAAAACCAGTGCAATCTTCTAAGGACTGTAGATTTTCATATTATACACACATCATGCACATGTAATTGAACTAAGTTGCAGCAATGAAGTAATGAGCTCAGAATAGCTTTGCAAAGTGACCCATCATCAATGAACCACAAAAAGCATGAGCTGGAAATCCATCAAATACTGAAACAACAATCACCATCACCACTTCCATTAAAAAAAAATAACACCTAAACTAATAGGGAAGTTGAACCATGCATGCAAGATGAGAAAAATCAAAGAGAACATCCATAAAATCATGCAATGTTGTCTTCTATTGCTGCAAATGCTTTTTACAATAGCTCTCCAACCCTTACAAATGAGGGGCAAGCCCCTATTTATAGTTTTCCACAGCCCAAATGAATGGCTAGGATTGAATTACATCAAATGGTCCAAATTCAATTACATTAGGGTTTCACCTACCCCACAATATTTAGCAATTTAAATAACATCTTTGTCCTTTCCCTGTTTTGTCATATAGTGCCCAGGTGAAGTAGCAATTTCGTCATTTAGTTGATTGCCCTTTTACTGTAGCTAAAACTATTTGAAAGATGCCTTCTTACTTAATGTGTTTGTAGTGTGCTTCCTTGGATCAAACGAGCCCATCAACGATTGGAATCAATAGACTGGTTTCCCCTGATTCAGGCAGACAACTCCCTTTTTCCTTCTTAAGGCCACCTCCTGCATTTTTGTCCTTGACTTCCTTGGCACATGCCTTCTTCTAACGCTGACCCTATTGGTGGGTGCTAGCGGGAGAGGTGGTCATGAAATGAATGGTGAGAGAAGCTATACATATTCCTTGTTAAGATTTCTCGATGGGTCTCCTGACGGACCTATAGTAGGCTCCTTGAATCCTACGTACTTGAAGTGTCATAAGTGCTTTCATACACAAATCAAGGAAAACATTAGTCAAATCTTGAAAAATCCTTGTTAGATCCATCCATGTATCATCAAAAGATCATAATATTCATAATTGGAGCTCATTTGGACCATAAACATTGATATGGGCCATTGGGGCTCCACGGATGTTCCAAAACAACCAAAGGGGGACAAAGCTCCAAAACCACCGAAACTTAACCAAACATTAACAAAACCTTGGCAGTCCATTTAAGCACATCAAACACATCCCTGATCTAAAAAAGGTTGGCCCCAAAGTCAAAAATGTAGAAACGAGAGCGACAGGGGTCTGCGGATGTTTCCAAATAGCCAAGGAGGAAGGGAATTCTGGAGGTAAAGTTCTAAAACCATCGAAACTTAACGAAACATTGACGAAACCTTAGCAGTTCATTTACGCATGTCAAACACATCCCAGATCCAAAAAAGGTTGGCCCGAAAGTAAAAAATGTGGAAACAGGAGCGACGGGGGTCCGCGGATGTTTCCAAACAACCAAGGAGGAAGGGAATTCTGGAGGGAAATTTCCAAAACCATCGAAACTTAACGGAATATTGATGAAACCTTGGCAGTTCATTTAAGCACATCAAACACATCCTAGATCCAAAAAAAGGTTGCCCCCAAAGTAAAAAATCTAGAAATCGGACCGACGGGGGTCTACGGATGTTTCCAAAATAGCCACGGAGGGACGGAGTGCCAGAAACGGCCACGGAGGGGTCGGGCTCCGAAGGCTGGGCTGCTGGGGCTCCATGAATGTTCCAAAATGGCCAAAGAGGGACAAAGTCCCATAAACGACCACAAAGGGGCCGGGCTCCGTAGGCCGGGCCGCTGGGGCTCCACGGATGTTCCAAAACAACCAAAGGGGGACGAAGCTCTGGAACCACCAAAACTTAACCGAACATTGACGAAACCTTGGCAGTTCATTTAAGCCCATCAAACACATCCTAGATCCAAAAAAAGGTTGGCCCCAAAGTCAAAAATGTACAAACTTAATGAAACATTGACGAAACCTTGGCAGTTCATTTAAGCACATCAAACACATCCCAGATCCAAAAAAAGGTTGCCCCCAAAGTCAAAAATGTGGAAACTGGACCGACGGGGGTTCACGGATGTTTCCAAAATAGGAGGAACAAGACAAAAGGAAAAAATGTGACGGGTGACTTTATTTCTCTATGGATTTGAATACCCTAAGTACGTGAATTTGGTCAGGGGGATTTGATTGTTTAATGGCACATGACCAATTTGGGCTTGGAAAATGGGGCACGCAAAACAAGACAGGAGCACAGTAGCTTGTTGGGAGAAAAAAAAAAAGGGTCCCTGCCTATGGCGGGGCGTGCGTGCAAAAACATGCACAACACATATGATGAGGTCAAGCCTCTACAAACATGGAACCACCAGATGGATACTACTTTTGTTTCTCAAGAAGCCCTCATTTGTGAGAACGTAAAAATTGATATATTGAAGAATACTCTTGAGAAACTAGCATTCATCATCAGCTTCCTAGAAGATTTCGACAAAGAAGCCAATTCAGTGATGACAAAGTAAGTTCTCCATATAAAAAGAAGATGGATCAAAACATTGATTTCAGTTGGCCATCTGATGCAAAATATGAGCAGTGGAAGAGGATATTTATTGATGAATTGGATTTGTGAATACAGGAATGGAGAACACATATACTTGGTCAAGTATAGTACATGTCTGGCCTTAGAGATTAAAATGCATAAAAGATATGTCTCCAAACTGAAAACATTACAGGTAAATGTTGATCACTGATGACTAGGATGCTGACTTGGATGTTTATTTACCTTTTCCATATTTTGCATATTTTTTTCATTTTCCTAAAAGGAATGAATATGCTACAATGGTTACAAGATTATTCTTTTCAACAAAGTTCCTTTGGGAAGGCGGGTCTATCTTCCTCAACAAATGGAAATAAAATTTTGTCTCATATATGTTCCCTCCAATTGAAAGTGTAAGTGTAACTGCAAAGGGAACATATGCTATAGCCATCAAATTGAAATTGGACATGTGTAATTTTTGTCTTGAAGCTTTTTTTTTCTCCCTTGTTCTTATAAAAGGGAATTCATGGCCATTAGTATGGGTCTCTTGTTGAATTCTACATCTGAATTATGCAAATTTTGAACACAGATAGAACATATTTGAATCCTGTATCTTAAGTTTTAAGTTGAGCAAGTGAATTTTGTCAATTGTATGGTTTTTGACCATATCTAAACAATTTAATGTAAATCTCTTGAGTCTATTGTCTCTTGAACTTTACATTATATCTAAATTATTAATGAAAATTTGATCAAGAATCCTTTCATTAATATTCATTTTCATTGTGCTTTGATGTGTGTTTTAATTTAGGCTCTGCTTTAATGGGTTAGTTAAAATTCTTTGATTATATCATGAATTTTTATGCTTGTTTAGTGAATCTGATAAATATTCATAGAGTTTGAGTATTTATATCTGATAAATATTCCTAAGTATTATATGCATTTCCCATGGTTTTGGTTATCCAATTTGAGAACAACATTCATAAATAATCTTTTAATTGATCTACTTTTGTTGTGGTTGGTGTTGTATGAATTCTCAACTTTAGAAGTGTGATATTTCAAAGGAATTTCCAATTTCTTTAAAGGTTTCATTGATTTAACATTTGAATGAGAATGTATATGTTAATTGTGCAATGTGTGATATAATTGTGTAGCAAGGTTGTAAGATTCACATTTTGGGAACACCCTCTTGATTCTTAAAGAGCCCAAAGTGCAGGAGGGAAGCATAATAGCTTCCTCTTGTACGTTGGCCAATCGTCTCCTATATATTTGAGAATTGAATTTGGGAAATTCATAGATGCTTATTGGGATCTACTTGGTTCTTTAAAATTAACCAATAGATTGGTGACTCTACTAGGGAATGCATGATAAATTTTACTCTCTAGAAAGTATTTTCTATGATCACTATGAATTATAGTGATGTTTTTTCGTAGAGTCGATATATTTGAAGTTTCTAGTTAGCCTTGCTTAGGTTTGTTTCAAAATTTCCCACCAAATTTTGTGCTATAAAGTCATTTCTCAAAGTTCAATTTAAAGCACTTCACATTTGTCAAAGCTTCTCTAAGGTGTAAGGATCTTGTAAAATTTGCATAAATTACACAATTGCTATGAATTTGTCCCAAGCAATTTGGGTGGCGACTGTAAAATATCTGCACCAGTGCGTGCCAATATTTGAAGATATCAAAGAAGTAAAGAAGAATAATAGAAGAAAATACAAAAGGTTGACAAAAGCAAAGAAGAATCAAGCACAAATGCGAGGATCCCATGGTCACATGAAGAAACATCTAGAGCAAAAAATGGAAGGAGAATTTCCCAAGAACACTTGTGGAAAATGGGTAAAAGCAAAGGATGTGGAAACAAGTAAGTCTACCCCTCATCCTACTCTTGAATGTAAACTTAATTCTAGTTTTGGTTTAGAATGTGAAATAAACTTGTTAATTTTTAGTGATAATACTTATCCTAAAAGAGGGGAAGTTATAATGAAAAATGTTGTGAGTGAGAAGCATTTAGATAAGGACTTAACATCTAGGAAAAGAAGGGAGATGGAAAGGATCCAACAAGATAAGGGTATGTGTAGGATCATCATGGAAGAAATAGGCCCTTAACTGGCAAAAAATTCAAAAAAATAAAAGTTAGGCAACTTCATGTAAAAATTTGAATAAATTATCTATATTATTTCAAAAATTGTAAGAATAAAATCTGTAGCAATTTGAATGTAGTTTCTAAACTACTAGGTTTATTTTTAAAAAAATCTATTTGGTAAAAAATTGAAATTTCAATGTAGTAGTACTTAAATTTCATGGAAAAAATAAGAAGTAGACATGTTTGTATGACCACCCCAACCATAATAAAATGATTATATTAATTTATAAGATTTCAGATATAAGTAGAGGACTCATGTCCCAATTTGATATAGCTAATTATGAATTTTTTATTACAAAATTAAAAAATATAAAAAATTGTATGTCTGACCACCTTAACTTGGTAAAAAGTTCATGAGATTATTATTTTTTAATCATATAGTATGTGAGGTATAGAATGTGACACATGTTTCAGATTCAAAAAATGTGATACCTTTTGAAAGCTATATATTTTTTCAATCAGCCTATCAATCATGACTTTAGTCACAATTCAAATAGAAAATGAATTTAATAATAATTTTTTAAATTCAAAGTAAAGCATAATTTATATTGGTGGAAATTTGATAATTTTCTTTAAAAACCCTTCTTGTTTCATCAATTTTTGGTAAACAAAAAGTTGTCAGCCTCATACCCTACACATTCCCATCATATTGCCACTTTTTGGCCCATCATGATCCTGCACATACCCATAATGTAAGTGCCAGTCATGTTAGGGATATAGGGCATCTGGCCATAGCTTCTATCATAAATACTCTTCTTCCTCAATATTTTTTGACTGGTTTTGATGAGTATTCCTGTGAACATGCCCATGAAAATACCCCTAACCATGCTAAAATTGTAGTAACATCAGATGCTGATACCACTTTACCAGATGCTGATACCACTTTACCAGAAGAGGAAGAAGTTTTTAATGATATGCAATGAATTAGAGAAAGAGAATTAAGATGTGATAAAAGTAGAAATAAAAGGGATGAAGAGAAATAAAATAGGATAAGGGAAGCCATGATTGAGAGGGATATGCTACAAAGAAAAGTTGAGAAAATGGAGGAACTGGAAAGTTTAGCAACTAAATCTTCCCAAACAACTAGTCCTACTGTTGAAGAGATTGTAACAAAGGATCCTATAGTTCCCTCCACTCATAATGATTACATAAATTCATGGACCAATCCTACTGTAAAGGATTCAATTCTAGTTAATCCTACCCTATTAATACAAATGATGCTTCCAAGAATGTTGATAAATGAATGAAGCCCATGGGGGGAATAAAGATAAATGAGGGAGGTTCATTTAAGGAAATATCACAAAATGATTCTATCTCATTGTCTGATAAGTTAATATAAGAAAATGAGGAGTTGCAAAAGAAAGTGCAAGAAATTGAACTGCTAGTTGTGAACACTGAAATGAAGTAGAACTTAGGTTTCCTAGAGTCTTCCATAAAGTTTTTTCTTGAAACCTAAATCCCTCAATCCTGTACACCGTCTTCAAGCCCACATGTGAATGAAAACCCTTCATCTAGTGCAAATCCTTCTAATTCATCTTTACAGCTAGAGAATAGGGCTAGGAGAACCAAACAACATGACCAATATGATTCCCAACCAAGAAGACCCAAAAACAATTATGACAGGAGAAGGAATTATGACAATCAAAATGAGGAATAAGGACCCTTTGGAAAAATATTATTGCATATTGATAGATATAGGAAATTATGTTTTGATACCATCCCGAGGTACCCAGATCATGTCCCAGATACTGCAAGGAAACATATGCCCAAATTTATTGGTAATAATGCTCTTAGTGGTGAAGATCATTTGAAAGCCTTTCAGGGTTTTGTGGAAGAATTTGAGTTGTGGGATAATGATGTTGATATGAAATAATTTATTCAATCATTGATTGAAGATGCTAGGGATTGGTACAAGAGCTTTCCTAATGCAAGTATTGATTCGAAAGATGCTTTCTGTAGAATCTTTAGAGAATAATATGGACATCAAACTTATCCTAGGTTTCGGCTAAATGATCTTAATAATATCACAAAGGGACATAATGAAATCAAAACTAATTTTAATGCAACGTTCCAATATGTTATGAATATAGTCCCTGGTTATTTAAGGCCTAATGAAAATGCATGCCTAGTGGTATACTGTAATGCATATGATTCAAAAATGTGTTACTTAGTTAGCGATAAGAATCCAAAGAATCTAAGAGAGGCCTACAAAATGGTAGTGTATATAGAGAACAATAGGAGAGCATCATGTAAAGTGGGTAGAAGAGATGACCCTAATGTTTTGAAGAATCCTAGAGTTCAAAATGAAAAGGTTGGTAAAGCTGCTACTCCTGAGGAGAATTTGGATCATGTTATTAGTTTGCTGCAGAAGGTGGAAAAGAATGAAAAACCTTAGTTCCCAAGAAATGAAAGGCCACCAAGGTTACAAGATTACCCCTATCATACTAATTGGAATAATGGAAAGTTGATTCACAACAAACAAAGAGATGCTCAAGAACAAGGTACATCTGACCCATTACAGAAGCACTCTACAAATGTCAATGAAGATTTACCATGGTGCATAGCATGTCAATTACCTCACTCACAACAACAATGTGTAGTGGCAAGATCTGTGAAGGAGTCCCAAGATGATCAAGGAGATTTTGAGCCTCCTCAAGATCAGGATGAGATAGTAAATGTACTAATGACTGAATTTGATCTTGCTTGTGATGATTATTCTTTTGATGGTGAGCCTTGCAAAGGTGATGTTGATATACAAAGGAAAGAATTGAGTGCACACCATCAGCTAATATTCTTTGATGAAGAGAGAGATGATGATTGTCATGTCTCTAATCTTGAAGTGGGTAATGTTTTTCTGAGAAGAACCTCAAATGAAGAGATTGAAAATATGACATCTACATTGGCTAATTGAGCAATGAGTAATTATCATTTGACAAAAAAAGTTGTGAATGGTGATCAAGGTAAACCTGGGAGCATGTTCATTAAAAAGAAGAAAGTAGATGACAAGGGGACTAAAAAAGAAAACAAGAAAGATGAGAAAAATCCCAGAGAGGATAAAGGAGCCAAAATTTGCGCTAAAAAGGGTAAAGGAAAGATAGACAATCAAGTCATTTCCCCAGCTGTGAAGGCTAAAGATCAGGAGCATATTGTGAAAAGGGTGAGAAACAAATTGACAAAATAATGGGTAAGGAAGTAGTCTTTCTTGAATTACCAAAATATACTCCTGTGGATATGTTTAAAGTGTTGTCTTAGGTTAAGGTAATAGTCCCACTTTTGGAAATGATGAGCATTGATGAACATAAAAAATAAGTTAGTTTCCCTCATCAATAGTGTAGCCACAACCTCTCATGAAAAATTGATTGTTGATCCACCTAAAGTGGTCAAGAATCAAGAAAAGAGTGACAAAGTGGAAGGAGTGGTTGATAAAAATCTTGAGATATATTTGGGGACCACAATTACTACAAGCCCTTGAGTCATATTAATCCATTTTTCCTGATTTTGATAATTGATGAGAAGTTGTTAACAAACTGCATGATTGATTCAGGGGCCTCAAACAATGTGATGCCAGTAGAAATCATGAAGGAAACTTGTTTGAAGATTGATAATGCTTATTGAAAGTGTTATGCTATGGGCTTGAGAGAAGTACTTATTATAGGAGTGATTAATAAATTCCCATGCAAACTTGAAACATTCCTTGAGAAGGAATTGTACATGAGTATCACAGTGGTGGATATCCCACCAAATTATGGTATGTTGCTATAAAGATAGTGGAGTGCATCCATGGGTGGAAGAATTCAATGTGATTTATCTTTTGCTACATTTTCGATTGACCAAAACGATTTCAAAATTACCATGGAACCAAGAGCTCTTCACATGATTGAATATGCAAAGGAGCTAGAAGAACTAGTAATAATCAACTTTGTGGATATTGTTCTAGACACTTTTCGGGTTGAAGAATTGAAAAAAGAAGAAGAGGCTAAGCCTACACCAATTGATAGAGAGGTCCTAGATACACCACAAGGAGACTCTCTTTGGACTATGTACTTTTATGGAGCTTGTTCCAAGGAAGGTTTGGGTGCAGGAGTTGTCATCATTTCCCCACAAGGTAAAACATTAAAGTACTCTTTCTTGTTGAAATTTTCTTTGCACAAATAATGTAGCCGAACATGAGGCTCTATTCCTTGGTGTAAAATTAGCTTTAAAGAATGGTATTAAGATGTTAAAAGTGTTGGAAGATTCTGAATTAGTGGTTTCCTAGGTTAGATCCAAAAAAAACATTCAAAAATAAAAGGCTTGAGCAATATGGGAATGCAGTTTGGGATACCATTGAGGTTTTTTATGCTTTCAATATAGACTAGGTAGAAAGGCGAATGAATGTCAGGGCATATTTCTTAGCTAATATTGTTGTCAGATTAGATGATGTCACTTTTGATGGCATCTCAAAGATAGAGGTACAACTCATCTTGCAGTGCCTAACAATATTTGCAACTGGAAAGTATTTGATGATGACAATGATATTTTGAATTTTTTGCATTGTATTGATCAATATGAAAGCCAAGAAATTGGTTTTTGTTCATTGGTGGTGGAAGTAGATGTTAAAGAAACACTATTTGGGAATGAAGTAATCCAATTGAAAACCAATAAAATTCCCAAAGGATTAGTTTCATTGGAGAGGGTCTTTGATGGCCTTGATAAAACAAATGTTAAGTAGACATCTTCCCACAAGGAAGATTTGGAAGAAATCAATATGGGAACCAAGAATTCTCCAATAAAGGTATACACAGGAAACAAAATGAATCCTCATGTTAGAACCATGCTAATTTCCCTATTAAGAAAGTACAAACATGTGTTTGCATGGTCATATGATGACCTAAAGGCTTATAGGAAAGATCTATTTCAGCATGAGATACCTTTGAAGCCTAATGTAAAACCTTTTAGGAAAAATCAAAGGACAATAAATCCCAAACTGTAGTGCAAAATGCAAGAAGAACTCAAAAAGTTAAGGGATCCTAGAATTATTAAGCGAAAAAGACATTCTTCATGGGTTTCAAACTTGGTTCTAGTTAGAAAAAATAATGGTAAACTGAGGCTTTGTGTAGATTTTAGGAATCTAAAAGTAGCATCCTTGAAAGACAACTATCCTCTACCTAATATGGAGGCTATGTTACAGAAGGTGACATGATGTGAATTGCTATCGATGATGGATAGGTTCTCAGGCTATAACCAGGTTATGGTGAAAGAATATGAATAGTACAATACTGCATTCACTACACCATGGGGAACCTATGTTTATGTGAGAATTCCATTCAGCTTGATCAATGCAAGTGCAAAATTTCAAAGAGCCATGGATGTGGACTTTGCAAATTTTATTGATCTATTCCTAGCTATATATCAGGATGAGTTGACTGCTCACAACAAGAAGGAAGAAGATCATTGTTCTCACTTGGAGAAAATATTTTTCAGAGCTCTTGAATATGGGATTTGTTTGAATCCTAAGAAATGTGCTTTTGGGATTGAGGAAGGTAAGTTGTTAAGACACACTGTGTCTAAAGGAGTCAGGATTAATCTTGAATGTGCATCAGTTATAGATAAAATCCCACAACCTAGAAATGCAAAGGGGACTCAATCATTTTTTTGGGAAAATTAGGTATGTGCGGGATCATCATGGAAAAAATAGGCCCTTAAGTGGAGAAAAATTTAGAAAAAACAAAGTTAGGAAACTTGATGTAAAAATTTGAATAAGTTATCTATATTATTTAAAAAATATGTAAGAATAGAATTTGTAGAAAATTGAATTTAGTTTGTAAACTATTAGGTTTTTTTTTTTTTAAATGATTTGGTGAAAATTTAAAATTTCAATGCAGTAGTACTTTAAATTCAGGGAAAAAATAAGAAGTAGGTGTCTTTCTGACCACCCTAACCACAATAAAATGATAAAAAATTATAATATTTTAGATAGAAGTAGAGGACTCATGTCCCGATGCGATGCATACATTTTGTAATTTTTTCCCATGTAAATAATTAATTATGAATTTTTTATTACAACTTTTAAAAATATAAAAACTTGTATGTCTAACCACCTTAACTTGGTCAAAAATTCATGATTTTTTTTTTAATCCTATAGTATGCGAAGCATAGAATGTGACACATGTTTTGGATTCAAAAAATGTGATACCCTTTGAAAGCTATAGATGTTTTTCAATCAACCTATCAATTAGGACTTTAGTCGTAATTCAAATAGAAAATAAATAATAATAATTTATTAAATTCAAAGTAGAGTGTAATTTATATTGGTTGAAAGTTGAGTATCTCCTTTAAAAACGCTTTTTCTTTCATCAATTTTGGGTTAAAAAAAATCGTCAGCCACATAACCTACACATACACATCATATCACCACTTTTTTGGCCCATCATGATCCTGCACATAACTAATTAATTTTGTGAGAAGGTTTGTCACAAAATTTGCTGAAATTGTTAGGCCTATCTCTAAAATGTTGAAGAAAGGAGAAAAGGTAGCATGGAAACAAGAGCCTACCAAATTCTTTCAAGCTATAAAGGATGCCATTAAAGAGGCTCCTATGCTCAAATACCTTGGCTATTCAAAGCCATTTTAACTATTCACTTTTGCTTCTTTCCATATTGTGGCAGGAGTGTTATTACAAAAGAATAATGAAGGCGTTGAGAATCCTATTGCTTTATTCATCAAGTCTTTACAAGCTACTGAGCTTAAGTATGATGCCACAAAGAAGTAGGCTTATGCATTGGTCAAAGCTATAAAAACTTTTAGGACATATTTGATGGGAGCATTTATAGTAGCATATGTACCAAGTGCAGTAGTTCAAGATATTTTCACTCAACATGAGACCATAGGTTGAAGATGTAGGTGGATCAATAGGATCCAAGAGTTCAATAGTGATATCTAGATTATAAATTTTCTAAGAGGTTAGGGTCTAGCTAAGTTAATGGTTGAGACCAACTTGGAAGCCAATCAGATAAATCAAGTTGAACATGAAAATGTCGCACCCATATGTGACATGCAAAATTGTGGATGGTACAAAAGAATTGTGGAATACCTGTAGATAATGCAATGCACTAAAGGCATTCCCAATAATGAAAGAAGAACTATCAAGCTGTAGGCTATCAAATATATATTATTATTGATGGTGAACTCTAGTGGAGAAGCCCAGGTGTACTACTTAGATGTGTGGATGGAGATCATGCAGAAGAAATTTTAATTGAGATGCACAAAGGAGCATGTGGAGGTCACTACATGGCAAAAACAATTGCTCACAAGATACTGATAATGAAATATTGGTGGCCAACTATATTTAAAGATGCTCATAGGTTTGTTAAGAGATGTGATGTGTGCCAAAGGTTCACTGGTAAATTAAAGTTCTCAGATAATCTACCTCTTAGGCCAATCTCAATTCAGGCTCCTTTTCAACAATGGGACATTGATTTATTAGCGAAATGTTAGAGAAATCAAGTGGGGGAGACTCCTAGATACTTGTTGCAACATATTACTTTACAAAGTGGGTAGAAGCCATTCCCACAAGGAAATCAACAAGAAAAGTGGTGATTGAATTTTTTATGAATAATATACTAATTAGATTTAGAGTCCCAGAAAGAATCATTTATGTCAATGCCATGTGCTTCAAATCCAAGGAATTTACTAATTTTTACAATAATCATGGTATATGTATCTCCTACTCATCCCCCTATCACCCTCAAGGGAATGGAAAGGAAAAATCCAGCAACAAGAGTTTGATGAAGACCATCAAATGGATGATTGAGAAGAACAAGAAAGCCTGTGATTGAAAATTGTAGCTTGCATTGTGGGCAGAGAGGACTACAGTCAAGAAGGTCATTGGGAAGTCACCATTTAATTTTTTTTATGGAGTAGAAGCAAGCATACCTAAAACAAACATTTTAAAGATGTACAAGTTTTTTCAAGAGTATGATAATAACATATGTGATGGGATGCATCACAGTCCGATGGAAGAGTTAATTGAGCTTGATGAAACTAGAAGAGAAGCTCATAAAAGAAATGAGAAGATGCAACTTCAAGTCAAACACATGTCTATATGATAAGAAGTCCATTGAAAGGAAATTTTAAGTTGGATGCATGGTCTTGATGTGGAATGCAAGGATGTAAGACAAAGGAAAAAATGAGAAGTTTGATCCTCTATGGCTTGGGCCATATTTGATTGCAAATACACATGGAGATGACTCATATTTCTTGCAATCCTTGCTAGGTGAGACTCTAGAATTTACAATACATGGATAGTTCTTAAAGTCCTATTTCTCCTAAAATAGGTTATCTTCCATGTACATTGTATATTTTCATAATTAGTTTACATAGGTTTGGTGTGTTTTCTTTTTGTTGCATATGCTTGCCTTGTTCGGGCAAGCTCCTCGATGTTTTGTTTCTCTGTGTCGGTCTACTGCACCATGAGATCTAGATTCTCACCATACCCACCAGGTGTATGCATCCTCGATCATGAGCCACTGGTAGAGTTACTATATTTTTTGAAAATTCTTAGATGAGTCTTGCCTTGTTACGATTTTGTGCTTCTGTGTCTGAGGGTAGGGTTTAGGGTCTAGGTTAAAAACCCTCTTTTCAAAATTTGTATAGTCATAAGCCTTGAGTGTTCTAATCCTTTGTTGACCTATTGCACCTAGTTGCTGGTCACTTTAGTTGTAACTTGAGCCATTGAAATCATTATTCACACTGGCCTAGTTTGTCTAAGTCTATCAGTCACCGTCTACAAGTTTATTGTTTTAATTTTTCCATAGTCGAGCTAAATAATTCATGTTTAAAGACTTATGTATTATTTTTTTCTTCTTGAGGGTTAAGTCTCATCGACCTAGTCATGGCCCCATCTTTAAAACTAACTTTGTTGCATGTACGGATATTACTGACCATTCGATCTCAAGGGTTGATCCTGGTCAATCCCCGCCAACCCCATGTGATTAAAATAATGGCTAAATAAAATTTGTGGGGTTAGTGGGCTATTGAAACATTTACTACAGTGGGTTTGGGGCCCAATCTTCATTGTTGAACCCAACATCTTAATCATTCATACCAACGGACGGGATGTGATGGTGAGATTGAATCTCAGTTGTTTCTCGCTCAACCTGGGGGATTAAAATATTGCCTTAATCAAAGTTGTGGGGTTACTGGGATTCCTACACATGGATTCTATAGTTGATTGGAAGGAGATAAGGTGGAGCCCAGGGGAATATGAGTCAGTGTCCAGTTGGAAAAATCTCATTGGCCAATGGAGTGGCGGATGACAGCGATGAAAATTCAGACATCATTGACTCAACTTGAGTCGTTTGAAAGGCCATCTCATGGGGATATCAACGTTAGACATTCAAAACTAAGGGTACGAACATGGTATCCATTTCTTCTTCACGTGAGTGAGAAGTAATGGAAGAAATGACTTCCAAAGCTACCCAATTTAGCTAAAACTATATGTAAATGATTGGTTTTCACATAATTGACAATTGTGAACAAATTTGGAGTGCACAGGAGATCGAGAAAAGGAATTTACAGATTTTAGTGCCATCAACATTAGGGTTTCCTATGAATAAAAGGTCATAAGTAAAGAAAACACAACTTTATGTGCTTTATTAAAACTATTTGGAATTAGGGTTAATATTCACTGTGGTTTTAGTTGAATTGGCTTTTATGCTTTGTTTTAATTGGTTTACGAAGATTTGAGTTTTATTTAAAAGGTCATAATTCTATCAAACCTTTCAAATTTTGTACATTTGAGTTTAGCCCTACATTTGAATTAATAGCTAGGTCTAAAATCCTTTTGTGCTGAATCCCTAAAGTAGTATGAACTTATCCCATTTCCAATGGTGCCCAAAACACAAACCACCAATTCTACAACACCATACAGACCACTCTCCCAAGATATAGTTGACATATTGAAACCTTCCACTAACAAGAAGGATAAGGGAAGACTTATTTTTTATGGCCTTAGAATTAAAGAAGGCTTAATGGAGAAGCAGTGTTCTATTAAGGATACAAAGTGTATTTCACTAGATGGAAATTATTTCAATACTGGTTCAGAAACAAAAATCCTGGTGTGCTTGTTTGCAATCCTTGGAGATTAGACATGGGAAATCTGGTAGTTCCCAATGTATACATGGATGTTGACCTATTGAATGGCATTGTTGTGAGAGATGACCCATTTTCTAGAGTAATCAGAGCATTTGATGGTAAGGAGATGTTGAAAATAAGTAGAGAATAAATTGCAAAGATTTTATAGCTGCATGAGTAGACAAGGATATGATTCCTATTGATATGAATTTCTTTAGAAAGGAATATTAGAACACGAGGGTTCTTCTTAGAAAAACAATGTTACTAGTACACACTGCGAACACTAGGGTTGGGAAGAATAGGAGACAAATAAAGATTGCTAACTGCTTCAAGAAAATAGTCTATTCCTTACGCCATATCATTACTTTCACTCCACCTGACAGCTTACCAAGAGAGCATAGTTATATGGAAGCACATATGGAAGACCCAACCTTCAATATAGTTTATGACTATGCTAAATATTTGGCAGAGCGTATCCACAAGGGTTTGGTTGATTTGTAGGGTGGAAAAGAATGGGTACATTTCTTGTAGTATTTTCTCTTAATGCATATGTTCTTGTATAAAGGAGAGAAGAATTTTCAAAAGGATATGCCATTGAATAAGAAGGAAGATGAAATTGATCTACCTATCCAATGCTAGACCCAAATTATTGACAAAGATGACCATTAATTTGATTATGTTGTTTTCCATAATGCCTTTGCCTCAAAACTAGGGAGGTTCCTAATTATATATGATCCAACAAGGATCTCAAAGGAGATCCATGACTTCCTAAGGCCCATAGAAAGAAGAGTAGATTTGAATTTGAGCCACAATTGGGGAGACATAATCCCATATCCTAACATAAAAATCTTCAGAGTACTACCAAGAGATGTGCCATTGAGGATTGGATTTTTGGAGATCATGAGGAAACTAGGAGGATCTCAAAAGGTACACCTACCTGAGACACTAAAAAAGGGCTTGTTCTTCCCATAATGGACAACATTTGTTGATTTTGTAATAATAAAGGGAGGATGGAAGGATTTAGTGCATCTCCATGCACCATAAAAATTGAGTACTATGCACTCAAGAAACCATGACCCAGAGAGATTTATTGCTACAATGAAGGAAAAGCATAGAAGTGGCTCTTTTGTACACAAGTTTTACTATTTTGAGGATGTAATCAGGAATTTTTATAACTTCCAAGAACAAGAGGAGAAAAGAAAAATATTTGGCTTTCAATAAAATGGTGGAGAAAGTTAAAAAGTATAATCTCAGCTATGATCCTATGCCAAATATTAAGGGTGAGGTCAATATAATTATGCATGTTATAGAAAAAATTTAGAGCATAGTGGGTGGCTTGAGTTAAGAGTGTGTGGTTATAGATAAAGGAAATTTAGTGGCATTTGAGGAAGATCCCAATGTAGTTTTGGAGGAGAGACAGTCCTACTAGCCACCATCAAAGATAAGAATACATTCCAAGAAGAAGAAAATAATAGAGAAAAAGAAAACATTTCCAACCCCTACTACATCAAAGGGATCAAGTGAAAATTCTCCTAAGATATTAGTGTCATCACCACCAAGAAATAATCCATCCATTATGATTGATGTAGATTCACCCCCTAGAATTCTTGCTCCATCAATGTAACCACCTGGTAAGAAGCAAAAGATTTAAGCCAAAAGGGTAGTTGACTACCCTGATACAAAGGAGGATGATATTCTTATTACTCATGAATAAATGCAACAAGGAATTCCTTCTACCATAAGGGAGGTTGCCTCAAGTTCAAGAGAAAGTGGACTTAGACTTGGAAAGGATGATCTTAGTGGTTTGAACAATGTAGAAAATTTGAGGTGGGAAGCTTGCAAAGCATTCATGGAAGATGATTCTTTTATTGAAACCAAGGAATTCAAGGATTTTATATGCAGAGAAAAAGTCTCAGAATATGTAGAAAATGTGGCCAGGGAAAGGAGATTACATCTAAAACTCCATGAAGGTACTATCTAGGCAAATGTAAGGAAAGTTATGAGGGAGAAGTTCCAAAGAATTACAACTAAGGAGGCTAGAGAACTTGTACAAAAGAGTGGTGTATTGTTGTTACTTGAGTAAGACATAGCCGATGCAGTGGTGAGGTCTAAAAATCCCTTGTTTCAAAATGAAGAAGAGGAAAAATTGGCACTTCAGGGATCAACATTTAGTGAAGAATGTGATGCATTGGAAGTTTGGTCATTGTCTTTGGGATCCAAAAAGCTAGTATTTTTTGAGCTAGTTGACTTCAACAGACAATTGGTTATAAAGAGATTCTCTGACACTCTAGTCTTGGAAGTAGCTGATATTGTATTAAATGTTGCAAAAAAATTTAAGGCAACAATAGAGATCCTTACTCTTGAAAAAAAATGTATATGAATAAGTACAATGAATTGGTTGATGATTATAATGGGAGTAAGAAAAAGGTTGTTGTACTAGAAACTAAGGTAGCATTATACAAGAAGTAGATAGAGATATTGAGGGCACAAGGCCCAACTAGCTCAAGTCATGCACCACCTACTTCTCCAATGACAAAACCTCAATCTCCCATTCCAGTAGAACAATCCTTGGAAATAGTTCATATAACATGGGTCAGGAACCACTTACAATAGAGGAACCAAGCACATCAGGCACAATTCCCTCAAATGAGCCTACCAAAGCACAATTACTCTTAAAAATTGATGCACATAGGAAATTTCCTAAACAAGATCAGGACACCATGTATGACAAAAATTCCAATATTGTTCATAAAGTACTTAAACATATGAATAAGAAAATTCAAAGCAAACTAATAGTGTTCATGCAAATTATTCTTTGATGTTGCAAGCAATAAGGTTATCCTAAAGAGATAAGGAATTGGCTACCCCAATCTTAGATAAATGGATTCCTAGAGTTGGTGATTTGAAGCTTATGGTAGTTGAGGATAAGCATCAAGATGATAGATATCCAAGAGTGATCCCAACTTATAGATTTTTTTGTGAGGTTAGAGAACAAATTTTTTTAGGGGTATGCTACCCAATTAGAGCAAAAAATAAGAGAATTGAAGGCCAAGATTGATGAGGAAGATTTGACATATTTACCTAATGTTTAACATACATATGATGAGGTCAAGCCTCTACAAACATGGAAGCACCAGGTGGATACCACTATTGTTTCTCAAGCAACTCTAATTTTTGATAATGTCGACATTGATATATTAAAGAATACTCTTGAGAAACTATCATTCATCATTAGCTTCCTAGAAGACTTAGACAAAGAAGCCAATTTAGTAATGACAAAGTACTCTCCATATAGAAAGAAGATGGATTAAATCATTGATTTCAATTGGCCATCTGATGTAGAATATGAGTAGTGGAAAAGGATAATTATTGATAAATTTGATTTGTGAATACAGGAATGAAGAACACATATACTTGGTCAAGTATAGTACAGGTCTGGCCTTAGAGATTACAATTCATAAAAGATATATGTCTCCAAATTGAAAATAGTACAGGTAAATGCTGATCACCGATGACTGAGATGTTGACTTGGATGTTCATTTACCTTTTCCATTTTTTTGTATATTTTTGTCATTTTTATCAAAGGAATGAATATGCTACAAGAGTTAGAAGACTATTATTTTCAATAAAGTGCCTTTTGGAAGGCAGGTACCTATCTTCCTCAACAAATGAAAATAAACTTTTTCTAATAGCTATGTTCCCTCCAGTTGAAAGTGTAAAAATAATTGCAAAGGGAACATATGTTATAGTGGTCAAATTGAAATGTGACATGTGTAATTTTCATCTTGTAGCTTGTTTTTCTCCCTTGTTATTATAAAAGGGAGTTCAGGGCCATTAGTATGGGTCTCTTGTTGAATTCTACATCCGAATTATGCAAATTGTTAACACAACGAGAACATATTTGAAGTTTGTATCTTAAATTTTGAGTCAAGCAAGTGAGTTTTGTTAATTGTATGGTTTTTGAGGATATTTGAACAATAATTCAAATATCTTGAGACTATTGTCTCTCCAGCTTTACATTGTATCTAAATTATTAATGAAAATTCGATCAAGAATAATTTCATTAAATCCTCATTGTCATTGTGCATTTATGTGTGTTTTAATTTAGGCTTTGGTTCAATGGATCCATTAAAATGTTTTTATTAAATCATGAACTCGTATACTTGTTTAGTGGATCTGATAAGTAGTCATAGATTATGAGTATTGATATGTGAATTGCAAGGAAATCTCATGAAGATCATGGATTTTTAGGATTAAATCCACCTTATAGTTCAATTTGTTGTGTTTTGATTCCTTGACCAAAGATATGGCATTGATCCTTAGTATTATATGCATTTTCCATGGTTCTAATTATCTAATTTGAGAACAATATTCAGAAATAATTTTTGAATTGATCTACTTGTTAGGTATCAAAAATGCAGGTTTTTAAACCATAAGAGGGTGCTAATCTCTTAGTACGTTTTTTGCAAAAGAACTAGGTAAAATATGATTGATCACTCATTTATCTTTAGGCTCTACTAGACCTATGTAGGTGTACCTGAGTGATAAGGAAGATTTGAATGTTTGGATGTGATTTCTAACTCGGGAAATCTACTCACTATGAAACATAGGTGTGAAGTAAATGCAAAGCTTACTTACTAGTTCCTAATTAAAGTGTTTGAATAATCAAGAGTGTGAATTAACTTTCTATAGAAATGTTCTAAAGTTGATCAGTGCCTAATCTATTGGGTGAATGGATTCAATGGGTGGATTATGATGATGGGGACATATTTGTATGATAGGTGAATTTACTCCTCACCTTAACTCTAACAGTTGGGCACTTCTAAATGTTTGCACCTTGTAAAACATGCAGGTTAGTCAGCTATTGTACTCTTCTTTATAAATCCCAGTGCTATCCTCCTAAATTACTGTGACAACATGAAAGGATTTTTAATTCTTAGCCTGAGAGAAACCAATCAGAATAACCACTTCAAAAGGATTTAAATCCTTGGAAGGAACCAATTAGATTGAATTACTTGAAAGGATTTTAATTCACTCCAACCAGAACCCAATCAAAGTGATCACACAACAATAAAAAATGTGTCAGGTAACAAATTATATAAATTTGAATAAATTAAGAGAAACACCTTGGAGAAAACAAAACAACATATAAGCATGAAAATTAATGCAACAGTTGAACACTAGAAGTAAATCACCAATTATAAGCAATATTCTCTATTATATAGCTTCAAAATATATACATTTATAGAAGAAGTATTTGAAATGTGAAAGCAGATGGATGGAAGTGGAATGGTGTTGATGATTATTTTCTAACCTACTCTATAATTGTAATTTTTAAATTTATTTTCTCAATTTGATTTCATCTGGCATATATGCATTATATCTTCTAGGGTTATGACCCTTTACTCCCCCTTATATTGCAGCTCTTCATTTAATTAGTTGCCTTCGAAAAATTAAAAATATTTTAGTTTTCATCCTTGTATCTTGGTAAAATTAATTGCCATTATAGTTATAATCCTTCTTTTGCTGGCAACTTTATTTTTGCCCAATCAAAAAAATGCTCTTTGGGTGACCCTTTAGTGAAAATGTTTCATTTTCACTTTTACCCAAAATATATCCTTTGAGTAGAGTAATTACCTATCTCAAGAGTCTACATCTTTTTCTCACCTCTTTCGTGAATAGTTGCACTAAAATGTTGTTAGGTAAAATAATTACCTAATTAATTAATTCTTCCTATAAAATAATTTTACCTCCCAGTGCAAACAATTTTCAATTCCTCTTTACATCTTTAGCAAAAATCATATTCTTCAAAAATATTATTGCATGTATTTTAATAATATTTCTTCTACACATTATTGTAAAAATATCCACCCTTTTTATTGCTTCATCGAGGAGACTTATTAGGACCAAAGAGACTTATCAATTTGTCTTGCCGATATCATGTTTCTCTTCGATAAATTCTTCAAACTATATACTTGGTAAAAATAGTTCACTTCTTTGTGAAAAAACTTTACAACACCTATGCTTCCATCGATAGTTATATTCTTACTCGATAAACTTTAATCACATTTTGGGGGCATCAGAGCATCGAAGAGACTTAGAGAATACTCTCTCTGAAATTCCATAGTCTCTTCGATATATATTTTTATGCACATCGCTTTATCAGTGAGACCTAGAAATAAATCCTACGAATATCGCTATCTCTCTCCAATAAATTCATATACTTTCCACAATAGTTTGTCATTCTATCAGCGGGAATTTTAAGTGACTCCCAGTGATATGCAAGAGTTCTCTCGATGACTAATTCATAACTACTTTTTGTTGGAAAATCAAGCAGATTGCATCCATTCAAGGCCAAGAACTCAACATATTCATCAAATTTTAGGGTTTTCTTTGTTAGCAGCCAAACAAATTATTCAATTTCCTCTCTTTGAACAGTAATAGGTTCCACGTTGTTCAGTTGTTGCCAAATTTCCCAGAATCTCATCCACCCGCAATTTTTTTTTTGAAAATTGACATTAGTTTCAAGAAGCAAAAATTGAATTACATCAAGAAGCTCAAGCCTCTTCATTTTTTATATTATCACTTTGTATGGCCACATATTTTATCGACTCCAAATCACATGATGTGCTCACTACAAACTCAGAGAGATGATCTATCAAATTCCTATGGCTGAAACCCTATATGATTCTTCGATAGAAAATGTCTAAGTAGGATAGTCTACAACATCCTGCTTATTTTTCTTGCATTTATCGTTACCAAGGTTAGATTGCAATTACAACATATGGTAAGTATTCCCTTGATCATCATGCTTCGATGGATGTCCGCGTGTGATATTTGTCTCAATAACACTACATACATAGTTGGTGTTGCGCTTCAGTGGCTCAAAAAAATTCTCATGGAAGGGCAAGGATTTTCTTTATCATTTGTAGATAGTCGGGAGCATTGGAGGGTACTTGTTTCATTTTGAACCATTTATTTTCATTGGCCATGAGAATGCAATTAAAGATTGAGGAATATAGCATTACACCTCCTAAATTCCTTTTCAACATATTAATTATGAATATTAGGAAACCACGACGCTTGATGAATCCATATTTATTTTAGTGCATTGAGTGAAGTAGTCCACATGCTTTGTTATGTTTCCATTTTGCAATATTTGTTTACCATGGCAGCTACAACTACATCAGTGAATACAATTTCATTTTTAGTTCATTCTTTGATGGATACCATACCACTTTCTCAGAAAAGTCATGAGATTTCTTTTAGTTTTATAATTGCAAAGACATTTTCTTTAAAATTTTCTAAAAACTATTTAACAAATCCTCTTTCATGTGCATATCACGTGATTGAGTATTATTGACACCAGTAGGGTACTAAATGTCAATCGACTAGGCTAGAGACCTGTCCATTGTATTAGCTTAAGATGCATGTATCATTATTTCGGAGTAATCATAGCCATCTAGTAGGCTTGATAATTTAGGTTGCGTCATACCGATAAGTTGTAGGACCATCGATGATTAGGAATGTGGTAGATAGATTAAAACTCTTCTTCATAAGTATCCTCTTGCATTAGATGTAAATCCTTCCCATTGAATCAAATCATTTTGTTGAAACACTACACGATGGCTATGGTAAAATGTTGATCTATATTTTTAATTTGATTTCCCTCTCTTTCTATATAGATGACATTGTAATTGTGGAGGCTTGTAAGGTTCTCATCATTTTTAGATTTGTTAAGATAATCCTTTGTTCTCTTCATTCATTTGTGTTGTGCCACTAACTACTCGCACACTACTTGCTTATGGAATTTTATAACCTTTTCTTACAAACCATTCTTCTTTGATTTATGATTTTGATCTTGCTTATGAATCATTGTAGCTTTTCCTTTCAACATTATTAAACTTGAGGATACATTAAAATCCTTCAGATCCCTAATAGGTACTATAATTATTCTCATGGTAAATCTAGCCCCTTTTAAATGTCAGACTTAAAATTTTTATGTACAACATCCATATGTGTCAAGCTTCCCTTTTAAATTGTCATAGGCATAGTTCTTCCTCCTCTTCTATAATCATGATCTTTTCTCTGTGTTACTAGGAAAATCACCTCTATCACTCCCTTTTATTCACCCTTTTGCATAGTCCATTGTGGTTTATCTCTACAATCATTCTGAAGACATAATAGTTGTGCAAACCTTGTAAAAATTGAGGTGGATATATATCAGGATTTGTTCTTTTGAATTTTTTTTACTATTGCCAAGACATGTCAGGTAGCCTCGAGAATTGCTTCAGAAAATTGACCAAATGATCTCCAAAAGCTGTTAAAATGCACCAACATGTTGAGTTATGATAGGAGAACATTGTTGTGGAAAGGTTGGTCATGAATTCATTAGGGTTGAAAATTGTCAACGCTCCAAGTTGCTCATTTAAAATTTTGGGTGAAATCACAATATTGTGCCTCAGTTTTTACCCAATATGGACATGCGCATCAATAATTTTAACTCAATCTTCATCTTTTGAGACTTATAACAGCTAAACCATTAAGAATTTGAAGATGATGTGAACTAGTGATTTGTGAAAATTTGTCTGTAGATTCTAATTTTTATTTTTTTTTCAATTTTTTTGAAATAAATCATGAATCTTTCAACATCTCCTTTAATAACAGGTTTTAGATAGAAAACAACATTTTCAGAAAGTAACATTTTTTTCGTACAACATAACCTTTTTTCTGTAAAGGATTAACTTCTAATTTTTGAAATATAGATTCTCAACATCACTATCTAGGGAAAGGTTTTTTTTTTTTTTATATTAATTTTTGAAGTCACTATAACTATAATTTGGACATACATGTGTTTCATACAACCTAAATTTTTGTGTATATATCGAAATCCAATTTTTCTTTTTTGGGTAAAACAAGGACATCAATACCTAGGGAATAGGTATTTTTTGATTTTTTTTTACAATGGTTTAATATTTTTCCACCTCTGCACAACAAAGAGCTTGATGTTGAGAGAAAAACCTATGTTTAGTAAAAATTGAACTTTTAAATACATGATAAACTAAAAGTATATCAAATCTATACTTGTTGGAAAGCTCATTTTGGGGCTACAATCTTGCAAAATATAATTTTTAAATGATGTTATTTAATCCCTCAAAAGGTCAAGAAAAAGTGGTTTTTTACTAGCATTTTGATTGATGCGGAAGGAGACTCCATTGTGGGTATGATTTAACACTAGAGGGGTTCTATCCAAGGGGGTTTGATCTAAGGAGGTCTTATCTATCCATGTTTAATTAAAACCCTTTAGATGGAGCCTCTTAAAACTTAAATCATTAGTTTTTCTAAAAATAATGATTTTAGGAAAAAATCAGCACATCCCAAAAGTGAGACACTATTGTGGTAGCACCATTTTTGAAAAATTGTACCTATAAAACTCAACTAAAACCCGCCAACTTTCCTTCTTCAAAAAATACCAAATCTAATTTTGGGAAGCTGCAACTCTGGATATTAGTTCATTTAGGTTAAATGAACATATGTGCAAAAGGATTTTCCATAAATCCTCTTCCTCTACAAGATATCAAAAGTCAAACTTGACCCCTCGTGCAACTCTTCTAGAAATGCAGTCATCAAACTGGATAAAATCTATTTGGTTTTGGTTTTGAAAAAATAACAAATGAGATTTTGGGTCCCTAATAATTGGCATGAAAGCATATTAAGGTGGGAAGAATCTCATACACCAATTGGGTCATCATGAAAATCTTCTAGTTGATAACTATTGTCTTCCAAAGTTGCCCCTTTTTGACAAATTTTAATGTGTAGACAACAATCCTTTCAACTTGATACTTCAAAACTTCCTCAAATTGGATCATAAGAGGATGAAATTAGGTAGACACACACATATGGTAAATAATCATGCTTGAAAAGTGATTTTACATGAGATTACGTTGGCTTAATTTTGTGATTTTTCAAAGTGGGCTCTTGAGGTAGATTTCACTAGTGTACTTTTGGGTCTAAAAATCAAATTTTTCAACATGGGAACCTAATTTTTTTTAAAAACTGGTAGGAATTTTTAGATTCCAATAGTGGCTTCATCTGGCGATATATGCCCCTTGTGGGCATAGCAAGAATGCAGGTCTTTGGGAGAGCAGACCGAATGGCTTGTCCATTGGGCAGTAAAATCAAATATCATCTCTGCGTTGAATTGGTATGATTTCCAAAAACACACCACAAATGATGGCCCAAGTCCACCCAAAAAGAAATGCCTTTATTTCCCTTTGTCATATACCTTATTCTGGTATGATTTCATCAAATTACTCTTGAAAAAAATCATACAATCTACCCTTTTATATCCACTATCATTGAAAACTTTCAAAATAACATTGTGTTTAGCTTCAACCATGTTCCTTTTACCATTATGTAGTTCATAATTTCCATTATCATGTGATAAATCCTTTCCATCTCCATCATACACAGTGTATTCACTTTTAATGAAACACTCATTATCCTTTTCATTGTCATGCATTGTAAATTGACCTCCTAGCTGATCTGAAAAATGAGAATACTCATTGTTATCTTTATCATAAGTTTGCATAGAAAATCTAAAATCATCATGAGGCCATTGATGCAATCTAAAAGAATAATTATGCTCCTTCATGTTTCTCATTCTAGGGTGATCGCACAAGACTAGTTTACAATTTTGGCCAAAATAGACACTAAAATAAAATTTTCTAACTAAATCTTCACTTTCGGGCACCTATAGCGGCTAAACCGTGAGGAATTTGTAGATGATACAAACTAGAGTTTCGTGAAATTTTCTTTGTAGATTCTAAATAATTTTTTTTTTCAAATTATTTGGAATCATATTTCACTTTTGTTTCCATCTCCCTTGAAAACTAGTTTTTTTTCAAAACCAACATTTTTAAAAAGTGACACTCACCGTATAATGCATAACTTTTTTTCCATGAAGGATAAAATTCTAATTCATTTAAATTTAGATTTGTAACTTTAATATCTAGTTCTTTGACTTGGTTAGATATTGTTTTATTGAATATTTTTTTCCTTAATCAAGTTTTGAAGTCAAACCAATTACAATTCAGACATAGGGGGACCATATAAGGCATAACTTTTTTGTATGTATCAAAATTTATTATTTTTTGTTCAATCAAGGACTTCAATAAATGGTGCACTCATATTTTTTAGAAGATTTTTTTTTTATAATCTTCTATTTGTCCACATGTGTAGAACAAAGAGCTTCATTTTTGGTGAAAAACCTATGTTTAATAAAACTAAAAAACAAATAGATAATAAAACCAAAACATATTAAAATTATATTTATTAGATAGCTCGTTCTGAGGACTACCATCATCCAGTTGGGTTTGTGAAGTCTCCTCCATTTTCATCCTCAACTCAAGCTTCAAAGCACAAAATTTTGGATATTTTTTGTGCCTGAGGGGGAGAAAGGGGGAAAAGGGTGGTTCCAGCGAAACTAGTGTTCGCGCGAACCTCCAAAATATGTTTGATCGAACCCCAGTTTGATTGAAAAACTTCAAAATAATATAAAAAATAGATTGGTGGGCTGGTTTGAGCGAACTCTTAACCAACATCCGCTCGAACCCCTGCCATGAATCCATTTTATTTTAATTTTTTTGCCATGTTTCCAATAGTTTTATTTTAAAAAATATAATATTAATCATATACTTTCTAAAATCTATAATATAAAATATATCTATATAATAGTTTTTAATAATTATAAATAATATACTATATACTTATAAATTATAAATAATTACAATAAATATTATAATATCAATATACTTTTGAATTAAATACATTAAAAAATATATTGTGTAAATAAATATAAAATTATAAATAAACAAAGTTTAAAATAAAAATAATAATATATTATAATTTATAAAAATAAAATATTTAGTTTAAATATTCAATTCTTAGTTTAAACATAGTATTTTTCAAATATTATTTTCCCTCATTAATAATAAGATAGTGCTTGTTCGTCATATAATTAAAATTTGCAATTGATTGAGAAAGGTCATAAACAAACAAGACTTTGACATAGGAAACATAAATATCATTATAGAGTTTTGTGATAACCAATTAATGAATGACATGATGTGAACGATGGGAATGAGAAAAAACTAGTAGGTAAAATATCAGTATATGGAGAGAGAGACAAAGATATAGAAAAACAAAGAGAATTAGAGATAGGTAAATAGAGATGGTGAGAGGGATAGAGAAATAGGGGAAGATAGAGAAAGGGAGAAAGTAGGGGGAGATAGAGATATGTGGGAAGAGAAATAGAGATTGAGAGATATATGGTAAGAGAAAGGGAGAGAGAGGTAGAGATAGAGAGATAGATAGGGGGATAGGGAGGGAGTGATGGAGAAAGAAATGGGGATAGATAGAGAGGGGGGGAGATAGAGAGAGAGGGAGAGAAAGGGTTAAGTGTAGAGGGGAGAGAGATAGAGGGAGTGAGTGAGAGAGAGAGACCCGAGAGAGGGAGAGGGGGTAAGAGGGAGAGACTTGAGAGAGAGAGAGAGGGAGGGAGTGGGAGAGAGATAGAGGGTAGAGGGTTTAAGGGTTTAGGGTCTAGGATAGATGGTATAGGTTTTAAGGGTGTAAGGGTAGAGGGTAGAGGATAAATAGTTTTAGAGTTTAATGGTTTAAGGGTAGAGGATGGAGGGTTTAAGGCTTTAAGTTAGGGTAGAGGGTAGAGGAGAGATAGAAGGAGAGAGAGAGAGAGAGAGACTGGGTAGGAGGGAGAGATTTAGAGAGAGACTGGGAGAGAGATTGAGGGTAGAGGGTTTAAGGGTTAAAGTTTAGGGTTAAGGGTAGAGGGGAGAGAGATAGAGGAGTGAGAGAGAGAGAGACCTAGAGAGGGCAAGGGGGTAGGAGGGAGAGGGGAGAGTGGGAGAGAGATAGAGGGTATACAATTAAGAGTAGAGGGTAGAGGGTTTAAGGGTTTAGGGTTTAAGGGTTTTGGGTTTAAGGGTTAAGGGTTAAGGGTAGAGGGAAGCTCAAGAGAGGAGTGAGTGAGAGAGAGAGAGGGAGGGAGTGGGAGAGAGATAGAGGGTAGTGGGTACATAGGTTTAGGGTTTAAGGGTTAAGGGTAGAGTGGAGAGAGGGAGAGGGGGTAGGAGGAAGATGCTTGAGAGAGAGGGGGGGATTGGGAGAGAGGTAGATGGTAGAGCATACAAGGGTTTAGGGTTTTAGAGTTAAGGGTATAGGGGAGAGAGGGAGAGGGGGTATGAGGGAAATACTTGAGAGACAAAGATGGAGGATAGAGGGTTTAAGGGTTAAGGGATAGAGGCTAGAGAGAGAGAGGGAGGGAGTGGGAGAAAGATAGAGCTTAGAGGGTTTAAGGGTTAAGGGTAGAGGGTAGAGGGGAGCTCGAGATAGAAGGAGTGAGTGAGTGAGAGAGAGAGAGCTGAGAGAGGGAGAGGGTAAGAGGGAGAGGGTAGAGGGTTTAAGGGTTAAGGGTTTAGAGTAGAGGGTATAGGGTTTAAGGGTGTAAGGGTATAGGGTTTTAAGGTTTAAGGGTTTAAGGGTTAAGGGTAGAGGGTAGAGGGTTTAAGGGTTAAGGGTTTAGGGTTAAGGGTAGAGGGAGAGAGATAGAGGGAGTGAGAGAGGACACCTAAGAGAGCGAGAGGGTGTAGGAGGGAGAGACTTGAGAGAGAGAGAGAGAGGGAGGGAGTGGAGAGATAGAGGGTATAGGGTTTAAGGGTTTAGGTTTAAGAGTTAAGGGTTTAGGGTAGAGGGTATAGGGTTTAAGGGTGTAAGGGTAGAGGGTAGATGATAGAGGGTTTAAGGGTTAAGGGTAGAGGTTAGAGGGTATAGGGTTTAAGGGTTTAAGGATTAAGTTAGAGAATTTATAGAGGTTTAAGGGTTTAAGGGTTAAGGATAGAGGAGAGGGGTTTAAGGGTTTAGGGTGTAAGACTTAAGGGTAGAGGTAGAGGTTAAGGATAGGGGAGAGAGAGAGAGAGAGAGAGAGAGAGAGAGAGAGAGAGAGGGTTTAGGGTTTAAGGTTTAAGGGTAGAGGGAGGAGTGGGAGTCATAAATATTTATTTGGAAACTGGATGGGAACATTCTATTTCCATTTGTAGTATTTTTTGTCAATTAAATTGATGGAAATTTTATTTTTTCATTTGCATTGATTTATGTTTTAAATCTGTGTGGAAATTTTTTATATTTAGATAATACTTAATTTCTTTAATGAAAAAATCTAGATATGTCTAAATTTATTTCATTCCATCATTTAACACTTATTATTAATTGTTTAATTACACCACATGCAACTAGAATTTGTAGCACATCCAAAACAAATAATTTCCCATGGAACAAATATAAGTTGCATATAATTGTAATTTAGGCAAAATGATTTTTAAAAAATTCACTAGGTTTCAAATAAGTATTGAAAGCTCATATATATGGGTTTACATGCAAGTGAAAAAAGTGAGAGATGGCGCTATAAGTGTAACTTTGAACTTTCGAATGAAATCAAACATTCTTGAACTTAAGAATTCCATGGAACAAATATGCACATATAATTGGAATTTATGCAAAATGATTTACAACTATGCACAAGTTACCATAAGTTCTCACTTGAACATGTATAGGGTTACAAGTGAACTTGAAAATCACGGATATAATCTAACTCAAACATTATGGTTCAGCCCACTCTTCAATAACATGTAAAAGTTCTTAATGATCATGAGTATCTAGTCTCCATTTTTTTAAGCTACGTGCATGTGAAACTGCATGAAGATGTAGGGTGGCAGCAATTATTAAGTGACTATATTGATATACCTTGTTATCAGGTTGATAGTCAATAAAATGAATCCCATGTTGAAAAACTTTGACTTGTTTTAGATATATCCCTTGCACTACAATAGAACCTACACGCTAAACTTGAACCTGAGGTCTTGACATGTGAACGTGTACAACATTTTTGTGCTCAAGGTTTGTACAATATATATTTAATGTTTATAATGTAATGTGAACATGTGAACACAATGTATATATAATTTTAAATTCAAACTCACCTGTGGGAAATAACATTTCATCACTTGTTTCAGGTTGTGTTAGCTTATTCCTCTCTTTTGTGCAATACAATAAATAATAGCTAACACCTTATATGTTTCCAGGCTCTGCTATGACTGCAAAAAAAAATTTGTACACCAAATTTACAAAAAAAAGCTCTAAACAAGGGTATGTGCAGGATCATCATGGAAAAAATAGGCCCTTAAGTGGCAAAATTTTTAGAAAAAACAGAATTAGGCAATTTGATGTAAAAATTTGAATAAGTTATCTATATTATTTCAAAAATATGTAAGAATAGAATCTATAGAAAATTAAATTTAGTTTCTAAAATACAAGGTTTGTTTAAAAAATAAATAAATCTATTTGGCGAAAATTTTAAATTTCAATGCAATAGTACTTAAATTTCAGGAAAAAAAGAAGAAGTAGGTGTCTATCTGACCACCCTAACCACAATAAAATGATAATATTTTTTTATAATATTTTAGATATAAATAGAGGAATCATGTCCCAATGTGATGCATATTTTTTTGTAATTTTTTTCCAAGTAAATAATTAATTATGAATTTTTTATTAGAACTTTTAAAAAATATATAAAACTCGTGTGTCTAGCCACCTTAACTTGGTCAAAACTTCATGAAATTCAATTTTTTATTTTTTTAATACTATAGTATGTGAAGCATAGAATGTGACGTATGTTTTGATTCAAAAAATGTGATACCGTTTGAAAGCTATACACATTTTTCAATCAACTTATCAATCAGGACTTTAGTCATAATTTGAATAGAAAATGAATAATAATTACTTATTAAATTCAAAGTAAAGCATAATTTATATTGGTGGAAATATGAGATCTCCTTTAAAAACCCTTTTCATTTCATCAATTTTGAGTAAAAAAATATTCGTCAGCCACATACCCATCATATTGCCACTTTTTGGCCCATCATGATCCTGCACATACCCAAAAATTAGAAATGTCTCTAGACTTTTAAGATCATTAACTATATACATAATATTTAAATTATTGAAAACTTACACATGCACCTTTTTATAACCAATCTTGAATATGGTCATAATCAATTGAAACGTAAGGAATGTCTTCAAATATTTCTTCCTCATTTTCATCGTATGTTTCTAGAACAACTAGTGGCACCGTATCCCATTTACCAACATATCCAAGTTCTTGGTTGTTCAATGCATGATCAGAGTTTCCCACAATGTACTTAGTGAAAAAAAGAGAGTAATCCCTTGTGTGTAATGTCCATCCATGGTGACTATCTAAACTCATAACACAATGCAAAGATGTTGTTTTATCCACTCTCCTGTATCTATGCATTGATCTTATGTCCACACCTAGATACATGTACAACAACAAACTTATGTGAAAAAAAAAATGTATGTATATATATATATATAAATTTTAAATTCAAATTTTAAAAAATTTAATTTATACATACTCGATATCTCCCAAAACAATCTATGTGGAATGTTTCAGTTTTTTCTCGAAGATGTGTTGACCACATTTGATGCAAAGTGTTTCTTACACCATTCAACAACATCATGTGAATTGTCTATATGATCTTTTGAATAACTAATTTGATGCTTTCTTAAATCTCATTTGATGCAAGCTCTTGCTCCATCATGCTCACCATTTCCATGCACACTTTAAACAAAACTCCAAACATGTGGTATTTTGTAGATTTTATGATATCTAGAAAGTTCATAGAATGGATGTGAAGATTTGAATTGTTCTACACATCCATCTAACCATACAAAATTCTTTTCAAAATTTACACCCCTAGTTCTCAAATTCTCAAAAAAAATTGTAAATTAATGTTGTACAAAATGTGTGTCATGCTCTTTATCACCACTAATATTAAAGTGATATTCTTTCTTAATGAATCGTTCATCTGTACTCTCAAAACCATCTAATTATAATTTTGCATGTTGATAACACACATGAACCATAATAGTGATTTGCTTTGAAAAGTAATATTCTAATTTAATCTCCTTTTGATGCACAAAATAGTAATTTTCTGCAAAATCAACTATTGATAGAACAGTTCCAAGTGGGAAAGTATCTCTCAATGTTTGAAATTGTTTTGCTTGCCACTTAGAAAAAAAGGAATGTTGTATGTATGGTTGTATCAATTTTCAAAAATATTCAATAAATTTTCCAATAGGAATCTTCTCTTCTACATAGTTTAACCTTGTGGATTCTTTCCCAAAATTTTGTTTGAAACTTTACATACTTGTACCTCTTGCAATTTACTGTCTTTGTTCGATCAGTATCTTCATTTCTTCAAGGAAATTTACCCAAATTTCCACATGTTTGACAAATTCCTTTTATGCAGTTTATTTGAGGTCCATTTTCATGATCACATAACATATCCTTTATGAACAAACTTACCTATTTAGGAGGTGCATTTTAAAAACTATAACTTTCTTCTCTCATCTTTCGAAACACCTAATAGTAGAGATCAAATTCAATATGATAACGACAACAGCAAGTTTCAAAAAACTTGTTTATCTTCACATAATATGGCTTTAACCTTTGAAACATTGTTTGCCTAATCTTTATATGAGGATATATATTACAAAACTTCATATACATCTCAAGTTGTGTTATGTCTAGCTAATGTTTAATATTATTTTCATAAATACCACGCCCAATCCTATGTCTCACAACATCTCTAGTATTTGATGATGGACAAGAATGATCATGCCAAAAACTTGAGATCAAGTTCCTAACAACATCTTCAATCCTGTTAGAATGGGGAGCTCTACAAATAATTTCCAAATTTCCTTTTGAACTCTCATCCAAAACCTTTCTGTTTTTCACATATTTTATTAGTGTGGTTCTACTATAACCAATTTCAGCCGAAAGTGCAAGAATTTTTATTTTTCTTTCTATATCTTGATTTATAATAGATGTCAACATCACCCTTCTTGTATTGGCCTTATCCACTAATTGAGATCCTTTCCCAATGGAATCTAAACCCTTCTTAACATTTTGAACAATATCCTTTTGTAATGCCATGTGTTTCTTCTTATTTGATGCCGAATGTACACCCAACAATTGTAATGACTCTTTCAACTCATTGTGAAGAAGTAAACATGATAATAATTGGATTTTTCCAAGTGTTTCAAGATGATTTATTAAATTCCATTTACAAATTTAGTCATTGAAATATTTCTCTTATTTTTAGGTTGGTCGACATAACATTTTAGTCTGTCCATATCCATTTCAAGTAAATGATCTAAATTTCTATAAGAAATTTGTTTCCTCACCTTTTCAGCTAGTTTTATATGCTCATCCAAACTAGTAGAAAGAAGTGATCTTGACCCCTCTCCAACATACATTGTTTGAACTTGGGCCTCCTCCCTATCTTCAAAGTCCATGTGTTCTTCAGCTGATTCATTTGATCCAATATCTAGATTTGGATCGACTTTAGCATGAGAACTTCTTGCTTGTTGAGCCCTTTCTACATGTCACAAATTTTTTTGCAAAGAAAGTGAGAGATGATGCTATATAAGTGGAGTTTATGTATGCAAGAAAATAAAGTGATAAGACATGATGCTATAAGTGAGGAAGTTTTAGTTAGTTTTATATGCTCATCCATAATAGTAGAAGGAAGTGATCCTGACCCCTCTCCAACATACATTATTTTAACTTGGGTCTCCTCACTATCTTCAAGGTCCATGTGTTCTTCAACTTATTCATTTGATCCAATATCTAGATCTGGCTTGACTTTAGCTTGAGAATTTCCTACTTGTTATAATTTACATGCAAGAAAAGAAAGTGAGAGACTATGAGCTATTTAAGTGGAGTTGAAACAAATAAAATCAAAGATTCTTGAACTTAATAATTCTATGGACCACAAGCAATTGGAAATAGATGATAAGGAATTTAGGTCATGTCTATACAAGATGACTATTTTTAAGTATTAAAGTTTCCAAGCTAAATCTAATATGGTTTTCATAATTGGAAATAGATTTATAAGGAAAAAAAATTGAGGTGTTAATAAAATTCCTAAACACACTTGAGAGAGAGAGAGAGAAGAAACAAGCATGTACCTTGTTTCTTTCTATGATAATTTCAAAAAAAAAAATCACGCCTATTTTGTCCTTCTTTTGACAATTTTTGTTGAGACATTTTTTCTTTCTCTTTGTTGTCCCATTTCTTCTTCAAGTTAAATATGACTTGGTTGGAACATGACTTTTGGTGTTGTCATTGATGACAATCTAAGTCATTGATGACAACCTAAGTCATTGATCTGTTTTGCACTTTAGTATCTGGTCATACTAGTAGACAGAGCAAAGAACAAGGTATCCGACTGAAGTTGAACCTATCAAATTGTTTACATTACCACTTTATTAGTTTTGGTTGTGGATCTTGATGGAACCATCAAAAAGAAAGAATTTTTTTTTCTGGTTCCATCTTAAAACCCTTATTGCACTAGGATATAGGGTTACTATCTGCAAAAGCTTACAAAATTCTATTAGGCCATTGAATCTCTGCTACCCATTGCCAGTTATTTTAATGTACCTTTAGTCATTCATTATCACTGGGTAACCAACCCTTCTACCCTAAGGTCAAACCTTTCTATCAAGTAAGAATCTTTGAGCCCTTATGCCCTTCATATTTTATAACTTAGAGGCTTTCAAATTAATCTTTTTCTTAGAAGGTCCCCCTCATAGGAACAAATTATAAGAACGTGCCTAAAACTTTCACTTAAGTCCCGACATCCCTTGTAACTCTATCGCTCATTATTGATTTGTTTATAGATTTACACTGTGAATTAGCGATGAGCAATTAGTGGTACTTTCCTTTGATATCACTCGTCGCTAATGGCATTAGATCCATCAAAAGAATAATAGAGATGAGCGATGTCCTTAGCCTTATACTCATATTTCACATCGTGAATGACCATTAAAAGGACAAAACTAAATTAGCGATGAACGATATGTTGTAGAAATTATTTTTCACATTAGCGATGTGCAATGAGCCCTACATATAATGTAAACTGTTTATTGTTGATTGCTTGCATAATATATGAGGAGAATCATTGATGAATGGAGGCCTTATTTCTCATCGTGGATTTACCTCAAAACTTAAGTTCTACAATAGAAATGAGCGATGGGTGCCTTCTAAAAGGGTTTCTCTCTCACTAAAAATAGTATGACCATATGAGCAATGTCTTTATGATTTTTTTTCTATACATGTTTTACATGTTGAAATCTGATATTGACAACACATCTCACATCGCAGATAGAGTCTTAAGAGCATGGTTTGAATTAGCGACACACAATGAAAGAATAAATGTGACTAAAGATCATCGCTGATAAAGTAGGGAAAAGACTAACTAAATCAATGACAAGCAATGGTCACTACATGGAAATGAGTTATGTGACAAATTCTAAAGATTCGACATAAAATAGAAAAGAAGCAGCGAGAGAATTGAGGACTGTTGATAAAATTTTAAAAACAAGATAATCCAATGGACTGAAAATCACCACAAAAATGCTTTCATTAGAGTTTAGGATGAGTGATGAAGTGCTAGACTAGTTAGTCTTGGTGGTGCGTATGTCGTTTACAAGTGATATACAAGTTTTTGGTGGAGCTGCTATTGGATAATCTTCTTTGGTGAACAAGGATGAGGATTCAACATAGTTACAACAAACTCTACCTTTTGAGGAGCTGACATGTCTTCATTCGAGGAATATGGAATGTGGTCTTTTACTCTTCCATTTTCCTCACATGATTGCATATGGCTAACTAAGAATATCCTAAATTCTAGTACAAATGAAATGAAATGTAAATGTAACTAAGCCTTATGCTTGTTCCTCCCTTCTTCTATAAAAGGGATTTCAGGGCTTATTACAATGGTCAGATTCTGGAGTCCTAATAGAGTTCTAGGAAAAAGATAAGTTTAGAAAGGGAAATAAGAATAGAATTTTGAGTAGAAGAGTATTTTCTCTTGGATAGGAGGTCATGTATGTAATGGTCTTAAATGATTTCTATAGAAATTACTGATATCATAACAAAATATTAGTCGAGGAAGTGATACTCTCCTATGTATGTTCATTTCAAAGTTACGAGTGAGAAATACTAATGGTATTGTCATTTGTCTTCAAATGTTTTATTTGAATGTATTACTCTACTTTCAACTTTAATTCAAAGAATTAATTAAAATGCTTGAATAGGGTTATAAGCTTTTAGAGGGATGGCTTAGGATTACTAAGAAGTAGTTGTTTTCTTCCATAGAGAGTTTTCGTAAATGCAAAGGAATACGAAAATAGGTTGTTTCTCTCCTAAACAAGTGATTTCTATATTACTAATCCTCTTGAATACTTGACTCTATTGCCACAATTGATTAGACACTAGTCATATGGTTAGAAAATCTTGCATAAGGTGAAAAAATAGCGTTATGGACTCTAGACTTCTGAGAAGACAATACTTATATAGAAAATCTCTCCAAGGGTGGTGAAAGTGGAATTATTTTCAAATTCCTAGTAGATGTAAAATCCCTCATTAAAAGTCTGCCAATTTTTTAATGAAATTGATTTTATCTGCAATAAAATGAATTAATCTATTTGTAGATGTGTTACTAATTGATTATATTGCACAAAAACGCAATTGGGATTACCCTCCTAGGTTTCATAGAGCTTGAAGTGAAGGAGTATAGACTTAAAAAATCCTATGCTCATTGTGTTGACCACTAACCTAATAATTCTTCATCATAGGAATTGGCTACTTCTTAGAGGATTGTTTGGTTTTGCTAGAAAAGTCACTAATGGATCTTAGAGAATGTCTTTGGGTATATGAAATGTCTTACTCTCAAGTCTTGTTTTGTTGCATCAATCAGTGTACAAGTTAGGAGATCCGATTTTTCAACTTTCTATTCATCAGTGCTTGAAGACTGACTAAGTGAATGTGGGTGTTGCAGATGTTTAAGGCCAAATTGTTTAAGGTATTTTTGTGTTGGAGATTTTTATTTGGGTCCTCACTATGTTGTGGCCAACTTTGATATATGGGCATTAAATTTTATTCATGATTTGAGCTGACAGTTGGAATTTTTTTTCTATTTTATTGAAGCCGACATGAAGTGATTAAATCCTTGGTAGCAAATATATATAAGAGATGAGTTAATTCATTTTGGTGTGTGTTTGATATGTGTTGGTGTGTATGAAAATATAAGAAGAATGGTTGAGCAATTTTCACTTGTGCAGAAGAGGCTTTTGTGAAGCGAATTGGGGAAGAACAGAGCAAAGTGCATAATTAGACAAAAGGTCCAAAATCTAATCTATGAGCCCAACCAAAACTATAATCAAGGATTTGTAGATGCTATCTTCTTATTTCAACCTTTTGATGGAATTGAAATCTTTTGTAAGGTTGTGAGCCTTCCTTATTTTGAGCAATGAGCTCTAGGCAGTGTTCCTGAATGCAATTGCATTCCCATTTTGTAAAACACTTATATTTTGAGTACTCAAATTGTGGATTAACCTCCATCATGGTTTTTCCCCTAATAGGGTTTCCACGTAAAAATCCTTGTGTTATGGTGTTGTGGCTTATTGTCTTATGTTCATGCATCTTTCTTTTGATTGAATGTTTTAGGAACTTGAGAGAACAAATTAATAAAGTTAAAAATTGCACAACATTGATTCACCCCCCCTCTCAGTGTTGCTTGAGTTCAACAATTGGTATCAGAGAGAAGTTCCTTGGAATAATTTTAATAGCTTGAGGTGGATCTTGGAATGTAATGTACTCTGGTAGTCTTGAGCAACAACTTGTGGTGGCACTTGATGACCTTAATCAATCTAAATAATAATTTTGGGAATTGAAAGAAAATATTAAGGATGTCGAGAAATGAATTCAGAAGTTGAAGCATCAAATTATTAAATCCAGGGGGGAGAAAAAAGATCTCTATGATCAAATTAAGCAGAAACAGAGAAAAATCATGGATGATGTTCACCTAAATCTAACCTTGAAGGAAATAATTGAAGAATGTGAAAAGCTTTCCAGAGACAATGCTGCCCTAAAGCATGAGATGGAATCTATGACAATGAATCTAACTAGGGAGATTGAAGAAAAAAAGAAGAATGAATACAAACTTTCCCAGTCCCTAAAAGAGAGATATGATGAATGTAGAAGAATTAATCTAGAATTCATTCTGTTGGAGATGGAATTGCAACAATCCAAAGACAATGAAGAAGAGTTTGAAAAAAAAAATGTTATTCTCAAGGATGAACTTGCTACTGCAAATGAATACAAGAAGTTCAAGATTAGCTTAGTTAAGCTTGATGAGATGACTCAAGGATAGAAGAATGGAAATGACAAGCAAGGTCTTGGATATGAGAAAGGAGAAAGCTCTGGATTTGGACAAAGGAAATTTAGGAAAGGAAATCAAATGAACAAAGCAAAAAGGCATATGGTAAGACAACCTAATGCTTAAAGGTTTAATGGATACTATTTTGCTTGCAATAAATTTGGTCATATGGCTTCTCAATGTAGAAGTAAAATGAAATCAAGTGATTCATCATTCTTCAGGGAGTGTTTCAATTGCAATAAGTTTGGTCATAAGTCAATTGAATGCAAAAATATGTCAAACAAATTTGTTAATAAAAGATATGTAAAATGTTATACCTATGGAAGATTTAGGCATATTGCTAACTATTCTGCCTTGCATAACCACCCCATTTTATTTTGGAACAAAATGGATCCCCCTTTTTCTTTTTTTTTGTCTTTTGTTTTTTGTTTCGGTCTTAGGACTTGTTCATTTTTCTACTAAGTCTTTCTTTCTTTTTGCTCTGTCAAAAGCGAATCCGAAACTAGAACTGGACTTGGAGCTTTTTCAAAAGTTGTGAATTCAAGTTCTGGTTCGACTCCAGGTCTGCCTTCCTTGTTCCCTTTTTTTTTTTGTCAGTTTGTTTTGTGCTCTCGGGTTTGTTATTCACTTGAGTCATTTGTCATTCTCCTTATTTTTTGTTTAAGCCCAAACGGAAGTAGAATCGGACTTGGAAGTGAATTTGGAACTTTGTAAAAGTTTTGGTTCCTTAACCCGTCCTGATTCTAACTCTTCTCATTTGCTTTGTGTTATTTGTTTGCATTCGTGTTTGGGCTAGGTTTGGTTTTTATTCTAGCCCCACTTCCCTTAGTTTTTTTTTTTTGTATTCGTTTTTGTTGTTGTTTGTCAGGAGTGGAACCGGAGTTGGAACTGAACTTGGAACTTTGTAAAGGTTAAGTTTCAGTTTTGGATCTGACTCTTCTCTCGTTTCCTTTTGTTGTCATTTCTTTGTCGTGGATCTGGGTCCACATCCGTTCTACCTTTTGGTGTCCATGTGAGTTAACTATTTGTTTGTGTTTTTTACTCTGCCCAACCTACAACGTTTATTGCATTAATTGCAAGTTCTTCACATGCGTGAAATTATTTTAAAAAATCATAACTAAGGTTAATTTGCTCATTATCCTTGTTATCTAAATTATTTTAGCGAACAAGAGCCAGGAGAACTTTGAGAAGAGCTATTTGATTATGGAGGCATGGTGATTTTGTGGATTTTTGTCAAATTTTGGTCTTTCCTTGTGGGTGTTTTGAGGTAGTGTCTCTTTTCCTTTCTTTTCCCATTTTTGACTTTGTCATTTTGTTAGCGCACTTTGCGTGTTGTTTTCTCACATGGTCATAGAATATTTTTCTATGAATCTTTATGAATCTTTGCTTTCTTTCTTGTTTTCTTTTGGTTTTGTTTCTATCCTTCTTTTTTTTCTGTTTCATTTTATTCTTTCCATTTTTTATTTTCTGTTTGTTGTCACTTTCATGGCAGGTGCGCCTTTTTGTTCCCTAGTTTCTTTTTAGGGCTTCTCTTTACCAGGGTTTTTCATACTTTAAATGTTTTAAAATTTGTTTAGAAGCCCTTCTTATCTAAATTATGTGTCGATTTTATGATTTATGTGATGGATTTGTGATGCCCTAATTTTCAGAGTCGACATATCGTGCAAACTAGGGTTTAATCAATAACCTTTTCAAAATAATTTCCTCTAAGTTTAAATTGGTCTTTGTATAGTTAAGGTGTAGGGTTAAGCCCCTCAATTTTGGATTTCTTTATAGACCATGTGGCCTGGATCCTTATATTAATGTGACCATTTCTTCAATAAGAGTGCCATGTTTTTATGACCAAAACTGGTGGAAGCGGACTTGGAACCAAACTTGTCTTGAGGATGTTTAGTATCAGGATTCATTCCTAAAATGATCCTGCTTCCGGTAATTAATTATTTTTTTCTTCATGCTTGTCCTTAAACCGAGGTAGAACCAGAGTGGAGGTTGAAATTGGAACTAGCGATTGGTTTCTGGTTCATATTTTGTTTTGGACTCGGTTCCGATCTTGTCCTAGTTCTAGTTCCGATCCCGCTATGTGTTAAAACTATGGCATACTCTTGATTCTTATGTGATTCCACTTTTGATGAAAGTGAAATTTGGCTTAGTATGAAAGTTGTTCGAAGAAAGGAGGATGATATTACATGATATGTTGACTCTTATATTTTTTGTTCATCTAATACATGAGTTTATTGTAGAGATTGGAAGATTTTTGGAGCATTAAAAGAGGCTTCTCAAAGGAGCCAACCTGCAAAAACTTCAAGGTAGGGAGCTAGGCCAAAGAAGATCAAGTCAGAGTAGCTCCCTTACACTCTAAGATAAAAACACAAGGAAGCAATCCCCATAGCTACCAAGCTTGATTTTGATTGGGAAAACATCACTGATACCAATTTAGGTACATATAATTATTAGGAGCTACTCTTGGAGACATTTGGTGAAGAGGTAATAGGAAGGACATAGAGGATTGTCCAATCTGGACTAGCACATGTTCTTGTCTTCCCACTATTAGTCCAATGTCCATAATTAATAATGACTATGGCTAGAGCCTACAATCCTACCATGAGACAATGTGTGGATATGTAGGGGAATGTTATCATTGACTTAACACCCCAAATTATTAGATTTATATTCAATGCACCTGCTCCACAGAATCCTAAACAACTCAATAAGGTGGAGGCACTAAAACTATATAGTGATAGGAAAGAAGCTAATAGAACTCATATGAATAAGAGCTGGATGAGAGTTGAGAAAAAAGTATATGGAAAAAATTCCTGATCAACCTAAGAGGGTAGACTTCTATAAGGAAATATTTGATATAATAATGATGCTCTGTAGGGTTTTTGGGAAGAGGGATGCCTCCCAATTTAAAGAATGGATGTTCCCATTCATTCAAACCATTCTTGATGGTAGACAATATTTTAATTGGCTCATTATTGTCTCAGATTGCATACATAATCAGATGATTAGAGTGAGAGAAACTAAAAGTTTCTACATGACCTCTTATGTAATCTATGCATCTGCCAGAAGAGGAAACTTTATTGGACTAAATTCAATAGGTGAATTCAGAGAGGCTCAATGGAAAAATAATGTATGGGATCATTACGATCAACTCAGCTTGCAAACCTCAAAGTCACACTTCAAAAGGGTTAATGATGCATTTCTTTATGTCATAATTAACCGACTAACAGGGGATGTTGGTTATAGACTAAGCAGAGATGTCATGGCCTTCATTAATGAATGGGGACAATAGTTTATTCAATACCCCACATTTACTTACTTCAGGTTGGGAGGTTTTAATGGTCGCCCTCATTTACTCCCTAGGTACTGCAGCAATACAATTGTTTTAATGGAATTCATTTATCAAGCCCTAGCAGTCAACATGGAGTTTGGTAATAAGCACAAGACAAGTTGTCATAAGTTCCCCATGAAGTTGGGTGAGTATAGTTGTCTACACCTTGTGGTAGCTAAAGTAGTTTGTAGTGAATTGATCCACATGAACTTGGGTGTGCATACTTCAAGGAAGCACTATGACCCTGAGCATAAGATGTAGGTGCTCCTTCCTATTGTTTTTGAAAATCACTTCAATTTGTTGGAGGAATTTTGGATGGATTTGCATGATGAATATTATTTCAGGAGGAGAAACTATGAAAGACTACCTATCCCACTTATGGTTTAGTTTGGGATAAAAGAAGACGTCCCTAAGGCATTGTCAGATGATGGGGTGACCTTATATCCTAGATATGATGCTGAAAGTATAGGCACCAAAGACCTTGATCTAGTGGATTGGAATGCAGAGGAGTCAATTAATATAAAGTAGATTGCAAGACCAGGTTTGGACAAAAGCATTCATTAGGTTATCTTGAGGGTTAGTTAGCTAGAGGTTAAGACTTCAAAGGAAAGAAAGGTTGTAGGTACCACTCAAGGGTACAAGAGGAAAAAGAGAAGAATGGATCCTAAGGAGCCCCTATAGTTCTTCCCTCCAAATGTTGGAGAGGAAATTGAAATTCCTACTCAAGATCCTCTGGAAACACATAATAAAGGAGTGGCAACAAAAGTTGGTGCCTCAACATCTATTGCAGCAGAATCATCCACTCAACCCCTTGTCACAGAGCAACCAAGTGAGGAAATTCCTATGGGAAGTCTCCATAAGGAAGCTGAGTTATTGAAGGAGAAGGAGCTAGAGGTAGAAATTCATAATATTAACATTGACTCTTAGGCTACCCCTTCTGAAAGGGAAACTAATGTGGTGGCATCCCTTGATGTGATAGATGATGCACGACTGAACACATATTGAATGAAGAGGACCAATGGAAGCTATTTGAGGAGGCTAGAAAGGGAAGCAGATGCAAAAGCACAAGCTAAGGAACTAGCTAAACAACAGGAGATTGATTTTATGACACTATCTAATGCATTAGCCAAATAATGAGAATTGGATTCTCAAGCCAGAGTTGATGAATTGGCTAGGAAGCAACAACAAAAGGAGGAAGAGCTAAAAATGAAAGAGGAAAGAGAAAAAATGGCTTTGCAACAAAAGATTCATGACTTGGAGGAGGAGAAGGCTGCTCAAAGAAGAGAGAAAGAATCCCTTGAGGCTAAGTTCAAAGCTATAGAAGAGGCCCACCTAAGAAAAGAAGAGAAAGAACACCAAGAGAGAGAAAAGGAGGCTATAGAGCTTTCTCTACATGAGAAGAAGTCCAAAGAAGCATGGGAGTATGTTGAGGAATTAAGGATACAAATGGACCAAATGTTAGAGGAAAATAAGTTGGAAGAAGAATGTCTTAAGCAGGAGTTGGAAGCTAAAAGATTGTAAGAACAAAAGGACAAGGAAGAGGCTAAGAAACTTGCACAAGAGAAAGCACAAAGAGAGCAACAAAATGTGCAGGAGGTTGATTCTCATCCTGAGAACACAATATTGTAACCTCTATCTTCTACCACTATGGCTTCTTCTTCAACACATATAGTCACTACCCCTACTATCCTTAGTTGTTTAAAGCTTGACATGGAAAGGAAGTAGATAGTGCATCTTTAGCATCTTAATTGGGATGAAATGATGAAGGAAATTGAAAAGGAAAGACCCAAGAAAAAGGATAGAGTTCTTCACTCCACTAACCTTATAGACATAGGAGAAATAATTGTTGAATGTGCAATACCAATGGTGGATAAGAACCAGTACGATATGCAAATGTTTGATTATCAGTTGGGTAGGGTGAATTTGGGAAGACCTAAAAGAAATCAGAAAATGAACTAAATTGATATTGTAGCTTCCTCTACCAAGTACATGATGATCAAATTAAAAAAAAATAAAGATGAGCTCAAGGCTCAATTGGATCAATTTCATAAATTTTTAAAAGCTATCTCAACTCCAATTTCTCAACAAGTTGCTGCTCCTGAATCCTGAATCTTATTGACAATGAAGGAAGTCGATGACTTGGTGCAAATGAAGAGTAAGGTGGGGATGCTGGAAAGATGAAATAATAAGCTCAATTAGGAGGTTGGTGAAGTGCTAACTGATAATTTTAAGATTCATGAAGCAACACATGAGTTGGAAGGAGATTTGAACCAACATGCTGAAGTTCTAGACAAGCAAGATGAAGAGTATAAAGAATATGTTAAAAACCTTAAGGACATTAGAAAAGTGCCTAAGTCAACTCTACTTGAATAGTCAATACTTCAAGAGGGTAATGTAAATTTTATTGAGAAGATTGTGAGGATAATAGGATACAAATCCAAGTCTATTCATGAGCATAAGAATGAGGTTCAAGAGATGAGTAAAGACCTTAACCAGTAGATTGATGAATTGGAGGTAATAGTGGCTATATTAGTCAATCTAGATACCTCAGTTAAGGAGGGTATTTCTTTAGATAAGATGAGGGAGAAGTGGGTAAGTAGATTTGAAGAGGTTTTGTTATTGGATAGGTTTGTGGACATAAGGGAAGAAGCAAAGGCTGCTAGAAGTGAAGTCATCAAATTAAAGGAGGTATAGGGATTGGTTTTAGTAGAGTTAAATAGGAGTAAATTTGAGGATGATCGGTTGGATGGGTCTGATTCAGATACCCTTCAACAAGTTTTCTCTAGTTATGATGAGTACAACCTTTAGCATGGAACATAGGAATAAGTTGGCAACAAAACACCTTCTTCACTTGACACAACATCTTCTCTCCTCTCTGCAAGGTTTTGAAATGAACTTGACTTTAGTTCCATCCTTTAGTTTCACCTGCTTTCTTGGGAATCAGAATTTTGTGCAATGAAGAAATCCAACCTTGTAACTAAAGATCAATAGTCTAGTTCTTCATTTAGTTCTGGTCCCCTGATTTTTGTATTTGAATTTTGATTGAGAGGAACTTATGCATGACAAGATCTATATGTATCTTTGGGTTCTATTTTGTAAAGGTTGTCTGATTGAAGATAGTTTAGCCACTTGATGATAGTGAATAGTGAATAGTATTAGGATTTCATTATTGTTAGCAGAGATACTTTGAAAAGTTCAGTTGATCTTGATTATATTTTATAGTCTTATAGATTTTATATGTTGTCAAGTTTGGATCTTTTAAATAAAGACAATGAATCATAATCAATCCATATGCTAGTGATTTTGTTGTGCCTAAATGTTTTTTATTAGATGAGAATCAATAGAGGAAACTTGATTCAAGATTATCTCATTGAGTTATCTATGAATGACATTTCTGTTATATCTATTTGTTCTGTGTTTTGATGTTGAGTAAATGATCTATTTTAAGTTTTTGAATTAAAAGGTTTAGTGAATGGTTGTGATTGTGAATTAAGAACTATGAATGTATGTAGTGGTATAGGTTATTCTATGGATTGTATCATGTTGTAGTTTTTATTAATAAAATAAACAATTATTATTGACATGCATGTCTAGATATTAAGAAGTTTTGTTCACGATTCTTTTGTTTCAAGGCTATGATCTATCTTTTTATCTTTATTTAAACCTCCCTAAATGTAGATTAGTTGATCTAATGTAGTTTTTTTCCCCATTACCAGCAAAGGCCCCCTTGCATATAACAGTTACATTGACCATTGAGCAATATCAACACAGTTGAGAACCAACTACTAGGACCTTGGGAGTTAGATTACCATATGTTGTCTTTCTATTTTAGGAGAAATAGAATAATGATATTCAATTTAATGTTGTTGTGCTACTTTAACCATCATAAGGTATGGTGCTAGAAGGAGGGCCAAAGGAACAAACTTGCTTTAATTGGGTCTTTCTCACCAAATAGGTACGAGAGAGTTATTAGATCCTCTTAGAATCCTGAACCATTGATTGAACTCTAAACCCCTATCAGGTATAGGCCCGAAGCTTATAGAGTCTAGATCCCACCATTGTCACCACTACTTACTCCACCTGGCTTTCTACCAAATCCACCCATTCCACCACCCATCCAACCAGTCCCACTACCATGATCCATGGATTTCTTTGTGAATAATCCCTTAGCATTAGGGACTATTTCTGGGGGTATACATGATCTACCCAAGAACCCTGAGAGGTTTTGTCCCAAGTATATGCATGGAGAATCAAGGAGTGTTGAAGAGCACACAGAGGCCTTTAAGGATGCTTGTACTCAGGCTCAGGTAGCCCATCATGATGTTCTGTGTAGGTTATATCCCTATTCTTTGGGGGATATGGCATACAACTAGTATTTAAATCTACCTCAAGGGTCTATTCTGAGTTGGACAGAATTGGAAAATGCATTTATTAATTAGTTCTGGGTCTATGTAGACCCAACCATTCTATATCACCAATTTTCTATGATAAGGAAGGAATCTCATGAACCATTTCCCTTATTCAACATGAGTCTTGAGAATGTACCGAAGGCTACAAGATCCTTACCTGGTTGCTGAGAATATCGCTATTCTGGCATATTTAAGGGTTGTGGATCCTTTGATTGGCCTATTCTTGTAGAGTACATATGTTGCAAATGAAATTGATTTTTTGTCTAAAGTCTATCATTTCGCCATCAAATTGAATAACAGATAAGTTTACAAATGGGGAGTTTGGGAGGAGTTCTTCCTCCCATAGGATATCATATGCCTAACCCAACTCCTCTATTCAACACAGTTCCAGGGATGTCTTATTCCCAATATGGACCCATGTTTGAGTTGCAAGCCCCACCTTCCTTACCATTATTCACCAATGGTACTCATGACTCCTCCCAACAAACCCAAAATTACCAAAATCAAGTTGGAGGATCAAATCCTATTGGTCATCCATTTGTAGTAAAGACTGTAGAAAGTGAAAGAACTCTTCAATTGAATAATGAGATGGAGACCCTCAAGAAGACTCTATCTCATATGTCTAATGATATGGCCCAACTTAGACAGAACCCCCCTCAGAACTAGAACCAAAATTTTCAAAATCAGGGAGGGTATTCTAATCAAGGTGGTTACTCTAACCATAATTCCAACTAAAGTTATAACAGCAACTAGAACACCAATAGGAATGTACAGAACAAAAATTCATCTAACCAAAACTATCAAAATCAGAATAGAGGATACAACCAAGGGTCTAATAACAATAGGCCATGGAATATTGGACCTAATAATGGGGAAGTATCCCACAATTAACAGGCATGTGATGAAAATCCACACACTGCAAATGTGGTAGATCTCAACTTCATGACAAATTGGTGTAGGCTGCATGATACTGCAACTCATTCTAAGGTTAATTTCCCAGAAATGAAGGATGTAGTCAAAATTGCACAAGTTGATGCTCCAATTGAAGGTGCATCCAAAAATTCTAGTGGATCAACAGATACATCCATGGCCTACAACATCTTTGAGGAAGAACTTTAGTTTCCCAACCAGGAAGAGAATTAAATAGTGGAAGATGTATATGATGCCCAAGCCTTCCAATCCAAGGGAATCCATTTCCTTAGAAATCAAAATAGAGGGCCATTCACCACATTTGCTCCTTCAAATAACATGGTCCCACCAAATCAGAATACAGATAATAACCCACCACCACCAAATGGGTGATCACCTTTTCAAAACAAAGGTAATCCATGTTATTTTCCTAAGTATCAGGTAAAGAATGATTCAGAATTTGATTTCATTGTAGAGATGCAGAGGCAAAAAAATTCATTGTCATTCTTTGACATTATGAAGTGGTGCCCTGCTTAAAAGGAAATTTTGTTGAGAGCATTGGAGGAAGCAGACAGGTCAAAAGGGAAAGGAAAGGTGACTCCCACTAATGAGATGAATGCAACCCTCTATAAAGGTAAGACTGGTACCCCACCTTTCCTTCTGAGTTTAAGAATTTTTGGAAAGAATTTGCACAACTGTCTACTAGATTATGGGGCATCGGGAAATGTCATGCCATTTTCAATTTGTAGGAAGTTAGGTCCGAGTCTACTCCAAACTAACCAAAAGGTCATTCAATTGGATAAAATGAAAGTTAATGTGGTAGAACTTAAGAATATTCATGTACAGATTGGATCTGATCCAGGGATCCAAACTTACATAGATATCCAAGTTGGAAATATCCCAAAATCCTATGGTATGCTTTTAAGCAAAGATCTCATGAAGAATATTGGGGGATATTTGTCCTTGGAATTCTCACACATGTGGTTTCCCTAGAAGGTGGTAGCAACATAGATCAAAATTGAGAGTGAGCCCAGGATCAAACACATGATCACAAAGCATGATTCCCCTAATAAGGTAGCCTATTTTCAAACTAAGATAGGAGTTTATAAGTAGGAGGAAATAATGAATTTCTCTATGCTTCATTTTGATGATCTATCACCTCTAGAACAAATTGACCCGATGACTACAATCAACTAGAAAGTCTTAATTCAAAAATTGCAATAGGATAGGTTGGTACTAGGAGAAGAGGCTGACTTGTGGAGCCTGTTGCTTCCCAATTGGTGTAGGGTCCATTATCAGAATCATTGTGAGTTAACTTGTCAACCTTGTGTGGATATCTTAAATCATGTCTCCTAGGTTGAGGAAACTTGTGAGTGTAAACCCCAAGAACTCACCAATAATTTTTCATTTGAACTAAAAGATGCAACCATCCTTACAAGAGCCAGTCTTGCTCAAAAGGAAGATTCTTCCCAACTTGAGTAGACTCAGGTTCTATGCTCTAAAATACAAAGAGAGACTAAGGAATCTCAGCCTTCGCTTGTTACACCAACCTCGGATACCCTTCCAATGCCCAAGGCATTGGTGAAAATTTTATTAAATCATGATTTGATTCAAGAAGAGGATCAAGAAGTAATTGCTGAACAAGTTTTGAATATAGGTGAATCTTCTCACAAACCTTGTTGCCAACTACCTTCAAGTATTAATGGCCAACACCAGTCTAAGCTGCCACATACTCCTAGCAAGAAGACAACTATGGCCCCGAAGAAGAAAGAGATCCCAACTCTAGGTCAATTATGGAGTCTTAAATTTGATGTATCCAACTCCAAATCAAGAAATGGGGTAGGGATTGAATTAACCAACCCAAACGGGAAGACTGACTTTGCTTCTTAGAGGTTACAATTTTGTTGCACAAACAAAGTAGTAGAGTATGAAGCACTTTCTCGAGGTCTGATGCTTGTTCATCACAAGGTCACATCTCTCATGGTTATGGGGGATTTTGAAGTAATTTTCAAACAAGTTCGTAGCCAATATACTTTCCATAACAAAATATTGGTTGCTTATAGAAATAGAGTTTGGAATCTAATTAAGGATTTCAATGCTTTTGGAATCACTTTGATTCCTAGGGAACACAATCAATTTGTAGATTCCCTTGCAGTTACTACAACACTTTGGAGCCTATGTAGGACTCCAAGTTGAAAATACTTTTAGTTGAACTAGTCTTAATCCCAGTAGTCCCAGATAATGTCTAGAATTTTTAGGTCTTCAATGATGACAAACACATACTCGCCTTCTTGGCAAGTTCTGATGTCTTCAAAGGATAGATAATAGATGAGTCAGAAAGAGATCATGGGGATTAGGATCATAAGAGTTGTGACATTAAAGGGATAATGAATTTGAAAAGAAACAACATTCTGAAGGGGATGGTAGCTTTGGAAAGAATATCGACTATGATCCTTGGGCTCGAGAAAGAGTGCTAATAGACAGCGATGGAGGGAAGTACAAATCTATTAATCTGGTTGATTCAGGTCCTGAAAGAAATTTTTATATAGGAAAAACCTTCCCTAAGGAGTTCAGAGAGGAAAAAATTAAGGTTTTAAAAGAAGACATTGGAACAATTTCCTAGAGTTATGAAGATTTAAAAACTTTTGACACCTCTGTGATCACGCATAGAATACCTCTAAAGCCAAAAGAAAATACTGTCTGTCAAAATCAATGTCCAGTGAATGCTTTGATCGAGCCATTAATACAAAAGGAAGTGCAAAATATTTTTTTAGCAAGAATCATCTTCCCAGTATGACACTCCACTTGGGTTGCCAATTTAGTTTTAGTACGCAAGAAAAGTGGGGAGATTAGACTGTGTGTTGCCTTCAGGAACCTAAACAAAGCCTTAGAGAAGGATAGCTATCCACTTCCTTCTCTTGATGAGGTATAACAAACTATCAATGGATCTCAAATGATGTCATTATTGGATGGAATTTCTAGGTATAACCAAGTGCTTCTCAGCCATGAAGACAAAATGAAGACTTCCTTCACTACTAAGTGGGGGAAATTTGCATATCGCAGAATTCTATTTGGACTTATCAATGTTGGAGATACATTCCAAGGTGCAATGGACATAGCATTCAAGGATCTAATAGGTAAGTGTATCATTATCTATGTAGATGAATTAACTATTTTCTCTAAAAACATAAATTACCATCCTGTTGATTTAGCAAAAGTCCTTAAGAGATGTATAGGCTATGGAGTGTCGCCAAATCCCAAGAAATGTGTGTTTGGAGTTTTTGAAGGGAAAGTTTTAGGCCATGTGATATCTGAAAAGGGGATATCCATAGACCCTGATAGAGTTGAGGCCATCTTGAAACTGAAAATTCCATGAAGTAAAAAGGAGTTGAGATCCTTCTTCTAAAGGATCAATTTTGTGAGAAAATTTATAACAGGGTTTGCAGAAATTGTCAAACCACTTAATGAGATGATGAGAAAAGATGCAAAGATAGAGTGGAGCAATGAGGCTAAATCTGATTTCAAACAAATTAAACAATGAATATCTGAGGCACTAGTCCTAAGTAGCCCAAAATATCTAAAGCCCTTCTATATCTATTCCTTTGCATCCAACCATTCATGTGCAGTTGTTCTAACACAAGGAAGAGCAGAGGGAGATGAAAGGCCAATTGCCTTCATGAGCTCCCCATTAAAAAAAGTAGAAGTCAGGAATTCACCCCTTGAGAAGTAGGCCTTTACACTGGTGCGAACAATGAAGAAATTTAGGCACTACATTCTTTAAAGTCTGGTTGTTGCTATAGTTCCTAATCCAGTTGTGAAGTCTCTCCTTATGCAGAGTGAATTAGGGAAGAGAAGAAGAGAATGGATGGATATCTTCCAAGAGTATGATTTAGAAATCTATCCAATGAAGCTCATTCAAGGACATGGCTTATCAAAGGCTATGGTAGATGTTGAAAAGAGTATCACTTCCCAACAATATATAGTGCAGCCATTCACCAAGGATCTATGGTATACAGATTTGATCTTCTTCCTTCTCAATAATAGATTCCCAGAGGGGATGAATGCTACTAAAAAGAGGGAATTAAGGATGAAGAGTTCTCATTACATGCTGAAAGGAGGACACCTATAAAAAATAAATTATGAGGGAGATTTTGCATTGTTTGGATCAGCAAGAGGCCAAGCATGCTATTGCCAAATTTCATGGTAGACATGACATTAGGCGTGGATCTACTGATTCATTGGCTCATAAAATTCTGAATTCAGGTTATAATTGGCCCCATGTGTTCAAGGATGCACATCAACATGTCAAAAAATGTCACACATGCCAAACCTCTACACCCAAAGAGCATAATCCTGTAATGCCCTTACAACCAATTTATGAGGTAAGACCATTCACCCAATGGGCACTGGATTTTGTAGGGGTAATTTGTTGGTATAATTAATTATTTAATTACAATTTATTAAGTTTACTTAGGTTTTACTTAGGTAATAATTAGTTTACTTAATTAATAAGTAGGCTTTATTTTTTTGAGCTAATTTTAGGTCAACATTAGGGTTATGCATACATTTCTTTTATAAAGCAATTTATCCCTTGTAATTTCAAAATTCCTGAATAATATCAATTTGCACATCTTAATGCAAAGCTCTGATTTTTCATTGTTTTTCTCTTGTGGAAGGATTTTTCTAGTTTACATGTCTGATCTTGGTTTCTAACATGGTCTCAGAGCCTTGATTTGTAGCCCCTTCTATAATTTTGGAGAAAATCATTATAGAGCATGTTCAGGGTTCCTGGAGGGTTTCATGCCTTGAGCCTATTGATGCAACAAAAAATATCAAATCAGGCATCTCCATTGGATTCAAAGCACTGGAAAAAGTCAAGATTGGCTTTTATTTTATTGATTTTGGTCATCCTTGAAGAAATCTGTGAGGGTTCAAGCACGATTATTTTTTGCAAGATCTGGGGGTAGCTGATTTTTTGGGGCACTTTGGGAACAAATGGAGGTCACCATTGCATTCAAAATGGCCAAAAACCCTAAGAATTCCCATCTATTTTTTTTATTTTGGTGTAGTTGATTTGGGAGGATAAACATTTTTTCTAGGGAGGTCATACGAGCTCCCCACTATTTAGTTTGAGGCAGAAATTTAAAAAAAAAAATTAAAAATTGATTTTTTTCAAAAAAATCCTATGCCACCCACATAGACTAGGTGCACCACTGTCGTTCCACCTAGTGGTGGCTAGGATTGATGCCGGCCCATCCACCACTGGCTCGAGCTCAGTCCGTGCAGGCCCCTACAAAGAGTCGTCAGTCACATGGGGGACTGGGTGCTATGCGCCTAGCCCCTGGCTGACCTCCAAGCACCTGTCATGGTCACATTGGTGACCAAGGGATCTTCCCCAATCCTTACCCTCCATCCCCTAGTCACACATAGGACCAGGGGCTGAAATTTTTTAAGCCCCCTGGGCTACCTGTAGGCTATATTGGCCTTTTTTTAGCAACTTTCACGAAATTGGGCATAACTTTCGCATACAGTGTCATTTTTTCGCAAATGAGATACCATTGGAAAGATGATTCTAAAATTTATCTAGTGGTTAAGGTAGTTTTTTATTGATTTTTCTCCATTTTTATTTTGTAGGTCCTTGAACTCAGATGAAGTATTTTTTCACTTCAAAGGGAATATCTTTTGACTCTGTGATCCTTTTTTCACCATTCTAACGGCATTGGAAAGTTGGTTTAGTCCTCTACATAGATCTAAGGCCCATTTTCATTAGGGAGGTAGATGTGAACTTTGGATTTTGCATGAACTCTATTTTTTTCATGCACTAGGTTTGCATTTTTTCTTTAGTTTATGCATGTTTTGCATTCTCTCTTGTTACAATCATGGGTTATTGTAATAAAAAAACTTATATAAAGTTCCATTAGGGATGTTTCTTGTATAATAATCTAATTAGAGTGTAGTTTCACTTTGATCTCCTTCTCATCTTCATATTGATGACAACTCGCATGGGTTGTATTTGGATTATGTAGTTTCTTTTGGCCACATCTTTCTCATAGCTTGAAACACTTTAGATTCACATCAGGTCACATCTCAGTTTAACGTCCATTAAATTTATGGTTAATGTTCCAAAATATCCATAGTACTTGCTCCTATGGATCAATTTTAGTCACAGTTTGGCATTGGCATCAAGATTCTCATAGCTTCCATATTATTTCCTCATATCACTCCCTCTTATGGGGGGCATCTTTTATTAATCTATTGTTGCTTCACATATTCTAGGGTTGTTCCAGTTTGTGACTTTTTCAGTGTTTTGTGGCATCAGGTCTATTGTTGCTTTATCATGATTCCTTGAGTAAATCAATGATTCTCATCTGGTTTCAGTAGTAAATAGAAGTATCTTTCCTTGCTTGTCGGATTCAGGTTCCAATGTTACTCCATAGTGTTCTTCTAGTGCTTCTTTGTAGCAGGTCATCTCATTGAGGGGGGGTTTTGTCCCACTGGGTTTTCTCCTCTTTCTCATTCATTGCATTTGTACATGGGTACCTGATCAGGCCTTGTTGTTGGGACTCATTCATACTTTCTTGCATTCATCCTAACATTTGGTGCATGCTTTTTTTAGTCTCCCTAAGTTGCACTTAAGGGAGGGTGTTGGTGTAATTAATTATTTAATTGCACTTTATTAAGTTTACTTAGGAAGTAATAAATAAATTTCCAATGAAGAATCCTAGAGACTAGCATACCTAGTTGAGATTTTCCTTATGGGTAGATCGAACTAGTATTAAAGGCACTCTAGGAAACTACCCTTTTAAGTTAGTCTACAACCAAGAGTCAGTCTTCCACATATATCTGTAGATACCTGTCCTCAATTTTATGTAAGAAATTTAGTCAAAGGATGATCGGATTGAGGTAAGGCTAACCAATCTTATTAACATGGAAGAACAAAGAGATGATGCTTTACAACAGTTCTTCAAAAATCAGGCTATTTTCAAATGTTGGTTTGAAAAGAGAACCAAAATAAAGGCTTTCAGGATATCATATCTCATGTTGTTGTGGGATAAGGCTAAAGAGAAGGGCAGCCATTAGAAATTTAATAAAATATAGTTGGGTCCCTATTGAGTAGCTGAGATTTTGGGTGAGAATTCTTTTAGATTAACCACCCTGTTGTCACAATAGTGGTTTAGAGATGAATGAATTTTAGCTGAAATCACATATTTTTAGAAAATATAATGATTTAAGCCTTAAAAAGTTCCATTTTAAGGATTCCAATTGAAGAGGGTTTGATCAAATCATCTTAGATCAAACCCCCTTGGATAGAACCTCGCTAGTTTTAAACCATACCTATAAATGCATCTCCTTTACACCTATCAAAATGCTGATAAAAAATACTTTTGATTTAGCTTTTGGGGGATCAAATGAATTCATTTAAAATTTATTTTAAATGATTATGGTATTCCTCAGAACAAGCTATCCAATGAATATAATTTTAATATGTTTTGGTTTTGTTATGTATTTGTTTTTAAGTTTTATTAAACATAGGTTTTTCAAAAATGAATTTCTTTGTTCTTCACATGTGGAAAAATAGAAGATTATCAAAAAATTCAAAATATGAGTGCAATTAGTTGATCCAACAAAAATAAATTAAATTTTTATACAAAAAGTTACACGTTGTTTGTAATTTGTTTGACTTTGAAACTTTATTAAGGAAAAAATATTCAATAAAACTATCTAACCAAGTTAGATATCAAAGTTACAAATCTAAATTTGAAAGAATTATAATTTTATCCTTCATGGAAAAAAGTTATGCATGTCACTTTGTCTTGTGGGAGATCAATTGATTCCAAAATTTTGAAAAAATATTTTAGAATCTATTTGATGAGACTCTAGTTTGCATTATCTTCAAGTTCCATTTTGCCCAAATGTGAAGAGGGCCAAAATTGTAAACCACTATTCAACCCTAATAGGAGAATCTGTACCATTTCCTATCAATGGTCAATTTATTATGCATTACTTTGGCCCATGAGGGTCTAATTTTCTGAATCAATTGTATTATATGTAATTAGTTGCTCTTTTGTTGTTGTTTGTTTTGTTTGCTTGTTTGTTCTATTTTTATTTTTGTTTCTTTTTGTTTTGTTTTGTCTTGTTCTTTGGGGACCTTCATTTCTTTCCATTTTGAAATAAAGGGATTGTTATTCAAGATTTACTGAGGGCAATAGGAGAGAGATTGATTTAGGTATTTTTATGTATATCTGTTGAAATGATTTCATTCTAAACTTATGTCTTATGGTCATTTTAACATGGGTTTGAAAATTTATTAAGAATAAGGTACATTGTAAATAATCTCATGAACTATGATTGAAGTCTATCACAAAATAGACAAAACACCTGCCTATGTAAAGTTCCTATTCATCTCAGGGTTACTGTATGGCTGATTCAAGTGAAAATTTTGATTCCCAAAACTGTTATAAGATTCATTGTAGTTCTCAACCCACATTTCAAATTAGTTATATCTGAGTATTGAGAAAATTCAATAAAAAATTCCCATAAATGAAGCTTATAAAAGAAAAGAGGAAAGAGAACCAATGAAAGAAAGAATACTCAATATCAAATGGGTGATTCAAGTATCTCTATCGGGGCTATGGATGCCTATCTGGTAGTAAAGCGATGCTTTGAGAGATCTAGAGGTATCTCCGTCAAGGCTATGTACACCTAACTAGTATTGGAGCAATGGCCATGATTTTATTGCACGATAGTTGGACTCAACCTATGTAGCTTGGATCTTAGGTATAGTTGTTCAAGGGTGGAGAAAGTTTTTATGAAGAAAGACGCACCATATATGTACACACTCAAACTCAAAATTAGTTTGTGTTGATATAGATATGAGATTATAGCTCAACCTTACTCAATGTATCTAATCCTACCTAAGCTAGCATGTTTCATAACCCAGAGGCTCTGGGTGACTAAATTCTTCATTATCTTGAAAATGGGTAAACCATTTTCCCAATCGAGTTTCCATTTGTTATACCTTGCATAACCACCCCATTTTATTTTGGAACAAAATGGGTCACCCTTTTTCTTTTGTTTTGTCCTTTAAGTTTTGGTTGGTTCTTAGGAGTTGTTCATTTTTCTCCTAAGTCTTTCTTTCTTTTTGCTTTGGCGGAAGCAGATCTGGAACCAAAACTAGACTTGGAGCTTTTTTAAAAGTTATGAATTCGGGTTTTGTTCGGACTCCAGGTCCACCTTCCTTTCTTGTTCCTTTTGTTGTTTGTTAGTGTTTTTCGTGCTCTTGGGTTTGTTCTTCCCTTGATTCATTTGTTTTTCTCCTTCTATTTTGTTTAAGCCCGAGCTTAAGAGGAACTAGAGTTGGAAGTGAATTTGGAACTTTGTAAAAGTTCCAGTTCCTATTTATGTCCCAATTTTGACTCCAATTTTTTTCTGTGTTGTTTATTTCCATTCTTGTTTCGATCTAGTTCATTTTTTGTTCTGACCCTGCTTCCCTTTGTTTGTTTCCTTTTTCTTGGTTTTTTTTTCTTGTTTTACAAGAGCGGAACTAGAGTTGGAACCGAACTTAGAACTTTGTAAAGGTTTAGTTTCGGTTTTCGATCTGACTTCGCCCCTGTTTCCTTCTGTTGTTTCCTTTTTGCGTATCTGGGTTTGCGTCTGCTCTACCTTTTGGTGTCCACAAGAGTTAACTTTTTGTATGTGTTATTCGCTCCACCCAACCTACCACCTTTATTGCATTAATTGCAGGTTCTTCACATGAGTGAAATTATTTTAAAAAATCATAATTAAGGTTAATTGGCTCATTTTCCTTGTTATCTAAACTATTTTAGCGAACCAGAGCTAGTAGAACTTTGAGAATAGAGATTTTATTGTGGAGGTGTGGTGATTTTGCGGGTTTCTATCAAGTTTCAGTCTTTCCTTGTGGGTGTTTTAAGGTAGGGTCTTTTTTCCTTTCTTTTCCCATTTTATGCTTTGTCATTTAGTCAACGTGCTTTGCATGTTGTTTTCTCATGCATTCATAGAATCTTTTTCTATGAATCTTCACTTTCTTTCTTGTTTTCTTTTGGTTTTTTTTTCCTTCTTTGTTTTCCATTCTGTTTTCTTTCTTTCCATTTGTCATTTTTTGTTTGTTGTTGGTTTTGTGGCAGGTGTGCTCAGCCATGGCCTATTTCTTTTTAGGGCTTCTCTTTACTTGGTTTTTCATACTTTAAATGTTTTAAAATTTGTTTAGCAACCCTTTTGATCTTCATTCTGTATTGATTCTGTGATTTCTTTGATGGGTTTGTGATGTCCTATTTTTCGGTGTCGATGTATCATGCAAACTAGGGTTTACTCGATAACCTTTACAAAATAATTTCCTCTAAGTTTAAATTAGTCTTTGTAAAATTAAGGTGTAGGGTTAAGCCCCTCTATTTTGGATTTCTTTGTAGACCATGTGGCCTAGATCCTTATATTCATGTGACCATGTCTTCAAGAAAAGTGCTATGTTTTTATGACTGAAATTGGTGGAAGCGGACTTGATACCAAACTTTTCTCGAGGATGTTTAGTGTTGCGATTCATTCCTAAAATGATCCTGCTTCTAGTCATTAATTATTTTGGTCTTCACACTTCTCCATAAGTGGAGGTTGAACTAGAGTAGAGGTTAAACTTGGAACCAACGATTGGTTGTTGTTTCCATTTCCATTTCGGACCTGGTTCCGATCTAATCTTTGTTCTGGTTCCGATCCCGCTATGTTAAAATTTTGTCATATTCCTTATTATTTTTTTATTCTACTTCCAATGAAAGTGAAATTTGGCTTAGTATGAAATTTGTCCTAAGGAAGTAGGATGGTATTACATGATATGTTGACTCTTATGTTTTTTTTCATCTAATATAGTAGTTTATTGCAAAGATTGGAAGATGTCTAGAGCATTAGAAGAGGCTTCTCAAAGGATCCAACCTATAGAAACTTCAAGGTAGGGAGCTAGGCCAAAGAAGATCAAGTCGGAGCAGCTCCCTTACACTCTAAGATAAAAACACAAGGAAACAACCCCCACAACTACCAAGGTTGATTCTAATTGGGAAAACATCAATAATACCAATTCAGGTACATATATTTATGAGGAGTTGCTCTTGGAGACATTTGGTGAAGAGGCAACAGGAAGGAAACAAAGGACTGTCCAATATGGACTACCACATGTTGCTATCTTCCCACTATTAGTCCAATGTCCTGAATTAATGATGGCTACAACTAGAGCCTACAATCCTCTCATGAGACAATTTGTGGATTTGCAGGGGAATGTTATCATTGACTTAACATCCCAAATGATTAGATATTTGTTCAATGCACCTACTCCACAGAATCCCAAACAACTCAATGAGGTGGAGGCACTAAAACTATATAGTGATAGGAAAGAAGCTAATAGAATTCATATGAATAAGAGGGAAGACTTCTACATGGAAATATATGATATAATGATGATGCTTTGTAGGATGTTTGGGAAGAGGGGTACCTTCCAATTTAAAGAATGGATGTTACCATTCATCCAAACCATTCTTAATGGTAGACAATATTTTGATTGGCCCATGATTGTCTCAGATTGCATAGATAATTAGATGATTAGAGTGAGAGAAACTAATATTTTCTTCATGACCTATTATGTAATCAATGCAACTGCTAGAAGAGGAATATTTCTTGGACTAAATGTACTAGGTGTTTTGGGAGAGGCTCAAGGAAAAAATAATGTATGAGATCATTATGATCAGCTTATCTTGCAAACCTTAGAGACACACTTCAAAAGGGTTAATGGTGCATTTCTTTATGTCATCATGAACCAGCTAACAGGGGATGCTGGTTACAGACCAAGCAGAGAGGCCATGGCCTTCATTAATGAATGGCGACACTAGTTTATTCAATACCCCACATTTACTTCAGGTTGGGAGGTTTTAATGGTCACCATCATTTACACCCTAGGTGCTGCAGCAATATAATTGCTTTAATGAAATTCATTGATCAAGCCCTAGTAGTCAACATGGAGTTTGGTAATAAGCATAAGACAGGTTGTCATAAGTTCCCCATGAAGTTGGGTGAGTATAGTTGTCTACACCTTGTGGCAGCTAAAGTAGTTTGTAGTTAATTGATCCACATGAACTTGGGTTTGTATACTTCAAGGAAGCACTATGACCCTGACCATAAGATGCAGGTGCTCCTTCCTATTGTTTTTGAAAATCACTTCAATTTTTTGGAGGAATTTTGGATGGATTTGCATGATGAATATGATCTCAGGAGGAGAAACTATGAAAGACTACGTATCCCACTTATGGTTGAGTTTGGGATAAAAGAAGTCATCCCTGAGACATTGTCGGATGATGGGGTGACCTTAGATCCTCAATATGATGCTGAAAGTATAGGCACCAAAGACCTTGATCCATTGGATTGGAATGTAGAGGAGTTAATTGATATAAAGTAGATTGCAAGACTAGTTTTGGATAGAAGCATTAAGTAGGTTATCTTGAGGGTTAATCAGCCAGAGGCTCAAACTTCAAAGAAAAGAAAGGCTATAGGTACCACTCAAGGGTACAAGAGGACAAAGAGAAGAATGGTTCCTAAGGAGCCCCTAGAGTTCCTCCCTCTTGATGCTGGAGAGGAAATTGAAATTTCTACTCAAGATCCTCTGGAAACACATAATGAAGAAGTGGCAATAGAAGTTGGTGCCTCAACATCTATTGTAGTAGAAGCATCCACTTAGCCCCTTGTCATAGAGTAGCCAAGTGAGGAAATTCCTACGAGAATTATCCATAAGGAAGCTAAGTTATTGAAGAAGTAGCCAGAGATAGAAATTACTAATATCAACACTAACTCTAAGGCTACCCCATCCAACAAGGAAACTAATGTTGTGGCATCCCTTGATTGAAAAATGATGCAGGGATTGAACAAATATTGACTGAAGAGGACCAATGGAAGTTGTTTAAGGAGGCTAAAAGGGAAGTATATGGAAAAGCACAAGCTAAGGCACCAACTAAACAACAGGATATTGATGCTAAGGAACAATCTAATGCATTAGCCAACCATCGAGAATTAGATGCTCAAGCCAGAGTTGATGAATTGGCCAGGAAACATTAAAAAAAGGAGCAGGAGCTCAAAATGAAAGAGGAAAGAGACAAATTATCTTTGCAACAGAATATTCATGACGTGGAGGAGGAGAAGTGTGCTCAAAGAAGAGAAAAAGAATCCCTTGAGGCTAAGTTCAAAGCTATAAAAGAGGCCCACCGAAGAAAAGAAGAGAAAGAACAAAAAGATTGAGAGGAGGATGTAGAGCTTTCTCTACATTAGAAGAAGTCCAAAGAAGCATGGGACTATGTTGAGGAATTGAAGAGGAAAAGGAATGATATGTTAGAGGAAAAAAAATTGGAAGAGGAATGTCTGAAGCAAGAGTTGGAAGCTAAAATATTGAAAGAACAAAAGGACACAGAAGAGGTTGAGAAACTTGCACAAGAAAAAGCACAAAGATAGCAGAAAAATGTGAAGGAGCTTGATTCTTAGCCTGACAACACAATATTGCAACCTCTATCTTCTACCACTATGGCTTCTTCTTCAGTAGAGGTGGTCACTACCCCTGTTGTCCCTACATGGTTAAAGATTGACTTGGAAACAAAGCGGATAGTGCAACCTCAACCTCTTTATTGGGATGAAATGACAAAGGAAATTGAAAAGGAAAGACCCAAGAAGAAGGCTAGAGTTCTTCACTCTAGTAAGCTTACAGACATAGGAGAAATCATTGTTGAATGTGCAATACCAATGGTGGATAAGAACTGGGATGATATGAAAATTTTTGATTATCAGTTGGGTACTGCGAATTTGGGAAGACCTACAAGGAATCAACAAATGAACTTAATTGATATTGTACCTTCCTCTACCAAGTCCAAGATGATCAAAGAAAAAGAAAAAAAAAGATGAGCTCGAGGCTCAATTGGATCAATTGCATAAGTTTTTAAAAGGTGTCTCAACTCTAATTTCTCAACAATCTATTGCTCCCAAATCCCCAATCTTTTTGACAAAGAAGGAAGTCGATGATGATGCAAATGAAGAGTAATGTGGGGATGCAGGAAACATGGAATAATAAGCTCAATTAGGAGGTTGATGAAATGCTAACTAATAGTTTTAAGATTCATGAAGCAACACTTGAGTTGGTAGGAGATTTGAACCAACATGATGAAGGTCTAGACAAGCAAGATGAAGAGTATAAAGAATATTTTAAAAAGAATAAGGACATTAGACAAGTGCCTAAGTCAACTCTACTTGAGCAGTCAATCCTTGAAGAGGGTAATGTGGATTTTATTGAGAAGACTGTTAGGATAATAGGGTACAAATCCAATTCAATTCATGAGCATAAGAATGAGGTTCAAGAGATGAGTAAAGACTTGAACCGACAGAGATGAATTGGAGGCAATAGTGGATATATTAGTCAGTCTAGATACCTCAGTTAAGGAGGGTATTTTTTTTGATAAGATGAGGGAGAAGTGGGATAGTAGATTTGAATAGGTGATGCAAAAATGGGATGATTGAGAGGATTTTTTATTGGATAGGTTTATGGACATAAGGGAAGAAGCAAAGGCTGCTATAAGGGAAGTGATCAAATGAAAGGAGGTACAGGGATTGGTTTTAGCAAAGTTAATGGGGGTTAAATTTGATGATGATTGGGTGGATGGGCCTATTTGTGATACCCTTCATCTTGTGTTCTCTAGTTATGATGAGTACATCCTTGAGCGTGCAACACATGAATAAGTTTGCAGTAAAACACCTTCTTCACTTGACACATCTTCTTCTCTCCTCTTTGTAGTGATTTGACATGAACTTGACTTCAGTTCCATCCTTCAATTTCACCTACTTTCTTGGGCATCAAAATTTTGTGTAATGATGCAATCCAGCCTTTTAACTAAAGATTAATAGTCTAGTTCTTCATTCAGTTCTAGTCCCTTGATTTCTGGATCTAAGTTTTAATTGAAAGGAACTTTTGCATGACAATGTCTATATGTATCTCTGGATTTTATTTTTTAAAGTTCGGTTGATTGAAGAAATTTTAGCCACCTAATGATAGCGAATAGTGAATAGTATTAGGATTTCATTGTTGTTAGTAGAGATAATTTTCAAAAATTTTAGTTGATCTTGATTATATTTTATAGTCTTATAAATTTTATATGTTGTTAAGTTTGGATCTTTTGGATAATTTAATGAATCAGAATCAATCCGTATGCCAGTGATTTTGTTGTGCCTAAATGTTTTCTATTTGATGAGAATCAATAGAGGAAACCAAATTCAAGATTGTCTCATTGAGCTATCTATGAATGACACTTTTGTTATTGCTATTTGATATGTGTTTTGATGATGAGTGAATGATCTATTTTAAGTTTTTGAAATAGAACATTTAGTGAATGGTTGTGATTGTGAATTAAGAACTATGAATGCATGCAGTGGTATAGGTTATTCTATGGATTGTATCATATTGTAATTTTGATTAAGAAAAGAAACACTCATTATTGACATGCATGTCTAGATATTAAGAAGTTTTATTCATGATTCTTTTGTTTCAAGGCTCTGATCTATCTTTTTATCTTTATTTAAACCCCCCACAAACGAAGATTATTTGATCTAATGTAGTTTTGTTCCCCATTACTAGCAAAGGCCCCCTTGCATATTTCAGTTACATTGACCATTAAGCAATATCAACACAGTTTAGAACTAACTACTAGGACCTAGGGAGTTAGATTACTATATGTTGTCTTTCTCTTTCGAGAGAAATAGAATAGTGATATTCTATTTAATGTTGTTTTTCTTTAACCATCAACACTAAATAGTGCAAATAAAGAAGAAATCAATGGAATGATTGGTCTGGACAAGGAAATATTGTGTGTTACAATTTCAACAAATACGGTCACATTGCAAGATTCTACAGAAACAAAAATATGGATAGAATATGTCTGACATGCAAAGGGAGTAATATGCAGAAAGATGATAAAGGAAAAGGGGAAGTGACTATGGATGAAATAAGATATTAAATGGAGAATACATGGGTGGAGAAGAGTTCCTCTATTGTAGGAAATGAGCCAGTACCAAAACCTACTTCTGGTAATTCCTCCAGGAATTAGTTTTAGGCCTTTGGCCTAGGGGGAGTTGTCAAGAAAATCTTTCAAACCCCCTACCGGTAATTGACACTGGAATGTGGATGAGTGTAGTGGATGCACATATGATCTACATATGCTATGGAACTAGATGGAAAGGACATGATGTTGAGTTGAAGGTTCGCAAAATTTTTCTAGTTTGATGTCAGAGAAAATAGGGTATCTGGATAAGTTAGGGAAAACACATTTATTACAACAAAAGTTAGGTCTGTGAGTTATAAAAGGCAAGTTGAAACCCTCATTTTCCACTTTGTATGAAAGAGAATAACAAGGAGAGAACTCTGCACTAGAATTTTGAAAGTGTGAAGAAAATTTGGCAGAAAAATTCTAATTCATCAGGTACTTCCATTGTATTGAAAATTTTCCATTTAATTTGGTGTGTAGTTGAAGAAATTATTTTCAAGACAGGTGTATGGAAGGGAAAATGGAATAAATAAAAGGAATGGTAAAACTAGATGAACATAGCAGTGAGAAAATTAGATCTGAAAGAAAAATGTTGTTGCACGATGAATTGAAGTGGCTAAATGAAACAAAGAACAAAAGCTTGAATATTTGGAATGAATTCACCTATTTCAGAAACACATAAATCATTGAGATTATTCTAGATAGATTGAATGATGATATTCTAACTCTATATAAACCCTATCATATCTCAAAAAAAGTGATTGCAGCTGTAACTGGGTTATGCAAAGTTGGGGATGTGCCGAGAAAGAAATCAATCCGAAATAAAGAAGTCGAAACCATAACTAGAGTAACAGGAGATTAAAGGGAATTGATAATATCCACAATTAAAAATTAAGTGGCAAGGTACATTATGCATGGAATATCTTACAAAATATTTTTCAAAAATAGAGAAGGTGCAACTTCGGCAGGTGTTTTTTTCATTTCACACAATATGATAATGGAAGATCAGGATTTTGATCTTTGTGGATTGCTGAAAAAACAACTGATAGAGAATGTGGAATTGACAGAGAAGATAGGTTACCCTTTCAGGATTGGTACTCTTGTTATATGCCTTGTGATGTATTTTCTGACTTGTTTACCCCTAAACAACAATGTAATGTGGGAAGAGAGTGAACCAGTTTGCAAGCAGATTTACATATACTATAACAATTTGTAAAACTATGATCAAGTATATGAAAATTTATTTAAGGGTTTTCTAAGGATGTTTGAGTCAATTAATGTTCTCATTCCGATAGGAGCACTTGAAGTTGGTTCCTCCTTTGGTCAGATGGAAAGAAAGAAGAAAAGAGCAAAAGAAATTGTTGTCTATACCCCACCAACATGCAAGACTCCAAAAGTTGAAGTGAAAGGAAAAGAACAAGTGATTGTGGACATACTAGATGAGGAATTTGATAAGGAAACTAAGGAAACCTTAGGAAAATAATTGGAAACAACTGAACTAGAACAAGAAAAGGCAATGCCAGAAGAAAGTGAAGGAGAAGGTGACTTAACCAAACAAGAGCTAATGCAACTTATTTATGAGGAAGATGGAATGAAAAAAATTGTGAACATATGGTCTATCAAAGCTTCATATGAGTAGGACATGATTTTAAGCATAGTAAGTGCTCATCTTGTGCACAATCATATCAAATTGGAGAGTTTGTAGAATAACTTGCAAGAAGATATGATTGAATGTATCAAGGAAATCATGGAATCTTAGAACATGGAAGAAAAATAAGTCATCCTACACCTGAAGAAGCAATACAGATTGTCACTTACCAAGTTGAAAAATCGCATGAATCAACTAAGGCAATGCATAAGAACAAAACAACATTTATAACTATTGTATTTGATGGTGTCATGCAATCAACAAGTACAAAGAGAAGCTGGAACAAATTGAAACAAAGCTAAACAATATTGGACAAAACTGTAACATGCCTCAGGATCATGGTGGTGCAATCAAGAAAAGGATTTAGGAATTACAGTCAGAGCATAAAAGTGTTCAAAACACTAAGAGCAAGATTGTTGACACCTTTTTGAAAGTGAAAGATAGAACCAAATTCAAGATGGAACAATTGATTGAGATACTAAAGAAAGGAGAAGTATTGAAAGAAGCCTTCACCATTTCAGAATCCCTCATGAATATTATCAAATGGACATCTGAGAATAAAAAAACGATCATAATCATCGGGATTGCAGTAGAAGCATGGAAGAAGTTTCTTCTGGAGATGAAAGAAAAGTGCAAAATAATTTTCTAACACAAGCAATGGTTATATTTCTTCAAAAATTTTAATCAGTTTTTGCATAAGAAAGTTTTTTGTTACACTTCATAAGGGGAGAAAGAAAAATATTTTATTATCTTTTTTTCATTGATGTCAAAGGGGGAGAGAGAGTAGTGAAAAATTCCTTATCAAACTCAGGGGGAGTTTTGTATAGTTTTGTCAGCTATGATGTTTTGAAGTTTTGAAGATTCTGACACTTAGTCATTTTTCACTAAGTATTGCCATCAGTTTGAAAGGGGGAGATTGTTGGCATATGGCTTATGGTATTTCCATTGATTGTAACCTAAGTAATTGATCTAGTCCACACTTTAGTATCTGATCATATCGAAAGACAAAGTAAAGAATAGGGTATCCAGTTGAAGTTGAATCTGTCAAACGGTTTGAATTACCAGTTTATCAGTTTCGGTTGTGGATCTTAGGGAAGGTCTTTGGGTATATGAAATGTCTTACTCTAGAGTCTTGTGTTGTCACATCAATTGGTGTATGAGTTAGGAGATCTAGTCATTCAACTATCTGTTCATCAATGCTTGAAGGCCGACTAAGTGAATGTGGGTGTTGCAGATGTTTAAGGAAAAAAAATTTGAGGTATTTTTGTGTTGATTATTTTTCTTTGGGTCCTCACTATATTGTGGCCAACTTTGATAGATGTGCATAAAATTTTATTCATGATTTGATATGAAAATTATAAATTTTTTGTCTATTTTATTGAAGATGACATGAAGCGATTAAATATGTGGTAGCGGATATATATAAGAGATCAATTAATTAATTATGGTGTGTGTTCGATATGTGTTGGTGTGTATATGAATATAAAAAGAATGGTTGAGTGATTTTCACTTGTGTAGAAGAGGATTTTGTGAAGTGAATTGAGGTAGAATAGAGCGAAGTGTAGAATAAAAAAAAGGTCCAAAATTTGATCCATGAGCCTAACTGGAACTGCAATTTGGAATTTGTAGATGCTATATTCTCAATTCAATCTTTTGATATAATCCAAATCTTTTGTAAGGAAGTGATCCTTCCTTATTTTGAGCATTGACCTCTAGGCAGTGTGCATGAATGCAAGTGCATTCTCATTTTGTAAAAAACTTATATTTTGAGTACTCATATTGTGGATTGACCTCCATCGTGGTTTTTCCCCTAATAGGGTTTGCACGTAAAAATCCTTGTGTTATGGTGTTATGGCTTACTGTCTTATGTTCATGCATATTTATTTTGATTGAATGTTTTAGGCAATTGAGATAAAAAATTAATAAAGTTAAAAATCACACAACACTGATTCACCCCCCTCTCAGTGTTGCTTGAGTCCAACATACTCCAAACAAATCCTTTACCAACTTAGTTAAGTTTTCCTCGAATATTTTCCTTTATTGATAAAAATGAAAAGTTGTCTTCTTCAATATTTTCCTCCTTGATAAATGTGCAAAAATCTATTCTCCAAAATCTGTGCTCCAAGTGATATAAATGTGAATTAATCTTTGAATTTGATAAGGTTTTCAATAAGTTTCCAAGTGACCTGATTTGTTTCAATCAGTTAAAAATGAGTTAAAGTCATATCCAAAGCTACTATAGGTCCATTTTTGCATTTTCTAAATGACCCCATACCCAATGGACTAGCCTAGGCAACTGGTCTTCATGTTTAGTAGGAAAAGACATAGCAGATGTCGCCAAAAATGTTACCTAATTTTGTTACTTGCTCAATTAGGTTGAGCTTGTTAATTTTAAATTGAGGAAAAGGTACATTCAAATCAATCCTATATTACATTCATATGCTTAAATGAAATAATCCATAAAATATTACAATCACAATTCACTACATTCATACACATGCATGTAATAGAAGAAGGATTCAAAATTTTCTTTTCTGAATAGTGTAATTTTTATTGAATGTAAAAGTGTACATTATCTCACACAAGAATAAAAAAATATATAGACATGAATAGGTAAAATAAATGTGCATATAAAAAAGGAAACCAATCATTTCCTGTGAATGACTGGTTGTGGAGGTGTCATCTTTTCCTGCTGTTGTCCCAAGCTGCTTTTGACTTTCTTTGCTCGATGTTTCTCCTAATTCTGAAATTTAGCAAAAGAAATGATATTAGAGCAATGGTCTAAGAAATGAAAATTTCCCAAACATCATATGAACATTCACCTCTACATGTATAAACTGATCTCAATGTGCATTAAATAGGAAATGCATACTTTAGGTGTTTAGGAAAACCATCAGGTCAACATACACACCTAAAACATGCATTTGTTTTCTAAATTGTTTGATTCATGTGTAGATATAGGAAAAGTAGTGTTGTTGTTTTAGTTCCTTTTATTACAACATGTGGGTTAAAATGTGGCTCCCATGAGGGCTGAGCCCAACATGTTGTCATAGTGTACTATTGGAACTAAACAAAAGAAGGTTCATCTCTTTAGGTTTGCTTGAACAAGAACACATCAGTCATGACAACAAGTTGATTAAAATCACTATTATTAATCACACATACCTATTCAAAAGAGCCACAATAAGCAAATAAATAGTGATTATGTGCATCAGGTTAGCCCCGAAGGACAAGTGATAGTGACATTCAAGGTTTATTATAGGAAAATACTAGTCATAGATTGTTAGAAACTTATGAGGTGTTAATGGCAGTAATAAGTGTTCTATGAATCAATAGTGAGTATGACATAGATCAAAATATAACTGTACATGACAGAGATTGGTAAGGAAATAACCCATACATGTTGATGACAGTTTGAGAGGGGAAAAGGAGAGGTTTAGTTATGGATCAATGAATTAAACCCCCTCATTCATAAGTATGGAAGACCTTATGAGAAGAGTATGATAGAATACCTTTGTAGTGTTTTGAAGCAAAGAATAGTTATGCTTGTTCAAGAAAAGTTTTTTCAAAGAATGGGTATGGAATAAATTTTTTAATCAATGTGAAAGACATTCAATGAGTCAGGGAGTAGTGAAATACTTTTATAAAAGGGTGAATGTTCAGTGAGTATAGAATATGGAGAGATGAAAGAATTAAAACTCACAACTCTATCTAGTTGAGGATAACAATATCAATGAAAATAAGTGCAATGACAGAGCAAGTAAAAGGTAGATCAAAGTAAACCTTATGGCATGTTATATAAAGGTAATTAATATGTAACAGTTAGGACAACACCAAGGCTAGATTTTTAACATACATTTAAGGTTCATGAGCTAACAGTCTAGATGACTATCACAACATAAATGAAGAGGATAACTTGAAGACTATGATTTCACTAAGTGAGAAGTTATAAAAGTGACAATATGAAATGTGATTCCATGATATTAAGAAGAATTAACAGTGTGAGAAAAATCTTGTGTCAACTTTTTGCATTAAGATGCTACAGGTTAGAAAATGAATTCTATTTGAAGTTTGAGCACCCAAAAACCCTAAGGCTAGACCAATGTTATGAAAGGTTTTATTTGCAATTTATAAGGCAACCTTCAGAAATGTATGAGTAGCATTGTCAAGGACTATGAGGTCAAATCATGGCTCTTTTATGAAGGAATAGAGTAAATCAGGGTGATTATGATATCGTTGGTTGCTACTTCATCATATCATAGGGAACAAATGCAGCCACAAAAAAGGATAGTGTGGGCTGAGCCATAAATGGTTTTCAAAAATTCCAACAAATGTTTGAGTCAAATACACTGAAGAGTTTTTTTTTATGTAGAGAATGCAAAGATGTTAAGGAAAAATACATGGAGTTGACTTAAAAAACACATAATATAAAATTTATTCATTTTTCCTCTACCAAGGTACTTAACTGTGCTTGAATACAGAGAGTTTCTCATTTTTACATTGAAATGGAACTCAAGAAACTCTATATAAAAATAATGTTTGGCTTGTAAGGAAAGAAAAGAACTAAAAACTACCCTTATGGCCATAGTTGTGAAGGTGTCATAAACCCTGAGAGAAATACAGAGTAATGTACAAAAAATAACAAAAATAAATTTTCTTTTCTTTTAAGAAACCCTTCTACTTTTTACTTGGAAACTTCATGAACTTTAGTTATCAAAGATCTCCATCGTGGCCATGTAGAAATGAATAAACAATAGAAATCTATAGAAACACAAGACATGAGAAAATAAATAAATGAAGCTGCACCCTAAAGGATTCGAAAGGTTTTTCAAATGCATGGAAATTTCGGATCTAAACAAAATCAAACTTACCAAGTATTTGCTGCATTAGATCTTCATAGAAGGCAAGGTTTTTGAGCACATAGGCTTGAACTGTAGTTTCAAGGTGGCAACACTTCAAGAGTAACAAAAAAATACAAATGAAATGCCTCTGAGACTTAGAAATCCATCATAAAATCACCATGCAACTGCTGGTTGAGCTTTTCATTCAAACCCTGGCTGCAACCTCTCATTTTCCAGAACTTTCATTTTTGCAAATGAAATATTTTTTCCACTTTTTCGGCATTTTGTCGTTAGGGTTATCTCCCATATGTCGGCATATTCATGATTGATTTTTTTTTCAATGATTTATGTTTTAAAATATTATGTTCTAAGTAATGAGCCCATGGATTTTCCCTTATACATTATTCCTTGTGTTTTTTTTCCTTTCCTTATGCTTTTTAATTGCATTGTATGTATTAATATACATTGATGACTTTTTGACTAATATTTATGCCTTGAGTCATGGAGAGTTGATGAAGTCCTTTTACATTGATTGGACTATAAAACAAATGGCTTTAATGATTATTTTTATAAATCATTAAGTCATTTTGTTACCTTTAATGTAAAACTAAATACTTGAATTTTTCAATGTATGGAGACATATGCTTATGTTGATGACATGCCAAGAATGGAGGGAGGTTATTTTCAGTTGGGAAACATGTTCCAAGGTTTTTTGTTACTTTAATTGCTTTTGAGAGATTTTGGAGGGCAATTTGATGTGTCATTATGATGGACTTGGTCAAAATTGACCATTTCAACCTTTTGGAGCCTTTTTGGATGAGATCTTGTTGCTATATATTTTTCTTTTTGAAGCCATCTAAACCAAGAAGCTTCCCAGTCTTATTTTGGTGGAGTCACTTGAGCTTGGATGATTATGGATTTTGTAACTCATTTTAATAGAGTTTTTATTGGTGCTTTTTCTGAGTTAGTGACTTTTACAGTCCTTTGACAATGAAAAGCCGATTTATGTAACTCTTTTCACTTGAATGATAGGAGATACCTTGAAAATCAATGAAGTAAAGTATTTTACCTTCTAAATTATTCTATTATACTATGTGCAAGTATTTGATAGAAAATATTACTTGTGAATGTTTTCTAATTCCTTGTGATTTTTGTCTCAAAGTTAGCACCTTTTGTAGAAATATATGCATGTTGTAGGTCATAAGTTGTATCAAAAAGTGAAAATACTTATAGTTGTGAAAGTTATTTTTCCCTCTAAGAGTTTAGCATTTTAAAGGTCTTCTTATGAAATACTTATGCAGGAGGCATATGAAGTTGAGTTTTGTGAACTTAACTTTGTCATTTGATTAGTTTGTGTATGTAAGTTGTTCACAAGTCAGGTTAAGGTTTTGTTGTATCACCATAGGAATATTTTTTTAGTTTATGCATATCCTTCTTCCCTTTTCCTCATCAAAATCAGTATTTTAGGCAATACCGTAGGAAGCCGACCTTCTCCAGAGGTTGACCTCTATTTACAAGTAACCCACAACTTTAGAGGTTTTCCCATGTTACACTAAAATGTTGAATTTCATATTCAATAGGGTGCAATTTCAATAGATAAAAATTTTGGCATGCCTGGTGGGATTGAAACTTGTTTCGAGTTCAATTTTTTTGCATTTTGTTTGTTGTCTGGTATGTACAACAGTTAGTATATACCTTTTGAGGTGTTTTAAATACATACCTAGTGACTCTGCTGACTTTGGTTTAGTGGAAAATCAGTATTACATCACAATATTAAGAAACTAGTGTTTTTCTTAGTGTTATCAGCCTTTGGAGGCAGTTTGAACAACACCTGATGACTCTGAGCTCAAATATTCAGGTTTCACAGATACGAGTGTTGGTATGTCTCAAAAGAATCTGTCAGTTATGAGTTTCAAGATCTTTGAAAGAAAATGATGTCAAATTTTCATGAAGATGCTTACTATTACCATCCATATCATGAGAATGTTGTTTACCAACATCCTTATCATCCTTTTCAAGCTGAGCATGCAGCTAGTTATAGTTCAAATTCCATTTTTTTTTCTAGAAAACCAGCATACCCACTATGAATATCACACACCCAACCTTGCTCAGCCTACAAATTATTATCCACATACGCAGGAGCACCCTTAATAGAATGTATTTGATTTGATTCAATAGGTTGACCATGCGTGGTGGGATTTAAGTCAAGGTCTTCACAACTTGAAAATTAATGATATTAGTAAGGTGTTTGCATGCATATATAGAATGTTGGTTGACATTAAGAGGTAGAAAAGGATCATTATGCAACAATAAGAAATAGTTGAACAAGCCTATTCTTATGATCAGGAGTTAAGGATGCAAAGGATACAGTTTGGAGAAGGTCTTGAATGTGAGATAGTTGCTAAGGAGGGGAAAATGAAGCTTTTATCAGCTCGGGTGCAATGCAGTCAGGCTTACCTATAATATCAATGTAAGCTTCATGAGGAGGTCCAAAGGAAGTAGTTTGAAGAGAGTTTTGAAAGGAAGAGAGTTGTAGTTAAAGAAGAGGAAGTAGAGGAGGCCCACAAGTATGAGTTTCAAATTTTCAAATAGGAAAAATATTTTGGGTTTTCAAGTGAACCTACTACTAAGACCTCTACCCTTGAAATTCCAAGTTGGAAGAGCCCATATTTTCCATCTTGTGAGGTTGCTTCACCTATCATATAAACGAAATCATGCTCTAACAACCAAAAAATAGAAGCAGAGAAGAACCTTGATCAAAATAGCTCATTCCTTATGGAGGAGATTAGAACTTCAAATATGTTGCATTTAGATATGGACCATTATCGGCTAGCACAAAGAGATCTCCAAGATGAAGAAACTATTCCAGGATAGCAAGAAGATATCAAACCAATTGATGTTTTTTTGATTAATGATGATCAACAAGAAAATAGAGCCTTGGACCATGATGAGGATCATGAAATTGAACCTCATACCATTCTCCAAGACTTGTGCATAGATATAATTGAACAATTTTGTTGAAATTTGGATGGAAAAGAATCAGAATAAGTTGATAGTCATGATGATCTAGAACAATAGCTTGTAGAGGTGTTGAAACAACATAAGGAACACCGTCCTGATAGGGAGTTCATTCCCTTAGGTCAAGAAATCTCTCATGAACCTGATTTGCAAGGTTATAACTAGTTGGAGCTTCCATTCTATTGTGCAAAGGAGCTTGAGGCTACTAAACCAATTGAAATTTTCCCTTCTTTTGTTGAACAAGACAACAATGAATTGGAATGTCCTTCTTTGAAGGGTGATAAGAATTATAAGTAGTTTCCATTCTAGTGTATAAAAGAGCAAGAGGATGATGCTTTAATTGAAAGTGTGTTGGAAGAAGCCATCTCATTGTTCTCCATTCAAGGAATGAGTGTTCATCTAGGAAATCATGAGCATACTAAGGAGGTTACTATTTTTCCACCAAGTCAGCCATAGGGATTAGACCTTTCCAGCCACCAAGGTGATAAAATGGTAGTCCATGAGCAAGAGGAAGACAACAATGAAAGCTCAAGCTTTATCTTTTCAAGGGGCTATCCAATCAGATATTTAGCCTAGAAGGAGTCCAATGCAACACCAATGATCAATCATGAACTCACACATGAATATATAGCTGAAGATAACATTAAGGACACATTTGCAACCAAACAAGAGCATGTCCATTTCACTTATTCCCCTTTGATTGATAATACATACGATCTGTTTAGTGAGGTAAGTGAACTTATTCACCTCTTTCAAGAGGTAGTGCATCATCTTGTTAAACATTTTTATGTGTCTCAATTTTACTCAATTGTCCTTAAGCATGTCAGTCATTGTATTTTGAGAAGAAAAGGTAGCTATTTCAATCATCATGTAAATGGTTTTGTTTGACTAGTTTCTTATTGGTTAGTGTAGGGTAGGTTTAGTTGCAAGATTCCAATTCCCTAAGTGTTGTCCAACACAATTAGGTAGTTTCCCTTCTATAGTTTTCTTGTTTTCAATAAGTTTCCAAGTGACCTGATTTGTTTGAATCAGTTACAAATGAGTTAAAGTCATATCCAAAGCTTCTCTAGGTCCATCAAAGCTGATCTAGGATTGTTTTTGAGTTTTCTAAATGATTTCATGCCCAATGGACTAGCCTAGGCAACTGGTCTTCATGTTTAGTAGGTAAACACATAGCAAATGTCGCTAAAAATGTTACCTAATTTCGTTACTTGCTCAATTAGGATGAGCTTGTTAATTTTAAATTGATAAAAAGGTACATTCAAATCATTCCTACATTGCATTCAGATGCATAAATGAAATAATTCATAAAATATTACAATCACAAATTACTGCATTAGACACATGCATGTAATAGAAGAAGGATTCAAAATTTTCTTTTCTAAATAGAGTAATCAAGTTATTGAATGTAAAAGTGTACATTATCTCACACATGACGTGAGATTGACTTAACCTATTCAATGTAGATAAATATATCTATGTATACATGAATAGGTAAAATAAATGTGCATATAAAGAAGGAAACCATTCATTGTCTATGAATACTGGTTTGAGAGGCGTTATCTTGTCCTGCTACTGTCTCGAGTTTCTTTTCTCTTTCTTTGCTCCATGTTGCTCCTAATTCCTTCATTTATCAAAATAAATGATATTAGAGCAATGGTCTAAGCAATGAGAAGTTCCAAAACATCATATGAACATTCAACTATGCATGTATAAACTCATATCAATGTGCATTAAATAGGAAATGCATGCTTTAGGTGTTTGGGGAAACCATCAAGTCAACATACACACCTAAAACATGCATTTATTTTCTAACATGTTTGCTTCATGTGCAAATATAGGAAAATTAGTGTTTCTAAATTAGTTCATTTGATTACAACATGTGGGTTAAAATGTGGCTTCCACAAGGGTTGAACCCAACATGTTGTTATAGTGTACTATTGACAATAAACAAAAGAAGTTAATCTGTTTGTATTTGCTTGAACAAGGAAACATTACTCATGACAGCAAGTTGATTAAAGTCGCTATTATTAATCACACATACCTATTCAAAAGAGAAAAAATAATCAAATAAATAGTCATTTTGTGCATTAGGACAACCCTGAAGGTCAAGTGATAGTAACTATCAAGGTTTATTACAGAAAATGCCAGGAATAGCTTTTTAACAACTTATGAGGTGTTAATGGCAGTAATAAGTGTTCTATGAATCAATAGTGAGCATGATAGAGCTCAAAATATACCTATACAGGATAGAGATTGGTAAGGAAATAACACATACATGTTGATGACAGGTTGAGAGATGAAATGGAGAGGTTTAGCTATGGGTCAATGAAGTAAAATCCATCATTCATGAGTATGGCAGACTTTATGAGAAGAGTATGATAGAATACCCTAGTAGTGTTTTGAAGAAAATAATAGTTATGCTTGTTCAAGACAATTTTTTTCAAAGAATGGGTATGGAATAAATTGTTTAATCAATGTGAAAGACATTCAATGTGTCAAGGAGTAGTGCAATCTTTTTATAAAAGTGTGAATGTTCAGTGAGTATAGAATATGCACATATCAAAGACTTAAAACTCGCAAATATATCCATTTGAGGATAACAATATCAATGCAAATAAGTGCAATAATAGAGCAGGAAAAAGGTAGATCAAAGTAAACCTTATGACATGTTACATAAAAGTAATTAATATGTAATAGTCAGGACAACACAAAGGCTAGATTTTTAGCATTAATTTAAGGTTCATGAGCTAACAATCTAGGTGATTGTCAGAATAGTAATGGAGAGGATAACATTAAGACTATAATTTCACTAAGCAAGAAGTTCCAAAAGTGACAGTATGAAATGGAATTCCTTGATATTAAAGGTTTTATTATCAATTTATAAGGCAACCTTTAGAAATGTATGAGCAACATTGTCAAGGATTATGAGGTCAAATCATGGCTCTTTTATGAAGGAATGGAGAAAATTAGGGTGATTATGATATTATTGGTCTCTATTTCATGACATCAAAGGGAACAAATGCAACCACAAAAAAATATATTGTAGGCTAATCCATAAATGGTTTTCAAAAAATCAAACATATGTTTGATTCAAATAAACTGAAGAGTTTGAGTTTATGTAGAGAATGCAAAGATGCCAAGATAAAATACATGGAGTCGACTGAAAAAACATAGAATAGAAAATTTATTCATTTTCCCTCTACCAAGGTACTTTAAAACTATGCTTGAATACAAAGAGTTTCTCATTTTTACATTGAAATGGAACTCAAGAAACTTTATATATATAGAGTGTTCGGCTTGGAAGGAAAGAAAAGCACTCAAAACTACCCTAATATCCACACCTGCAAAGGGTTTTTGAACCCTGAGAGAAATGTAGAGTAATGTACAAAAAATAATAGAAAGAAAATGTCTTTTCTTTTAAGAAACCCTTCAAATTTCTACAAGAAAACTTCATGAACTTTAGTTATGAAAGATATCCATCATGGACAGGTAGAAATGAATAAACAATAGAAATCTACAGAAACACCAGACATGTGAAAATAAAATCAATGAAGTCACACCCTAAAGGATTTTCAACGCTTTTCAAATGCATGGAAATTTTAGATCTAAATAAAATAAAACTTACCAAGTATTTGCAGCATTAGATCTTCACAAAAGGCAAGGTTTTTGAGCACAGAGGCCTGAATTGTGGTTACAAGGTGACGACGCTTCAAGAGTAACAAAAAAATACAAATGAATTCCTTTGAGACATAGAAATCCATCATGAAATCACCATGAAACTGTTGGTTGAGATTTTCATTCAAACCTTGGCCGCAACCTCTCATTTTCCAGAACTTTCATTTTTTCAAATGAATTTTTTTTCCACTTTTTCGGCCTTTTGTGATTAGGGTTATCTCCCATATGTCGAAATATTCAAGATTGACAAATTTTTCAATGATTTATTTTTAATTGCATTGCATGTATCGATATACATTGATGACTTTTTGACTAATCTCTATGCCTTGAGTCACGGAGAGTTGATAAATTCCTTTTACATTGATTGAATTGTAAAACAAATGGATTTAATGATATTTGTTATAAATTGTTAAGTCATTTTGTTACCTTTAATGTAAAACTAAATACTTGAAGTTTTCAACGTATGGAGATATATGCTTGTTTTGATGACATGGCAAGAACATGGAGGGAGGTTATTTTCAGTTGGAAAACATGTGCCAAGGTTTTTGGAGACTTTAATTGCTTTTGAGATGTTTTGGAGGGAAATTGCTTGTGTCATTATGCTGGACTTGGTCAAAATTGACCATTTCAACCTTTTGGAGCCTTTTTGGATGAGATCTTGTTGCTATATTTTATGGCTTCTTGAAGCCATGTGACCCAAGAAGCTTCTAGGTCCTATTTTGGTGGAGCCACTTGAGCTTGGCTACTTATGGCTTTTGTAACTCATTTCAACAGAGTTCTTAGTGGTGCTTTTTATGAGTTAGTGACTTTTACAGTCCTTTGATAGAGAAAAGCATATTTATGTAACTATTTTGACTTGAATGGTAGGAAATAGCTTGAAAATCAATGAGGTAAAGTATTTTACCTTCTCAATTCTTTTGTTATACTATGTGCAAGTATTTGATAGATAAGATTACTTGTGAATTTTTTCTAATTACTTGTGATTTTTATCTAAAAGGCACCTTTTGTAGAAATATATGCATGTTGTAGGTCATAAGTTGTATCAAAAAGTGCAAATACTTATAGTTGTGAAAGTTATTTTTCCCTCTAATAGTTTATCATTTTAAAGGTCTTCTTATGAAATAATTATGTAGGAGGCATATGAAGTTGAGTTGTGTGAGCTTAACTTTGTCATTTGATTAGTTTGTGTATGTAAGTTGTTTACAAGTCAAGTTAAGGTTTTGGTGTATCACCATAAGAATAGTTTTTCAGTTTATGCATATCCTTCTTCCATTTTCCTCATAAAAATCAATATTTTAGGTGACACCATATGAATTCAGCCTTCTCTGGAGGTTGACCTCTATTTAAAAGTAACCCATAGCTTTAGAGGTCTTCCCATGTTACACTAAAATGTTGAATTTCATATTTAATAGGGTGCAGTTCCAATAGATAACAATAAGAAAAGAGGTCATCATATAAGAAAATGTATGTATAACATATAAAAATTTAAACGTAAGAAAACACATACATAGTAAACTATAGATTTTTGGTTCCTGTGGACTTCTCTAGCTCTTCTAGGATTTTTCACCTAAAAGGAGAGAGATAGGCTAAAAATGCTAAAGGGTTCATTCAAGTTATGTTATGTATGACATTATAAACTAAATGAAGTGAACTAAATGCAGGTATGCTATGAAATTGATCAAATATGAATGCAAGACCTAAGAAACAAGTGATGTTTGAAAACACATTATGTAATACAATAATGAACTAGAAATTAATGCAAAGCTAAACAAAAATAAATGAAAGTTGAAGTGTGCACCTGGAACCTTGATGAAGACTAGAAATTACATCTGAAATGATATTGATGTTTTTTTTCAAACCTAGAGGGACTCATTCTCACCATTCTAGATGAATCAATCCCAATTATAGTAAACTGGGCCACAACCCGTTTTTGTCAAAAGGGTGTCAGAAAATGCAGAAAAGAAAAAACTGGCTTGGAAATAGGACTCATTCACCACCCATGGAAAATGACTCCATTTTTTATTTTTTTATTTTCAAAGGTGGATTCTGAATCTTCCAATCTGCACTTTGACTTCCTACAGGTGTTCGCTTCTAAAACTCTGATTTATGGGTTTGAAAGTGATTTTTTCTTGATATTTTGAATTTTTGAATGAGGAGAATTATTTAGCAACCTTGCAACTTGATATTCAATGATTTTGAAGCTTCCAAGGGACCTAAATCTACAAACACACAAGAAGAGAAGAATAAATGTTAATTGTTAGGGCATGGGAGTTTGCCTTGGTCGAACTCCATTCAAGTAATTAAACCAAAATGATGATATAATAGAATGAAACATGTAATAATGGAATAGATTACCTTGCAATGATGTTGATCTTAGATTTTTGTAGCAATAGAGGAAGATTCAACCCTTGAATGTTATTAGGAGCTTTCTTGATGTCTTGCAATGATAAAACCCTAAGTTGCTTGACTTGAGATGAAATATTTGTGGATGAATATGTGAATCAAGTAGGTGGATGTAAAAATGAGTTTAGAGAGGTGCTTTTATTAGGAAATTCACCCATTTCACCCATTAATACATCATCACAGGTCGACATGAAGCAATATTAAACTAAAATTTTAGTTTTTTCCTACCTGTTGATGTGTGTTTTATCATCCACCAAACATTCAGAATAAAAATGTCCAAAGACACTTTATCCTCTCTTGAAAAACCACCGCGTAGGCGATTCCAAGGTTTCTTTAGTCGGGTCTCGACGTGTGGATAAGCTCAATGGTCGTTGTGATAATGCTGGTAATAAACAAGGGGACTTACGTAGAAAGTCTGCACAAGCTAGGGACTTAGGAAATTTATCTTTAAAGGCTCTCAATTAGGACTTTCAATTGTGGATCTCAAAAAAATGGCAAAAAGAATAGGGTTCAGGGGAGTCTAGTCTAAGCCTAAGAACTCAAGAGACAGTAAGGACTCGGTGAAGAGGAATAAACCACACTTTGTTTCGCCTCCTGCAGGACAACATACGCAAAGTGGGTGCAATCTTCAAGGGGTTTGTGAGAATAATTTTCAAACCTCGAATGAGGTTGAAGTTAAGCTTCCACGTTTAAGAGCTCAGGCTAACTTTACAAATCGAATGCAAATCGTCCATTCGAAAAAAGTATGAGCTACACTTCACCGTTGAATCAATACGATCAATCTCTCATTCAATTAACAACTTTTCAAAGCAAATTCTACCTAATCTAACTTTAACTCTAATCTATGGCGGAAGGCAATATGTAACCTCGCTTACTATTCAACAATAAGAAGTGATTCAAGGCAAATCATGCTCAAGAGCTTTTATCATTCAAAATAGTCTCAATGCGACAATATACATAATTTGTCTCCACACTTTACAAATGAGGGGGCGAGCTCAATTTATAGGCTCCCCAATTACATTTCAAGGGCCAAGATTGATTTCAAATCAACGACCGAGATTACAAAATAAAACCCTAATTAGGGTTTGTCACTTTCGACCAATGAGAAAATTACATTCGAGGACACTTGTCCTTTTTGCTAAATATGAACCAATAGATAAAATAGAAAGTTGTTGCATGTTGATTTGGAACAATTTGATTGGTCGGAAGATGATGAGGCGCCACCTCAACGTGTTGGATGCCCTTCTTGGTCGCTTTGTTCTCATTTTTCTTCAATGCGTTTTCGTCTTGGGAATATTTCCCGGGCGATACCGTCGCTGTGCTTTGTTCCTTCCTGCAACTGACGGATCTTTGTGCTTTCGCCACAATGGAGGAAATTGGAATTTCCTCTGTGAAGTATTTCCTAGACTTAGCCAAATTTTGGCTATTCAGGTTCATTTTGTAACATCATCTGGATCATTCAACACCATGCTCGAACGAACTTTGCCTTCAATTCTGAATCTGGCTTGTGCTATGTAGGACAAATTCCATCCCTGGACAGGAATTTTATTCACTTCCTCTTTATTTTCCTCTTCACCCTTCCTGTTTTCCGTCCAACACTTAGTGAATTCTTGTAGCCAATTTTCTCGTCCTCTCCTTGGGCGGACTTCACATGAGCTTGGACGTTTTCTCTCTCGGCCTAAGTCAGACTTCAAGCCACTTTGGACAAACATTTCTGGGGATAAGTCGAACTTTGTCATGCTTGTGTCATTTCTCAATTGAGCAAAGTCGGATTTGCTAGTGGTTTCACCATCTTTTCTTTAGGCTGGGGCGAACTTTCTCAACACTTTGACATTTCTTTTCTTGGTCTGGATCGGACTTTGCATCATGTTTGCCATTGTACTTGGCGGATCTAATGGATGTCTGGACATATCTTCTCCAAGCAAAGTCTTATCGTTTGGATATGCCTAGGCTTGGGCTTTTTCCTTCACTCTATCTGGCTTGAAGCAGACTTGCCTCCATTCCATGCCTTTGCTTCTTCTTTGAAGACTCGCCTCGCGTCGTCATCCACCTGCAAGAAATAAAATAAACAAATTCAGATTTTTCTCTCTCCTGAATTTTTACCACTCTCTCTCCTGAAGCCATGGTGAATTTAATTTTTCCCTTCAGATTTTATCTCTGGCTGGCACAAATTATTTCCCTCCAAAACATTGTCTGGCGAATTTGATTTTGTCCAAGGCATTGAAAATAAATTATTAAAATATTAAAATATTTTAATTTATTCCAACCCATTCGTCTTCGCCCCATGGCTATTTCGATTTTCCTTCCATTTTTCTTGGATAAGAGTGTATCTTCCAATTTTATCCTCAATTTCGTCTAGCCAAACCAAAATTCAAGCCATTCCGTCAACAAATTCTATGCCAGATCCCTATTTTTCTTTGCCAAGGCGAGATTTTGAGCTTATTTCACTCTGCCAAAGTCAAATATTTCCTTGCTTGTCGAATTTTTCTAGGCAATATCCTCATCTGAATGACTTCGTTAGGCGACTTTCCTTGATGTCTGACATATTCTTCCTCCCTCTGACCAAGGACAGTCCTTCTTTTCTCTCTGCCTTGCGCATTTTTCCTGGGTCAAAGTTGGCAATTTCTCGACATTTTCTCCATACTTAGGCAAATTTTGCCTCTTTTCCTTCATCGAGTTGGGCAAATTCCGTTTTATTCTTCGCCACATCCTGATATTCTTTAGCACGTGCCCTTTCAAGCTTGGCATTTGTCCTCTCGAAAGTGTCTGAATGTCTAGCCAACGTCTTCATTTTTCATTCCTTAGCTTCTTCACTTAGGCAAATATTTGAACCTCTTCTTAGACATGGCATTGACACTTAGCCAAAAATCTTGTCATCTTAGGCGGACTTCCTTGACATTTTGGACGAAGATCATGGATGTCTTTGGTACCCTACTAACTCTTTCCAAGCTTATGGCGTACTTTGTAAGTCTTTAGGATGAGCACCATGGGATATCCCTCTTTTCTAGGCTGAATTTCCTTAACTTCTTGGCACTTATTCTCATCATTTTATCGCTTTGGAAAGGATTTTCCACCTTTCACACTTAGCAAATTTCAAAACTCTCCTTAGCTGGGCGCCAACACTTAGTAAAATTTTGATTTTCCTCTCCTTTACATGTCTAGGCGGACTTTGGATGGCATCTTCCACCAGCATGGCAGACTTTAGATGATCTTGGGATATGCACCTTTAGTGCTGGGCAGACTTCACCAGCTTTTGGCACCTCCTTTCTTGTGAATGGCGGACTTTTAAAGCTCTTAGCATTTGCCTTAATACTTTGTCCCTTGGAAATGTCATAATATTTGGCAGAAATTTTGATTTTCCATCTTTTTAGGCTTTTACACTTAGGCAAAATTTCAAAATTTTAATTGTTAGGCACCAAGACTTAGTGAAATTTTTGATTTTTTTGCTTCTCATGTGCCTAGGCGGACTTTCCAACCTCTTGGCATGTGCAAGGCGGACTTCAAGAGACTTTGGCATCATCCTTAGTGGACTTTGGAAGATCCTAGGATATGCAAGGATATGCAAGGCGGTCTTTGGAAGTGTCAAGGATATGCAAGGATATGCAAGGCGGACTTTGGAAGATCCTAGGATAAGCATCTTGAGTGCTGGGCGGACTTTCCTTCCTCCTTGGACATCCTTGGCGGACTTTGGAAGTTCCTTGACATTGCCTCTTGCTGCATTTGCTTGCCATCAGACTTCTTTCAAGGGCGGACTTGGCTGATGGTCTGGCCATTGGCTCATTTGACTTAGACATTTCCAAGGGCGGACTTCATTACTTTGTTGGCCATTGCTCAGATTTTTGTGCCATTGATTGCTTGGCTGAAGCTTCACCATTGACTGTGAGCTGAAAGTCTTCCATACTTAGGCGAATATCTCAGTTTTCTCCATGAATAGATGTTCAGTTTTGCCCAGATTTCTCATGAATTTCCAGATTCTCCATGAATGTTCAGTCATTATCTCAGATTTCCGATGAGTTTCTCAGATTTTTCCATGAATTGCTTGGATTTCTTGACTGGTTCGTCAAATTTTCAACCATTTTTAGTGCTCTTTACCAGATTTCTCTGTAATTTTCCAGAATTTCTCACCATTTTTGAACGAATTTTCCAGATTTTTCGAAAAAATTTCAAAATTTTCATTTCGATTTTCTGAGAGATCTATTGAGTTTTTTGAACTTCTGAGTGCGTTTTCAGAACTCGGGACCTTTCTAAAAATAGAAACCTTCCAAAAATAGAAACTTTCCAAAAATAGAAACTTTCTAAAAATAGAAAAAGCAACCCTAAAAAATAGGGAACCCTGTTTGGTCCAAAAATGCCAAAAATGAAAAATCGAAAAAGCAACTTTTCCTAAAAAATAGGAAGTCTCAGAATTGGCCGAATTCACAGTCGATCTTCGTCTCTTGGGCCTTCTGAGCGCTCCCATGACATCTACGCACTGATTCAAACATGAATTAATGACTTGGTTCGGGTAACCCTCGACGAACTAACTGGAAACTCTAAGCAAAGTGATCTCTCGTAACCGCTGCAAGGAGACAAAACCCTAAAAACTAGCAGGCAACTGGGGGTCCCCATCAGCAATGGGGCGATGTGTGAAAAGGTCACAACATCTGGTGACTCCACGTGGGGAATGTTCCTGAACATTCCAAAGATAATATTCACTTCGAATCTGGAATCTTGAATTAATTCTGTCTAACTTATCCTTTGACCAAGAAGAGTACTCAAAAGGGAAGAGAAATCCTAAATTATATCAAGACATCTTATCCTTCAGTTATAAGTGTGTGCACATGGGTTCATTCCTGTCTATTAAAACCAACATGACTCTTTGGTTCCGTGATGACTTTTCAGTATATTTTTGGGTCTTAGCTCCAAAAGCATCCTTGGATAGAGCCTCGCTACCAGCGAGCGTCCATAGCCCCGGCGAGGTTATCTGCTATAATCTCACGGAGATTGCTCTACTTCTGGCGATTTATTTCTTTTCTTGTGTTTTGATTTCTTTGGTACACCTGTAGAGATTTCCGCACACCCAAAAAACCAAGTGTTTTGATTTTTCATTCTTTTTTTTATTGATTCATTTTGATATTCTTTTTTTTTTCATATATTTCCACACTTTGGACTGTAAGCAATGAAGCTCACCTGGGTTTGAGCATTATAGTGGCGCTAAAGCAAGACTTCTGATTACTTTCTAGCCAACAACTTCACCTAGGAGACCATACTGACTCAGAGAACTCTTTTAAGTGTGTAAAAATATAATAACTGTGAGATTCGATATCAGGACACAATAGATGACTTCCTTCCCAGTCAAGTACTACCCTCGACCTCAGGACACTTTAGAAACAATTAATTCAACATTCATAGATCCTCCATAAATGTTTACCCGAAGAATATTCACAACCTTCCTTAGCAATGTCGAGCCAAAATATGTGCGTGTAAGCAACATCACCCTTCCCGTAGAATGGGACACCCTCCTTATTGAAATCAAAACAAAGCAAAGCCAAAACAAAAGCAAACTAAACTAAGAAAACAACTAATCTAAGAAAACAAAGACAACTACTCTAAGGAAAGCAAGGAAAAACAACTAATCTAAAGAAAGCAAAAACAAAAACCCGAAAGCAACTACTCTAACTACATACAAGCAAGCTCCATCAAGGAACTTAGGGTAGGAAATAATGTTTCAGAAATTGCCCGTTGACGGGCAGTGGGACGTCTTCCCCTGTCAAGGTCTTCAACTTAAATGCATTTTCTCCCAATATCTCAGCAATCTGGAATGGTCCCTTCCATAAGTTGTCGAATTTATCGTGATCTCCTCTTCGTTCGTGGGCTTTATCCCAATATAGGACCAGGTCGGATATTCTAAAAGACTTCGTTGTAGCACGTTTGTCAAACCATCTTTTGACAATTCCTTGGTGTTTGGCAAAATTTTCGAGAGCTTGATCTCTCTGTTCTTCCAGTAGTAACAATTGTGATAGACGAATCTGCACTCTGTCATCTGGGTCTAGATATTCATGCATAAATCTGAGTGTCGGAATCCTTAGCTGGATGGGGAAGACAGGGTCTTGCCCATAAACTAGGTGATATGGAGAGGTTCCCAATGATCTTTTGGCTCTAGTCCTGTCTGCCCATAGAGCAAACTTAAGTTGGGAATGCCAATCTCTCAGATTCTGACCTAACAGTTTCTTGATGACGTTGAGTAGATTCTTATTCGTGGACTCTGCTAGTCCATTACCCTGGGGGTAGTAATTTGAAGAAAACTTTAATGTAATCCCATAATCAAAGGCCCAATTTGAAACTTTCAATGAGGTGAATGCAGATCCATTGTCACAAACGAGGGCCTTAGGGCAACTAAATCTGGTGATGATATGTTCTTCTAAAAACTTGATGACTGCATCTGTGGTACAATTCTTTAGTGCCTGTGCCTCAGACCATCTGGTGCAGTAATCTGTTGCTGTCAAAATATAATGATGTTGTGCTGAAGAGGGCGGATTTATCATGCCGGTAAAATCGAGGCCCCACATTGCAAATGGTTTCACTTCCGTGATTGGCTGTAATGGCATAGCAGGATTCTTTTCACGTGTGGCAGTAATTTGGCAAGTATGACAGGTTTTAACATGTTCATATGCATCTTTGAATACAGAGGGCCAATAGTATCCTGCTCTTAAGATCTGGTAAGCTGTCGCCTGACTTCCTCCATGTCCTGTCCCGAACTTGGAGTGGAAGTGTTCCATAATCCTCTTAGCTTCATCGTTTCCTACACATCTTAAGTAAATACCCTCATGATTCTTTCTATGGAGGGTGGAGCCTTGGAGCATGTAGCGCTGGAATTTGAGTATGAAGGCTCGCTTTTGTGAGGGATTCATTTGTACAGGATATTTGTGGTTTGTCAAGTATGCAAGGATATCGTAGTACCACTCTTTTGGGGGAGTGTCTGTCAATACATATGTCTGTTGTATTAATCCAGGCTCTTCAATGGCCATTGTTTGAGCTAGAGCTTGTCCGCGAACCAGCTTCATCGGCTGCAACTCAATATCGTATTCCTGGATAGTGGCGACCCACTTTCCTCTTCTTTCTCCTAGCTCATTTTGCATTAAAAGTGCCTTAACAGCTGCATCAGGAATGATGGCGAAGACCTTACTCCTCAAAATATAATGCCTGAATTTTTTGATGGCCTTTACCAGTGCATAGGCCTGCTTTTCGACACTTGGATACTTTAATTCAACATCTTTGAGCGGTGAGCTCATGAAAGCTATGGGATGTTCATCCCTCTATTCTGTCCTCTGAGTTAACATCGCTGCACAGGAATGTTCTGATGCAAAGGAGTATAAATAGAAAGGCCTCGTATGATCTGGGCTAACCAAGACAGGAGCATCAACGATAGCCTGCTTGATCTCTTCAAATGCCTTCTTTGTTGGTGCGGTCCACTCCATTTTTGCATCCTTTTTTAAAATTTCATTCAAAGGTTTTACTATCTTGGAAAAACCGGTAATAAATTTTCTGACAAAGTTGATCTTCCTGAAGAAAGATCTCAATTCCTTTCGGCTGGAAGGCAAATGAATCCTTGATATTGCCTCCACGCGTTCAGGGTCAATCAATATCCCTTTCTCAGTGATTAGGTGACCTAGCAATTTGCCTTCGGTGACCCCGAAGATGCATTTCTTTGGATTTAAGGAAATCCCATACCTTTGACATCTTTGAAACACTTTCCTCAAGTCTTCTACATGGTCCTCTCTCTTCTTTGAAAACACTGTCAAATCATCCATGTAGATGATTATACATTTTCCAATCAAATCCCGGAAGGCGATGTCCATGGCCCTCTAAAATGTGGCCCCTGCGTTGATTAGCCCGAAGGGCATTCTTTTATAGGCGAAGGTCCCCCATTTGGTGGTGAACGCTGTTTTCAATCTGTCCTCATACTCTACTAGGACCTGGTTATACCCCGAATATCCGTCCAAGAAGGACATCATTCGTGAGCCATTAACAATCTGTAGCACTTCGTCAAGCGATGGCAGAGGGTAATTATCCTTTTCAGAAGCTCTATTCAAATTTTGGAAATCCACGCATAGCCTGATTTCTCCATTTTTCTTCCACACTGGGACGAGATTGGCGACCCACGTTGAGTGGCGCACTGCGAAAATGATTCCCGCTGTCAATAATTTCTTTACTTCTTGATGGATAAGTGGTTCCAGCAGCGGGTTAACGGGCCTCTGACGCTGCCTGAAAGGCTTACTTCCTGGCTTGAGTGGAATTGTATGTGTGATAATGGAAGTATCATAGGTCTTCAGGTCTTTGTAGCTCCATGCTATGACGTCAGGGAACTGTCTCAAACTCTGAATAATTCCCATCTTTTCTTCAGGCGTGCAAGTCTTCCCTATGCATACATTTTTAGCTTCGTGCTCTGCTCCTAGGTTCACTTTCTCATACTGGTCACCTTCAATCCTTTGGCTTTTCATCTGATCAATTTGATCCTGATCAAATATCCTCTCCAATTGTATCATCCCCCTTGGAATGATATTCGTTTTTAGGTTCAAGATGCCATTTTCATCAAATTCGGCTTCCTTCTGAGTTTCTTCTTCGTCAATCACTTGTGCTGCAAAAACATCAGAATTTGTTAAAAATTCACGGATGTGGTCATCATCCTCGAAAACCTGGAAGTTTGTAATATTATCCGGAATGGATGGTAGGGATGACAGCTCCACCGTGAACTGACTTATGCCATCCATGGCTAGCGGCTCTAGTGAACTGGCTGCTTGTGCCAAGGAATTTGCCACTTGATTATTCGTTCGGCTCGTGGACTGAATATTGAAAGCATCAAAGCTCTCGACTATATCCCACACTCTGTTGCGATAGCAAGTCAGTCTCTTATTGTGGCAAACATATTGCTTCTTTATTTGCTTCACGACTATTTCCGAGTCTCCAAGAGCATATAGTACTCTTGCTCCTTTTCTAAGTGCTAGGAGTAACCCATGAATCAAGGATTCATATTCTGCTACGTTGTTTGTGCATGGGAACTCCAATCTATGAGCGGCAAGAAATACCTCTCCTTTTGGACTGATCAACTTGAAACCGGCTCCAGCTCCTTTCTTCGATCGGGATCCGTCAAACTTTAAGATCCAGACTCATTCTTGCTGTGAAGGCTGTGGAGCTTGCAGGTTCTCATTTTCCTCTTGGTGTTCTTGCTCGGATTCCATTTCTTGTATTCTTACTGAAGAAAAGCCATCGATATGATTGACTTCTATACGATCAGAAAAACTTGATGTATGTGGGATACTTCTTTGTACTTCTCTTACGGCCGTATGGCACATCTTGCAAATAAATTCTGAATGGGCCGTGTTATGCACTCAGCACCAGTTTGGTAACAACAAATCTTGAATTTGAACATCTTCTTGTAATTCCATTTTCATTTGGACACTCTTCCAAACAAAGTTTCTAAAGCTTTCAAACATTCTTATATCACCGTCCTGGGAGCTCTCCCCCCTCTCAATCAACACATTTGTTGATTCTTGCAACATAAGAACTTCATTTGTTTTAGGCCTATAGGTGCCTAAATCTGTCTCTAAAAATAAGATCTCATTATGCTCTCCGTACTCAGTAATCGTTAACCTGAGTCTTGGGGTGCTATCAATCCGTATCTGGTTTGGGACTCCTTTCCATGGCAACCACATATGGGAAAAGTCTCTGGAAATATACCCATTCAATCTTCTCGCCCAGTCTCTACTCAAGAGCAAGACGTACCCGTCAGGAATATCTACCACTGAAATATCTATGCAACTTTGTATCCTTGGGTCTGCAGCTAGTTGCATGTACATATTGTTCAATTCTCCTGTAACTGGGACTTCTGTTTTGTCTAACTGTGTGACCTTCTTGTTGGTTCTTGCAGGTACGAGTCCCAACCTGTGGCAGATTGCAAGTGGCATCACGTTGCTTGAAGCACCAGAATCCACTAGGCAATTGTGTAGCATTTTACCAAATATCCTGACTGACAATAGAAATGGGGCAGGTTCATCTTTTCCCTGGTAGAAGACTACCAGATGTTTGTCCCGCTTATTGGTATCTTGATTCTTCTCTTTCTGATTCCTAGGCACAATGTCCTGCCTTAGCGGGGTATGCGGTTGTTCATTTGCCAAGAATTCTTCTTGAAAAATATCCGTGTCCATAAGGACTTCTTCTGGTGACATATCCTTTTGATTTGAACTCCCAGGCGATGCCTGGGTCATCTCTTCAACACCAGAAGGCTGTTGCGGAACATTAGACATATTTGTCGTCACTTCTGATTCGGCAATGTTAGTGTTTGCTGGAGCAATGGGTACTCCTCGGTTTGGTACATTTTGTGGAACATTTCTTGGAACAACAACTTCGGTCAAGCTGCCCAAAAGTGTTTCCTGAATCTCAGGAATTCTCATTAGCTCGATCAAAGGCAAGCTGACCTTTATTCGTTTGAATTCATCTAACACATACGAGCTCAACCTCTTTAGCTCTTCTCGGGGACGATCTCTTGTCTGAGCTTGAGCCTGTGTTGCTGGCAGGTTCACTTGTCTTATTTTTCCCGCTTGAGGAGCGGTAGCTTGTCTGGTTTGTTCGGTTCTTGGAGCGATAACTTGCATTGCTCCACTCGTCTGGGGATCCTATTGGTGGTACTCCGGCGAATCTCTGGGAAGAGACGGCACGTTGGTGGCATTCAGATTCGGCGGGGTCTAAAAATTGTTTGGTGGCACGGATGAAGTTAAAGGCTCATTCTGACAATGATTCCTCTGGTATATCCTCAATGGATTTCCAGCTGCCTGTTGGAGCACTTCTCTGGTTCCTTCTACGAGAACACTATTGTATAATGGAGGAAAATTGTAATCATTCACCGTGGATGGCTGATTATATGGGTCTTGAATTTCTAGACCGCCTTGGTATCTTGGCGCCTCCACCGGGCCATTTGCAGATGCAGGAGGAAACCTCTGCTCTTATTGGTATCGCAGGTATTGAACATTTTCAATCACAAGGGCTTGATCATACTTCGGTGCAGGAACTATCTCGTATCCGGTTACTGGAGGATCTTCCGCCTCTGAATTCCTTCTCTCACTTCTAAAAATATCGGCGGCTACCTGAAACTCCCGACAATGTAGCTTGGAGTGTTGGTCTGTGTTATGTAGCCTGCACCATCCTGATAGTGCTGCCTCAGCTAGGAATACTTTGTTCGTGGGATGATTGTCAGCTGGTGGATTATCTAAGGGAGATGGTACAGTACCATTGTTTGGTCCAGTATTCCAGGTCTTCTTTTGGAAGCCTGGGTTATTATTTCGTGTACCTTGATAATTCCCTTGATAATTTTGGTTATCCCTTTGATACCCTTGACTTTGATAATTACCCTGAGGTGCTTGATAATTCCTCTGAAAACTTTGAATTTGGTTGTTTTGTCCCTTCAGATAAGTGACTTCAGTGGACAGCCTTTTGACTTGCTCAATCAAGTCTCTCATTTCATCCTTCTCTTCTTGACTCCGTGTCGAAGTTGACATGTTCTGGAGATATACGGGCCGAGCTGGTGGTGCTTGGGACACAGGAGCCCCAGGATGGATGACCATTTGGTTGCCCATTGAAGGAACTGGGTTTAACATAGGCGTCTGATGAGCTAATGCCCGATTAATATGTTGTATTTGATTTTGGGATGCTGCGTTTCCCAAGTAATTGAGCGGACCAGGAGCCATACCTACTCCTAAACCCGTGCTAGCTGTTATTGCCGCAGCATATGCTCCCTTCAGATCTGCTGGGAGTGGATTGGTGGACTTCACAAACATGGCAGTAAGACGATCCAAAGCTTCATAATAAATAGGCAACGCTGCTGCATTGTCTAACAGGTAAGGATCTCTTAGCCTTGTGTAGGCTTTGTGGAATCTATTGTTGAATGTACTGATAGGCTCATGTTCTTGTCTCTTGATTTCCACAAATTGCCTATATAGATCAGATGGAGCAATAGGTGGCCTGAACTTCTCCAAGAAAGCAGTCTTCATCTCTTGCCAAGTGCGGATAGAGTTGGCGGGCAAATGAATATACCAATATGAGGCCTCCTCATCGAATGTGTAGGGGAAAAGCCTACAGGCAACATCTTCTTCTCGGATATCTCTATTTTGGAGAAGATCCTCGAAAAGCCTGATATGTTCGTCTGCGGTGTGGTTCAGGTCACCACTATGAAACTTGGAACAAAAATGTTCCGGATTCTTTGGTAAATCATGGTAGACAGCAAACGTCATGGGCGACGCATCAGCTGGACGCCACGCCATTGGAGCGTTTGGTTGGTTTGGTTGAGCTGGTTGCATTGGTGGAACGGGTTGCACGGGCTGTGCAGCCACTGGAATTGGTTGACAGTCCGGAAAGAGGTCAAAAGGAACTCTCTCGCTTGGTGCTTCTTCACTGGACCCAACTGCGCTGGATGATGCCTCCTGCGATGCTTCAGACTTCTTCTTCTGCCTATTCCTGTAAGGTGACAGCTCTATAAATTCTTTAAAAGAATTTGGAGTAGATCTGGTAATCCTTCGTAGTCTATCTGCCGAGAAAGAGCCGATTCGATCCAGCGTGCTCTTCAATCTTGTTGAGGTGGTGCAGGAGCTTGTGGTGCAGGGGCTGCTTGATTTGCTTGTTGGTTCGCTTGTTGGTTGGCTTGTCGGATGTGCTCTCGTTCAAGGGCTTCAAATCTTTCAATAAAGATGTCTCTTTGAACGTTGAATTCAATTTGTCGTGCTCTTTCTTCCTCTCCCTCGAGAATAAAATGCATGCGAAACCAATCAGGAGCATTTCTTCTCACTTGCCACGCGAGGCTGATTAGTTCGGTGATGATGTCCTCTTGTTCGTCATGAAAACCCAGGTTAGGTTGTAACACTGGCTGAGGATCTTGATTAGGTTCAGGAACGTTGGCTGGGAGCCCCATTCTTCATCCTACTGTCAACACTTGTACTTGAGGATGAACCCGTAACAAATGATCTTTCAATATTGTCAAACTTTTCTTTTAGGCCATCTATCTTCTGCCTTATCAGATCTTTCTTGATTGCTTCTTCAAATCTTTTTCCTTTTTCCTCTTCTCTAGCAAGGACTTGGCTTGTCTGTCTGAATTGAGCACGATCGGCCTGTGTCTTCCAAGCTAGTGTATATAATTGATCAATAATATCCGTTGGAGGTTGATCTGGTTGTTCAACAGGTACATGAAAAGGAAACTCATGCGGTAGTACCATTCTGCATCATGCCTACTGCCTGAACTTGTAGTGATGTATCAAAGATTTCTCTTCATACGGCCCCCTCCTTTGAGCATTTTCTGTGTCAGCCCTCCTTCTAGTGCCAATTCAATGTTGAGCGTTGGGAGGAGAGGCGAGCATATACAAAGGTGATGTAGCAAAGATTTCTTTTCGTTCACCCCTCCTTCTAGCGCCAATTCTATGTTGATGTGTGTTTTATCATCCACCAAACATTCAGAATAAAAATGTCCAAAGACACTTTATCCTCTCTTGAAAAACCACCGCGTAGGCGATTCGAAGGTTTCTTTAGTCAGGTCTCGACGTGTGGATAAGCTCAATGGTTGTTGTGATAATGTTCATAATAAACAAGGGGACTTACGTAGAAAGTCTGCACAAGCTAGGGACTTAGGAAATTTATCTTTGTAGGTTCTCAATTAGGACTTTCAATTGTGGATCTCAAAAAATGGCAAAAAGAATAGGGTTTAGGAAATCTAGTCTAAGCCTAAGAACTCAAGAGACAGTAAGGACTCGGTGAAGAGAAATAAACCACACTTTGTTTTGCCTCCTGCAGGACAACATACGCAAAGTGGGTGCAATCTTCAAGGGGTTTGTGAGAATAATTTTCAAACCTCGAATGAGGTTGAAGTTAAGCTTCCACGTTTAAGAGCTCAGGCTAACTTTACAAATCGAATGCAAATCATCCATTCAAAAAAAGTATGAGATACACTTCACCATCGAATCAATACGATCAATCTCTCATTCAATTTAACAACTTTTCAAAGCAAATTCTATTTTAATCTATCTTTAACTCTAATCTGTGGCGGAAGGCAATATGTAACCTCGCTTACTATTCAACAATAAGAAGTGATTCAAGGAAAATCATGCTCAAGAGCTTTTATCATTCAAAATAGTCTCAATGTGACAATATACATAATCTGTCTCCACCCTTTACAAATGAGGGGGCGAGCTCAATTTATAGGCTCCCCAATTACAATTCAAGGGCCAAGATTGATTTCAAATCAACGGCCGAGATTACAAAATAAACCCTAATTAGGGTTTGCTACCCTTCGACCAATGAGAAAATTGTATTCGAGGACACTTGTCCTTTTTACCAAATATGAACCAATAGATAAAATAGAAAGTTGTTGCATGTTGATTAAAAACAATTTGATTGGTTGGAAGATGACGAGGCGCCACCTTAGCGTGCTGGATGCCTTCCTTGGTTGCTTCATTTTTCTTCACGTGCTTGCCTTAGAATATTTTCCCTGCCGATAACTCTGTCCGTTGTGCTTTGTTCCTTCCTAACTTTGATCTTCGATTCCTTTGTGCTTTCGCCACAATGGAGGAAATTGGAATTTCCTCTGTGAAGTATTTCCTAGACCTAGCCAAATTTTGGCTATTCAGGTTCATTTTGTAACATCATCTGGATCATTCAACACCCTGCCATGCTCGCCAACTAACTTTGCCCATGGATTTCAATTTCGACCAAGCTTAAAGTGTAGGACAAATTTTATATCTCTCGACAAGCGCGATTTTATCCAGCACTTCCTCCTTCTTCTTGTTTTCTTTCTGTCCAACACTTAGTGAATTCCTCCTTTCTCATCCTCTCTCCTACGGACTTCACATGAGCTTTCGACGCTTCTAGCCCACTGACTCGCCACTTTGACAAACATCTCCGGGATAAGTCGAACTATCATGCGTTTGTGCCATTTCACTGAGCAAAAGTCGGATTTGCTATAGTGGTTTTCACCATCTTTCTTTTAGGGTTGGGGTACTTTCAACACTTTTGACATTTTTCTTGGTCCGATCGACTTTTGCATCATGTTTTCTCCATTGTACTTTGGCGGTCTAATGATGTCCGATATACCTTCTCCGCTGTGCCTGGACAAGGTTTGGATTATGCCGAAGCTTGGGCAAAGTCGGCTTGTGTTTCAGAAGCCATCTTTTTCCTTCATCATTCCGCTTAAAGCGTAATTTGCTCTATTCCATGCTCTTTGTTTTCTTGAAGCTAACATCTCCTCGGCCAAGGTCAGGCTGGTCCACCGCGGCAAATGTAGTGTATAAACAAATTCAGATTTTCTCCTAAATTTTACCACTTCTCTTGAGACATGGTGAATTTATAATTTTGCCCTTGGATTTTTATCTCGTCGCACAAATTATTTCCCTCCAAAACATTGTCTGGCGAATTTGATTTTGTCCAAGGCATTGAAAATAAATTATTAAAATATTAAAATATTTTAATTTATTCCAACCCGTTCGTCTTCGCCCCATGGCTATTTCGATTTTCCTTCCATTTTTCTTGGCTAAGAGTGTATCTTCCAATTTTATCCTCAATTTTGTCTAGCCAAACCAAAATTCAAGCCATTCCGTCAACAAATTCTATGCCAGATCCCTGTTTTTCTTTGCCAAGGCGAGATTTTAAGCTTATTTCACTCTGCCAAAGTCAAATATTTCCTTGCTCAGTCGAATTTTTCTAGGCAATATCCTCATCTGAATGACTTCGTTAGGCGACTTTCCTTGATGTCTGACATATTCTTCCTCCCTCTGACCAAGGACGGTCCTTCTTTTCTCCCTGCCTTGCGCATTTTTCTTGGGTCAAAGTTGGCAATTTCTCGACAGTTTCTCCATACTTAGGCAAATTTTGCCTCTTTTCCTTCATCGAGTTGGGCACATTCCGTTTTATTCTTCGCCACATCCTGATATTCTTTAGCACGTTCCCTTTCAAGCTTGGCATTTGTCCTCTCGAAAGCGTCCGAATGTCTAGCCAACGTCTTCATTTTTCATTCCTTAGCTTCTTCACTTAGGCAAATATTCGAACCTCTTCTTAGACTTGGCATTGACACTTAGCCAAAAATCTTGTCATCTTAGGCGGACTTCCTTGACATTTTGGACGAAGATCATGGATGTCTTTGGTACCCTGCTAACTCTTTCCAAGCTTATGGCGGACTTTGTAAGTCTTTAGGACGAGCACCATGGGATATCCCTCTTTTCTAGGGCGAATTTCCTTAACTTCTTGGCACTTATTCTCATCATTTTATCCCTTTGAGCGATTTTCCACCTTCACATTCTTAGCAATTTCAAACTCTCCTTAGTCAGCCAACACTTATAAAATACCCTTGATTTTCTCTCCTCATCTAAAAATCCTTTGATGGCATCTCTTCCACCAAGATGGCGACTTTAGATGATCTTGGGATATGTACCTTTAGTGTCAATGGACATCACCAGCCGCCTTTGGCACCCTTTCGAATGGCGGACTTTTAAAGCTCTTAGCATTTTCCTTAATACTTTGTCCCTTGGAAATGTCATAATATTTGGCAGAAATTTTGATTTTCCATCTTTTTAGGCTTTTACACTTAGGCAAAATTTCGAAATTTTCATTGTTAGGCACCAAGACTTAGTGAAATTTTTGATTTTTTTGCTTCTCATGTGCCTAGGCGGACTTTCCAACCTCTTGGCATGTGCAAGGTGGACTTCAAGAGACTTTGGCATCATCCTTAGCGGACTTTGGAAGATCCTAGGATATGCAAGGATATGCAAGGCGGTCTTTGGAAGTGTCAAGGATATGCAAGGATATGCAAGGCGGACTTTGGAAGATCCTAAAAATGTCCAAAGACACTTTATCCTCTCTTGAAAAACCACCGCATAGGCGATTCCAAGGTTTCTTTAGTCGGGTCTCGACGTGTGGATAAGCTCAATGGTCGTTGTGATAATGCTGGTAATAAACAAGGGGACTTACGTAGAAAGTCTGCACAAGCTAGGGACTTAGGAAATTTATCTTTGTAGGTTCTCAATTAGGACTTTCAATTGTGGATCTCAAAAAAAATGGCAAAAAGAATAGGGTTTAGGAAATCTAGTCTAAGCCTAAGAAGTCAAGAGACAGTAAGGACTCGGTGAAGAGAAATAAACCACACTTTGTTTCACCTCCTACAGGACAACATACGCAAAGTGGGTGCAATCTTCAAGGGGTTTGTGAGAATAATTTTCAAACCTCGGATAAGGTTGAAGTTAGGCTTCCACACTTAGGAGCTCAGGCTAACTTTACGGATCAGATGAAAATAATTCATCCGAAGAAAGTATGAGCTACACTTCACCAATGAGTCGATACGATCAATCTTTCATTCAATTAACAACTTTTCAAAGCAAATTCTATTTAATCTAACTTTAATTCTAATCTATGGCGGAAGATAATATGTAACCTCGCTTACTATTCAACAATAAGAAGTGATTCAAGGCAAATCATGCTCAAGAGCATTTATCATTCAAAATAGTCTCAATGCAACAATATACATAACAAGTCTCCACACAAAATGAAAATGAGAGAGGACTAGTTTATATAGAGCTCCAAAAATGAAATAGACGGCCGAGATTTAAACAAGATTAACGGCCCAGATTGTTACAACCAAACCCTAATTAGGGTTTCCCAAAATAACAAGAGTTAACCATCAGAAAACTATCAGAAAAGTGGCAGTTCCAGCTATAATCAAGGAGAGGCGTCCTTATCCATTCGAGTGGCATTGTGTTTGGCGAATCTGGACACTACGGCAATGACTTCGTCCATCGTGACAGGAGGTAACATGCTGATTCGGAATTCTAGTCCGTCCAACTTCTCGGCGCATCTGGCAAAGGTACCTTCCCAATCTGTCTCCTGCTTCTCAAAATCTTTCCGAATGGATGAGAGTCTTGCCACTCTCGCAAAGTCCTGCTTTGAAAATGGTCCAGCGGTCGGGAAGAAAGTTTCTTGAACTTTTTGCTTCAGTCTCTCTAACTGCATGTCGTTCTCCCGGATGACTTCACGGTCGAACACATCTATAGTTATCATGCACATCTTCTCCTGGATTTTCCTGACCTGTTCTTCAATTCCAAGCCCATCGATTCTCGCCTTCTCCAATACTTCTTCTCTTATTGTCACTGCCCAAAACCAGTGATGAAAATCATATGTTGCCCCTGCAGCAATCACCTTTTTATCAACTAACTCCTCCCTCGGAGTGCTTTTCAAAATTCTAAGGCTCGGAATAAGCCTTTCTTGCATATCCGGGATACCATCCCATGTCTCTGCCATATCCATCAACCTAGAAAGAAACGAAGAGGTTCGTCCATAAGCAAGCGCCAACCTCTCCATGAACAAGGCAGCCTCCATGCCTTCACCTGCCATCCATTCCTCGCCTCGGGTTGCCACCATTCCATGCCTCTCACTTCCCCGGAAGTCATCTCCCTCGCGGATGAATTGAGGAGAGGAGAACGCCAGCCAGTTCTGATCTACGCTGGGTCAAATGTTGTATATACCTTGAGACGCTTGATCCTCCTTTATACTCTTCTCTTTATCACTCTCCTTTTCCAGTCTCGCTAATGGTTGAGAGACGAATTATTCAACTCTTTCTACTTCCCTCGACCTTTTAGCCTTCCACCGCGTCGTAACAGCAGGATAGCATACTCCTGCGGAGTGATTTCGTCCTGTGGCTTATCCACTGTAGGTACTGCAATGTGCACGGAACGGTGGCCTGTCTCATTCCTCTGGATGGTGGAAAACTTCTTGGCGGGCTTCTTGGTAGCAACTTGTTCTAATCTTGCCAAGAAATCGGCAGTATCGTCCTCTTCTTCCTGTTGAGCCTCAGCAGGCACCTGAACTTTCATTCTTTCTAATAGCCAGTCTGGAATGGTTGACTGTTCAATGCCATCCTCTACTTGGACCTCGTCCTCGCTTGGAACATCCATGACTCCTCTGAGGGCGGAAATCATTCCTTCCTCTAAGTCATTATCCCGGACATCCATGTCATTGTCTGAACCTAAAATCTCTGTGCCTGTTGGTGATGCAGGCTCTTCATCATCTAATTGGATAGGTTCATTGTTCACTTCCTGAGCTGCAAGAGGTTCGAGCATCTCAACCAAGGAGTCATCTATATTAGCCACCAAATGGTCAACATTCCTGGACGCCGCTGACCGAGAAGGTCCTCCTTTATGCTTCTTGGAAACAGGTTCTGCACTTGGCACCATTTCTTTTCTTTTCTCTCCAATCCCAACCAAGTCTTGATGGGATGCCCCGGCATTAGAGGAATATGATTCTGATTCGCTCAACAGATCATATGTGAGCGTGATTCCTTTTTGTCTCAATTCCTGAACATGATCATCAACCCACCACTGAGAATATTTCGTCACTGGCCTCATTAGGGTGGCTAGGTCTGCATGCTCTGGCTCTGACCACTTCACTGGAGGGAGAGGTCTGCTTTCCTCAAAGCGAGGCTGGACATAGTTTCCATCGTCTTGTAGCTGGTTAGGCACTCGACAGAACTCGATTGTTCTCATGAAATCTATGGACATCCTGGACCACATCTTTCGTCTGATCTCGTATTCATCGGCAGCATTTGCCCAATAATCCTCCAGTTCTTCCCTGTGCTTATATCTCCTTCCTTCCACTATCCAGATATTATGATGTGGGTCATAATTGACCCTGGACTTGTATGCCATGAAAGGGTACCATTGGATCTCCAGCCGTGCACTCTCAGCTGCTTGGGCGGATGGGTAGTACTCTAGCATGTTCCCGATGAAAAAAGGGAATGTGACGGACGCTTTCTTGGTCGGCCTCTGAATATTCTGGTACTCTTCTAATTGTCTCAAAACCTCGAGCAATACCATCCGATTAGTCAGATAGATAGGCAATTTATAGGGATTTCCAGTAAATCCCTGGATCCTGATATATGTGAATTTCGGGAATTGGATGAACCAAGACCCGTATTTGCTGATAAGGCTTTTTGCTTCATGGCTCAGCCTTTGATGTATTCCTCCTTGGAGCTTTCTGGTGATATGCATTAGGAATGCATCATGCACCCTCCTGAAGTGAGTCTTTTCTTTCAATTGGAGCTGAGGATAGCAGTCGTAAGGCCTGAGCTCGTTCTCTCCATTGCCAATTCTGCCTTTGCAGATCAATCCAGGATATCTGTATGATCTGGCCAATAGGTATATCACATATGAACTCATGTGAAAAGACTTAGTCTTTTCAAGGTTGATCAGTTGCTCGTGAAGGTTGTCACTTATCATCCGTGACCAGTTGAACATCTTAACTCCGGAGGTGACCTCGTCGATGAAGTAGTACATCCAGCTTTCAAAGAAGGCGCCTTGCGGATTGCCTGCGATCCTGTTCAGCATCAACACGATATCTCCAAAATCTTCCTTGAAATCCGTGCGGCGAGGTCTCTTGGGCATCTTCTTGATTGATGGCTTTGGCTTGTCCATCCATACCTTGTTGACTGTGGTGGCGCACAAATCTGCCTTGCTGTCATATAGCATTTTGGTTTCTTCTTTGGTCTTATAGACCGTTCTTGAATGCTCAGGGATGCCAAAGGTTTCTTGGATTACAACTTCATTCAAATGTGCCAAGACTCGTCCGTCAGGGGCGATGATCTGTCTCTTTTGAGCATCATAATGGCGAGCACATTCCACCATTAACTCAGCACAATCCATGGCCGGTGGGAATCCAGCTGCTTGGAAGATCCCGTTTCTGACCATTCTTATGGCTATTGCTGTGGGAAGTCCCTTCTGACCGTATACTCTTTGCTTGAATTCGTCAAAATCCACGTGTCCGAGGTCAGTATCTACAACATTCTTCCACTTTGAGATGACCTTGGTCTCCTTTTGGGCACCCTTATTGGCGAACTTCATTTTCAGCTTCCTTGATAATCCTCCTGCCGTGTCCGTCAACCTGCAGTCATAAAATTAACATTAATAAAAAGACTTTTAAAATAGTTTAAACCTCGTGCCTTGAATTCGAGAATAAATAATAACTTTCAGCTGTTCAAATAATTAAAATATTGCGAAAAAGCAAGCTGAAAGTGACTTTGATGGAGTTGAAAATTCTTGCCAGAACTTCGTCAAGAGGAAAGGGCATAAAAAGATAGCAAATTTAATCAACCAATCCTCAAACCTCAGTGAAGGATCGTCAATTGTAAATCAGATTTAAAAATCTGATTTTTTTGAAAAGTGCGCCCCTCTTCAAGAAGAATTCAGCTTTGAAAAACTCTCTTTTTCTTTTCCTGCGAAAAATTCCTCAGCATAACACTGCTTATCCTTCTGGACAATTCGACTTTGCCTATTGATGAATTGATTGCCTGACGATTTCGAGAAAGATCAAATTTCTCTTCAGCTGTGTGTGGAAAAATGAGTTGCTGAAACTCATTATAATGCTGAAGGATTGAATTCGATTTAGCAACTGCCATCTTTCTTCTTGATCCTCGATTTGTTTTCATTTTCCAAACAGGCAACTTTCCTTTTATTTTCCGACAAGGCTCAGTCTCGAACTTATCCGGACAAATCTCCCTGATCTTCAAAAATTCGATTTTTTCATTTAATGCTTATCTTTTGATTTTTCGAATTTTTAAATAAACGTTAAATCTTTAATTAAATTCGTGGTGAATTTAATTTTCTTCTTGCTAGATTTCATCTTTGCCTGGCGTCCTTCATTTTCTTCCGATTCGTGTCTGGCAAATTTGATTATGTCCAAGGTATTTTTAAATTCCAAATAGTTGAGAATTAATTATTAAAATATTAAAATATTTTAATTAATTCCAACCCGTTCATCTTGGACCCATGGCTATCTCGATTGTTCTTCCGTTTTTCTTGGCTGAGAGTGTATTTTCCGATTTTGTCCTTGATTTCGTCTAGCCAAACCAAAATTCAAGCCATTCCGTCGAAAATTTCGTTGCCAGATCCTCATTTTTCTTTGCCAAGGCGAGATTTTAAGCTTATTCTCCTCTGCCAAAGTCAAATATTTCCTTGCTCGGTCGAATTTTTTCTAGGCAATATCGTTGTCCGAATGTCTTTGCCGGTCGAATTTTCCTGACGTCTGACATATTCTTCATCCTTTTGGTCAAGGACGATCCTTCCTTTCCTTTTACCTCGTGCATTTTTCTTTAGCCAAAGTTGACAATTTCTTCGCATTTTCCATACTTAGGCAAATTTTGCCTTTCTTTTCCCTCATCGTGTTAGGCGTATTCCGTTTCATTCCTTGCCACATCCTGATATTCTTTAGCATTTGTCCCTTCAAGCTTGGCATTTGTCCTCTCAAAAATGTCTGGATGTCTAGCCAACGTCTTCATTTCTCATCCATTAGCCTCTATACTTAGGCGAATTTTAGAACTTTCTTTGGATTTGGCCTTGACACTTAGCCAAAAAAAAAACTTGCCATCTTATCATCTTGGGCGGACTTCCTTGTCATCTTGGACGGATGTCATGGATGTCTTTGCTATTTTACCAACTTCTTCCAAGTGCATGGTGGACATCCTTCTTCTTTGGATATGCATCTTGGACGTCCCTCTTTTCTAGGGCGAATTCCCTTGATGTCTTAGCACTTATTCTCATCGTTTTATCCTTTGGAAATGATATAATGTTTGGCCAAAAATTATCCTTCCACCTTTTTAGGCTTTCACACTTAGCATATTTTGAAATTTCCCTCTTGGTAGGCATCAACACTTAATGAAATTTTAATTTTCCTCTACTTTATAAGTCTAGGCGGACTTTATTTGACTTTCAGCCAAGTCCCACCTTTTAAGGGCGGACTTTGTGACTCTTTTGGACGAGCTTCCAAGCATAGGGCGGACTGTGTGACCTTTTTGGATGTGCATTCTAGTGCTGGGCGGACTTTGAAGGTCTTTGGGATGTCTCCCTTTGAAGATGGCGGACTTTGAGACATCTTAGCACATGCAAGGGCGGACTTTGGAGGGGATAAGGATATCCCTTTTGGCATATGGCGGACCTTGAAGCATCTATGGACATGCAAGGGCGGACTTCAAGGGTCATTAGGATGTGCATTTGGCATATGGCGGACTTTGTCAAGACTTTGGACATACCTTCAAGCTTAAGGCGGACTTTCAAGGGGTCTAGGATGGAGATGGCGGACTTTGAAGGGGTCAAGGACGAACCTCAAGATGCAAGGCGGACTTTGAAGCATGCATGGACATGCATCTTAAGCTTAAGGCGGACTTTGAAGCTCCTTTGGACATCCTTCTTTGCTGCTGGCGAACTTTCATGATCTTCTCTTAAGCATCTTCCTTCATCCTTCTTCTTGAACAGATTTTCTTCATGAACTCCACCATTTTTGAACTGATTTTCATGATTTCACCTTCAGATCTGATTGATCTTGACTGGTTTTTTGACTGGTTTTTCCAGATTTTGAACGCACCGATTTTCATGTTTTGAACCTTTTTGCAAAATTTTTCAAATTTTTCAAATTTTACTTTTTGATTTTCTCGAGTTCTCGTGAGTTTTTCTATCGAAAGCGCTTTCTAATCCCAGATCTCCTTGTGTAAAAATAGAACTTTCAAAATAGAAAACTTTCTAAAATAGGAAAAGCAACCCTAAAAAATAGGGAACCAAGTTGTCCAGTAAAAAATTAAAAAATGAAAAAAATCTAAAAGCAATCCTTCCTAAAAATAGAAGTCCTCTCGTAATGCATTCACGTCGATTTCATCTCGTTCTCTCGAAGCATTCCCCATGACATTCACGCCAGACCGATTCAAACATGACCACGACTTGTTCTGCAACTTAGACTCCACCAATCCCGGAAACTCTGCAAGGACTGTGAATCACCAGCGCGAGACAAAACCCTAAAAACTAGCAGGCAACTGGGGGTCCCCATCAGCGATGGGGCGATGTGTGAAAAGGTCACAACATCTGGCGACTCCACGTGGGGAATGTTCCTGAACATTCCAAAGATAATATTCACTTCGAATCCAGAATCTTGAATTAATTCTGCCTAACTTATCCTTTGACCAAGAAGAGTACTGAAAAGGGAAGAGAAATCCTAAATTATATCAAGACATCTTATCCTTCAGTTATAAGTGTGTGCACATGGGTTCATTCCTGTCTCTTAAGACCAACATGACTCTTTGGTTTCGTGATGACTTTTCAGTATATTTTTGGGTCTTAGCTCCAAAAGCATCCTTGGATAGAGCCTCGCTGCCAGCGAGCGTCCATAGCCCCGGCGAGGTTATCTGCTATAATCTCACGGAGATTGCTCTACTTCCGGCGATTTATTTCTTTTCTTGTGTTTTGATTTCTTTGGTACACCTGTAGAGATTTCCGCACACCCAAAAAACCAAGTGTTTTGATTTTTTATTCTTTTTTTTTATTGATTCATTTTGATATTCTTTTCTTTTTCATATATTTCCACACTTTGGCCTGTAAGCAATGAAGCTCACCTGGGTTTGAGCATTATAGTGGCGCTGAAGCAAGACTTCTGATTACTTTCTAGCCAACAACTTCACCTAGGAGACCATACTGACTCAGAGGACTCTTTTAAGTGTGTAAAATATAATAACTGCGAGATTCGGTATCAGGACACAATAGATGACTTCCTTCCCAGTCAAGTACTACCCTCGACCTCAGGACACTTTAGAAATAATTAATTCAAAATTCATAGATCTTCTATAAATGCTTACCCGAAGAATATTCACAACCTTCCTTAGCAATGTCAAGCCAAAATATGTGCGTGTAAGCAACATTACGCTTCCCGCAGAATGGGACACCCTCCTTATTGAAAGCAAAACAAAGCAAAGCCAAAACAAAAGCAAACTAAACTAAGAAAACAACTAATCTAAGAAAACAAAGACAACTACTCTAAGGAAAGCAAGGAAAAACAACTAATCTAAAGAAAGCAAAAACAAAAACCCGAAAGCAACTACTCTAACTACATACAAGCAAGCTCCATCAAGGAACTTAGGGTAGGAAATAATGTTTCAGAAATTGCCCGTTGACGGGTAGTGGGACGTCTTCCCCTGTCAAGGTCTTCAACTTAAATGCATTTTCTCCCAATATCTCAGCAATCTGGAATGGTCCCTTCCATAAGTTGTCGAATTTATCGTGATCTCCTCTTCGTTCGTGGGCTTTATCCCAATATAGGACCAGGTCGGATATTCTGAAAGACTTCATTGTAGCACGTTTGTCAAACCATCTTTTGACAATTCCTTGGTGTTTGGCAAAATTTTCGAGAGCTTGATCTCTCTGTTCTTCCAGTAGTAACAATTGTGATAGACGAATCTGCACTCTATCATCTGGGTCTAGATATTCATGCATAAATCTGAGTGTCAGAATCCTTAGCTGGATGGGGAAGACAGGGTCTTGCCCATAAACTAGGTGATATGGAGAGGTTCCCAATGATCTTTTGGCTCTAGTCCTGTCTGCCCATAGAGCAAACTTAAGTTGGGAATGCCAATCTCTCGGATTCTGATCTAACAGTTTCTTGATGATGTTGAGTAGATTCTTGTTCATGGACTCTGCTAGTCCATTACCCTGGGGGTAGTAATTTGAAGAAAACTTTAATGTAATCCCATAATCAAAGGCCCAATTTGAAAATTTCAATGAGGTGAATGCAGATCCATTGTCACAAACGAGGGCCTTAGGGCAAATGAATCTGGTGATGATATGTTCTTCTAAAAACTTGATGACTGCATCTGTGGTACAATTCTTTAGTGCCTGCACCTCAGACCACCTGGTGCAGTAATCTGTTGCTGTCAAAATATAACGATGTTGTGCTGAAGAGGGCGGATTTATCACACCGATAAAATTGAGGCCCCACATTGCAAATGGTTTCACTTCCGTGATTGGCTGTAATGGCATAGCAGGATTCTTTTCACGTGTGGCAGTAATTTGGCAAGTATGATAGGTTTTAACATGTTCATATGCATCTTTGAATACAGAGGGCCAATAGTACCCTGCTCTTAAGATCTGGTAAGCTGTCGCCTGACTTCCTCCATGTCCTGTCCCGAACTTGGAGTGAAAGTGTTCCATAATCCTCTTAGCTTCATCGTTTCCTACACATCTTAAGTAAATACCCTCATGATTCTTTCTATGGAGGGTGGAGCCTTGGAGCATGTAGCGTTGGCATTTGAGTCTGAAGGCTCGCTTTTGTGCGGGATTCATTTGTGCAGGATATTTGTGGTTTGTCAAGTATGCAAGGATATCGTAGTACCACTCTTTTGGGGGAGTGTCTGTCAATACATACGTCTGTTGTACTAATCCAGGCCCTTCAATGGCCATTGTTTGAGCTAGAGCTTGTCCGCGAACCAGCTTCATCGGCTGCAACTCAATATCGTATTCCTGGATAGTGGCGACCCACTTTCCTCTTCTTTCTCCTAGCTCATTTTGCATTAAAAGTGCCTTAACAGCTGCATCAGGAATGATGGCGAAGACCTTACTCCTCAAAATATAATGCCTGAATTTTTTGATGGCCTTTACCAGCGCATAGGCCTGCTTCTCAACACTTGGATACCTTAATTCAGCATCTTTGAGCGGTGAGCTCATGAAAGCTATGGGATGTTCATCCCTCTCTCCTGTCCTCTGAGTTAACATCGCCGCACAGGAATGTTCTGATGCAAAGGAGTATAAATAGAAAGGCCTCGTATAATCTGGGCTAACTAAGACAGGAGCATCAGCGATAGCCTGCTTGATCTCTTCAAATGCCTTCTTTGTTGGTGCGGTCCACTCCATTTTTGCATCCTTTTTTAACATTTCATTCAAAGGTTTTACTATCTCGGCAAAACCGGTAATAAATTTTCTGACAAAGTTGATCTTCCCGAAGAAAGATCTCAATTCCTTTTGGCTGGAAGGCAAATGAATCCTCGATATTGCCTCCACGCGTTCAGGGTCAATCAATATCCCTTTCTCAGTGATTAGGTGACCTAGCAATTTGCCTTCGGTGACCCCGAAGATGCATTTCTTTGGATTTAAGGAAATCCCATACCTTTGACATCTTTGAAACACTTTCCTCAAGTCTTCTACATGGTCCTCTCTCTTCTTTGAAAACATTGTCAAATCATCCATGTAGATGATTATACATTTTCCAATCAAATCCCGGAAGGCGATGTCCATGGCCCTCTGAAATGTGGCCCCTGCGTTGATTAGCCCAAAGGGCATTCTCTTGTAGGCGGAGGTTCCCCATTTGGTGGTGAACGCTGTTTTCAATCTGTCCTCATACTCTACTAGGACTTGGTTATACCCCGAATATCCGTCCAAGAAGGACATCATTCGTGAGCCATTGACAATCTGTAGCACTTCGTCAAGCGATGGCAGTGGGTAATTATCCTTTTCGGAGGCTCTATTCAAATTCCGGAAATCCACGCATAGCCTGATTTCTCCGTTTTTCTTCCGCACTGGGACGAGATTGGCGACCCACGTTGAGTGGCGCACTGGGAAAATGATTCCTGCTGTCAATAATTTCTTTACTTCTTGATGGATCAGTGGTTCCAGCAATGGATTAACAGGTCTCTGGCGCTGCCTGAAAGGCTTACTTCCTGGCTTGAGCGGAATTGTATGTGTGATAATGGAAGTATCATAGGTCTTCAGGTCTTCGTAGCTCCATGCTATGACGTCAGGGAACTGTCTCAAACTCTGAATAATTCCCATCTTTTCTTCAGGCGTGCAAGTCTTCCCTATGCATACATTTTTAGCTTCGCGCTCTGCTCCTAGGTTTACTTTTTCGTACTGATCACCTTCAATCCTTTGGCTTTTCATTTGATCAATTTGATCCTGATCAAATATTCTCTCTAATTGTATCATTCCCCTTGGAATGATATTTGTCTTTAAGTTCAGGATGCCATCCTCATCAAATTCGGCTTCCTTCTGAGTCTCCTCTTCTTCAATGACTTGGGCTGCAAAAACATCGGAATTTGTTAAAAATTCACGAATGTGGTCATCATCCTCAAAAACCTGGAAGTTTGTAATATTATCTGGAATGGATGGTAGGGATGACAATTCCACCGTGAACTGACTTATGCCGTCCATGGCTAGCGGCTCCAGCGAACTGGCTGCTTGTGCCAAGGAATTTGCCACTTGATTATTCGTTCGACTCATGGACTGAATATTGAAAGCTTCAAAGCTATCGACTATATCCCACACTCTGTTGCGGTAGCAAGTCAGTCTCTTATTGTGGCAAACATATTGCTTCTTTATTTGCTTCACGACTATTTCCGAGTCTCCAAGAGCATACAGTACTCTTGCTCCTTTTCTAAGTGCCAGGAGTAACCCATGAATCAAGGATTCATATTCTGCTACGTTGTTTGTGCATGGGAACTCCAATCTATGAGCGGCAAGAAATACCTCTCCTTTTGGACTGATCAACTCGAAACCAGCTCCAGCTCCCTTCTTTGATCGGGATCCGTCAAACTTTACGATCCAGACTCGTTCTTGCTGTGAAGACCGTGGAGTTTGTGGGCTTTCATTTTCTTCCTGACATTCCTGCTCGGATTCTACTTCCTGTATTCTTACTGAAGAAAAGCCATCGATATGATTGACTTCTATATGATCAGGAAAACCTAATGTCTGTGGGATACTTCTTTGCACTTCTCTTACGGCCATATGGCACATCTTGCAAATGAATTCTGAATGGGCCGTGTTATGCACTCGGCACCAGTTTGGTAACAACAAATCTTGAATCTGAACATCTTCTTGTAATTCCATTTTCATTTGGACACTCTTCCAAACAAAGTTTCTAAAGCTTTCAAACATTCTTGTATCATTGTCTTGGGAGCTTTCTCCTCTCTCAATCAACACATTTGTGGAATCAGATATTTGGTCATTTCCCTGGATTGATCCTTGCAACATGAGAACTTCATTTGTTGTAGGCCTATAAGTGCCTAAATCTGTCTCTAAAAATAAGATCTCATTATGCTCTCCGTACTCAGTAATCATTAACCTGAGTCTTGGGGTGCTATCAATCCGTATCTGGTTTGGGACTCCTTTCCATGGCAACCACATATGGGAAAAGTCTGTGGCAATATACCCGTTTAATCTTCTCGCCCAGTCTCTACTCAAGAGCATGCCGTACCCGTCAGGAATATCTACCACTGAAATATCTATGCAACTTTGTATCCTTGGGTCTGCAGCTAGTTGCATGTAGATATTGTTCAATTCTCCCGTAACTGGGACTTCTGTTTTGTCTAACTGTGTGACCTTCTTGTTGGTTCTTGCAGGTACAAGTCCCAACCTGTGGCAGATTGCAAGTGGCATCACGTTGCTTGAAGCACCGGAATCCACTAGGCAATTGTGTAGCATTTTACCAAATATCCTGACTGATAATAGAAATGGGGCAGGTTCATCTTTTCCCTGGTAGAAGACTACCGGATGTTTGTCCCGCTTATTGGTATCTTGATTCTTCTCTTTCTGATTCCTAGGCACAATGTCCTGCCTTGGCGGGGTATGCGGTTGTTCATTTGCCAAGACTTCTTCTTGAAAAATATCCGTGTCCATAAGGACTTCTTCTGGTGACATATCCTTTTGATTTGAACTCCCAGGCGATGCCTGGGTCATCTCTTCAACACCAGAAGGCTGTTGCGGAACATTAGACATATTTGTCGTCACTTCTGATTTGGCAATGTTAGTGTTTGCTGGAGCAATGGGTACTCCTCGGTTTGGTACATTTTGTGGAACATTTCTTGGAACAACAACTTCGGTCAAGCTGCCCAAAAGTGTTTCCCGAATCTCAGGAATTCTCATTAGCTCGATCAAAGGCAAGCTGACCTTTATTCGTTTGAATTCATCTAACACATACGAGCTCAACCTCTTTAGCTCTTCCCGGGGACGATCTCTTGTTTGAGCTTGAGCCTGTGTTGCTGGCAGGTTCACTTGTCTTGTTTGTCCCGCTTGAGGAGTGGTAGCTTGTCTGGTTTGTTCAGTTCTTGGAGTGATAACTTGCCTTGCTCCCCTCATCTGGGGATTCTGTTGGTGGTACTCCAGCGAATCTCTGGGAAGAGATGGCACGTTGGTGGCATTTGGATTCGGCGGGGTCTGAAAATTGTTTGGTGGCACGGATGAAGTTAAAGGCTCATTCTGACGATGATTCCTCTGGTATATCCTCAATGGATTTCCAGCTGCCTGTTGGAGCACTTCTCTGGTTCCTTCTACGAGAACACTGTTGTATAATGGAGGAAAATTGTAATCATTCGCCGTGGATGGCTGATTATATGGGTCTTGAATTTCTAGACCGCCTTGGTATCTTGGCGCCTCCACCGGGCCATTTGCAGATGCAGGAGGAAACCTCTGCTCTTGTTGGTATCGCGGGTATTGAACATTTTCAATCACAAGGGCTTGATCATACTTCGGTGCAGGAACTATCTCGTATCCGGTTACTGGAGGATCTTCCGCCTCTGAATTCCTTCTCTCACTTCTGAAAATATTGGCGGCTACCTGAAACTCCCGACAATGTAGCTCGGAGTGTTGGTCTGTGTTATGTAGCCTGCACCATCCTGATAGTGCTGCCTCAGCTAGGAATACTTTGTTCGTGGGACGATTGTCTGCTGGTGGATTATCTAAGGGAGATGGTACAGTACCATTGTTTGGTCCAGTATTCCAGGTCTTCTTTTGGAAGCCTGGGTTATTATTTCGTGGGCCTTGATAATTCCCTTGATAATTTTGGTTATCCCTTTGATACCCTTGACCTTGATAATTACCATGAGGTGCTTGATAACTTCTTTGAAAACTCTGAATTTGGCTGTTTTGTCCCTTCAGATAAGTGACTTCAGTGGACAGTCTTTTGACTTGCTCAATTAAGTCTTTCATTTCATCCTTTTCTTCTTGACTCCGCGTTGAAGTTGACGCGTTCTGAAGATATACGGGCTGAGCTGGTGAAGCTTGGGACATAGGTGCTCCCGGATGGATGACCATTTGGTTGCCCATTGGAGGGACTGGGTTCAACATAGGCGTCTGATGAGCCAATGCCCGATTAATATCTTGTATTTGATTTTGGGATGCTGCGTTTCCCAAGTAATTAAGCGGACCAGGAGCCATACCTACTCCTAAACCGGTGCTAGCTGTTATTGCCGCAGCATATGCTCCCTTCAGATCTGCTGGGAGTGGATTGGTGGACTTCACAAACATGGCCGTAAGGCGATCCAAAGCCTCATAATAAATCGACAGTGCCGCTGCATCGTTTAACAAGTAAGGATCTCTTAGCCTTGTGTAGGCCTTGTGGAATCTATTGTTAAATGTACTGATAGGCTCATGTTCTTGTCTCTTGATTTCCACAAATTGCCTATATAAATCAGATGGAGCAATAGGTGGCCTGAACTTCTCTAGGAAAGCAGTCTTCATCTGTTGCCAAGTGCGGATAGAGTTGGCGGGTAAGTGGATATACCAATATGAAGCCTCCTCATCGAATGTGTAGGGGAAAAGCCTACATGCAACATCTTCTTCTCGGATATCTCTATTTTGGAGAAGATCCTCGAAAAGCCTGATATGTTCGTCTGCGGTGTGGTTCAGGTCACCACTATGGAACTTGGAACAAAAATGTTCCGGATTCTTGGGTAAATCATGGTAGACAGCAAACGTCATGGGCGACGCATCAGCTGGACGCCACGCCATTGGAGCGGTTGGTTGGTTTGGTTGAGCTGGTTGCATTGGTGGAACGGGTTGCACGGGCTGTGCAGCCACTGGAATTGGTTGACAGTCTGGAAAGAGGTCAAAAGGAACTCTCTCGCTTGGCGCTTCTTCACTGGACCCAACTGCGCTAGATGATGCCTCCTGCGATGCTTCAGACTTCTTCTTCTGCCTATTCCTGTAAGGTGACAGCTCTATAAATTCTTTAAAAGAATTTGGAGTAGATCTGGTAATCCTTCGTAGTCTATCTGCTGAGAAAGAGCCGATTCGATCCAGCGTGCTCTTCAATCTTGTTGAGGTGGTGCAGGAGCTTGTGGTGCAGGGGCTGCTTGATTTGCTTGTTGGTTCGCTTGTTGGTTGGCTTGTCGGATGTGCTCTCGTTCAAGGGCTTCAAATCTTTCAATAAAGATGTCTTGTCGAACGTTGAATTCAATTCGTCGTGCTCTTTCTTCTTCTTCTTCGAGAATAAAACGCATGCGAAACCAATCAGGAGCACTTCTTCTTACTTGCCACGCAAGGCTGAATAGTTCGGTGATGATGTCCTCTTGTTCGTCGTGGAAACCCAGGTTAGGTTGTAACACTGGCTGAGGATCTTGATTAGGTTCAGGAACGTTGGCTGGGAGCCCCATTCTTCATCCTACTGTCAACACCTGTACTTGAGGATGAACCCGTGACAAATGATCTTTCAATATCGTCAAACTTTTCTTTTAAGCGATCTATCTTCTGCCTTATCAGATCTTTCTTGATTGCTTCTTCGAATCTTGTTCCTTTTTCCTCTTCTCTAGCAAGGACTTGGCTTGTCTGTCTGAATTGAGCACGATCGGCCTGTGTCTTCCAAGCTAGTGTATATAATTGATCAATAATATCCGTTGGTGGTTGATCTGGTTGTTCAACAGGTACATGAAAAGGAAACTCATGCGGTAGTACCATTCTGCATCATGCCTACTGCCTGAACTTGTAGTGATGTATCAAAGATTTCTCTTCATACGGCCCCCTCCTTTGAGCAATTTCTGTGTCGGCCCTCCTTCTAGCGCCAATTCAATGTTGAGCGCGGGGAGGAGGGTAAAAAGGTCTTCAAGATTATCCCCACGGATAGCAAAATTTGATAGGACCAATAACTTTACTACTCAGTTGTTCGCGTCATGCCCTCCTTCTAGCGCCAATTCAATGTTGATGTGTGTTTTATCATCCACCAAACATTCAGAATAAAAATGTCCAAAGACACTCTATCCTCTCTTGAAAAACCACCGCATAGGCGATTCCCAGGTTTCTTTAGTCGGGTCTCGACGTGTGGATAAGTTCAGTGGTCGTTGTGATTTGCTGGTAATGAACAAGGGGACTTACGTAGAAAGTCTGCACAAGCTAGGGACTTAGGAAATTTATCTTTGTAGGTTCTCAATTAGGACTTTCAATGGATCTCAAAAAATGGCAAAAAGAATAGGGTTCAGAGAATCTAGTCTAAGCCTAAGAAATCAAGAGACAGTAAGGACTTGGTGAAGCGAAATAAACCACATTTTGTTTCGCCTCCTGTTGGACAACATACGCAAAAATGGGTGCAATCTTCAAAGGGGTTGTGAGAATGATATTCAAACCTTGGATAAGGTTGAAGTTAGGCTTCCACACTTAGGAGCTCAGGCTAACTTTACGCATCGGATGAAAATCATCCATCCGAAGAAAGTATGAGCTACACTTCACCAATGAGTCAATACGATCAATCTTTCATTCAATTAACAACTTTTCAAAGCAAATTCTATCTAAGCTAACTTTAATTCTAATCTATGGTGGAAGATAATATGTAACCTCGCTTACTATTCAACAATAAGAAGTGATTCAAGACAAATCATGCTCAAGAGCTTTTATCATTCAAAATAGTCTCAATGCGACAATATACATAACAAGTCTCCACACCAAATGAAAATGAGAGAGCACTAGTTTATATAGAGCTACAAAAATGAAATAGTGGTAGGATTTAAAACTGGATGCTTGACCCAGTTATTCCAACCAAACCCTAATTAGGGTTTCCCAAAATAACAAAGGTCAACGCTGAGAAAACTATCAGGAAAAGTGGCAGTTCCAGCTATAATCAAGGAGAGGCGTCCTTATCCATTCGAGTGGCATTGTGTTTGGCGAATCTGGACACTATGGCAATGACTTCGTCCATCGTGACAGGAGGTAACATGCTGATCCGGAATTCTAGTCCGTCCAACTTCTCGGCGCATCTGGCAAAGGTACTTTCCCAATCTGCCTCCTGCTTCTCAAAATCTTTCCGAATGGATGAGTCTTGCCACTCTCGCAAAGTCCTGCTTCGAAAATGGTCCAGCGGTCGGGAAGAAAGTTTCTTGAACTTTGCTCTTCAGTCTCTCTAACTGCATGTCGTTCTCTTGGATGATCTCACGGTCGAACATGTCTGAAGCTATCATGCAAATTTTCTCCTGAATTCCTTTGACCCGCTCTTCAATTCCAAGCCCATCAATTCTCGCCTTCTCCAATACTTCTTCTCTTATTGTCACTGCCCACGGGTGGTAGAATGCCTCTAACGCAGGCGTCTGCCTGCCACCCACATTCTGCTCCTCCTCAGATTTGCTCGCTTTGAAATCACAGAAACAGAATGGTAGCATTGCATATCTGGGAATACCATCCCTGCCTTGCATATCAAAAAAAATGAAGCTGAAGAAGGAGGTTACATTCTTGTGGCGCTGACACCATGAGTGAGCTGCCTTATGGAATGCTGCACGAACATTCACCATTCCATATCAACTTCACGAGTTATCATGAATTGAGGAGAGGAGGAACAGTTGCATTGCCCTGATCTAGCGGCTGGGTCAAATGCTGGATATATTCTTTGAGACGTTTGACCTCATTCTTATATTCCTTCTTCTTGGTCACTTCCTTTTCCAGTCTCGCTTTAATGGTCGAGACAGAATTATCCAACTCCTCTACTTCTTGACCTTTCGATGTCGGACCAAGGTCAACAGTGGTGATAGCATACTCCTGCGGAGTGATTTCGTCCATTGGTTTGTCCACTGTAGGTACTGCAATGTGCACGGAACGGTGGCCTGTCTCATTCCTCTGGATGGTGGAAAACTTTTTGGCGGGCTTCTTGGTGGCAACTTGTTCTAATCTTGCCAAGAAATCAGCAGTATCGTCCTCTTCTCCCTGTTGAGCCTCAGCAGGCACCTGAACTTTCATTCTTTCTAATAGCCAGTCTGGAATGGTTGACTGTTCAATGCCATCCTCCACTTGGACCTCGTCTTCGTTTGGAACATCCATGACTCCTCTGAGGGCGGAAATCATTCCTTCCTCTAAGTCATTATCCCGGACATCCATGTCATTGTCTGAACCTAAAATCTCTGTGCCTACTGGTGATGCAGGCTCTTCATCATCTAATTGGATAGGTTCATTGTTCACTTCCTGAGCTGCAAGAGGTTCGAGCATCTCAACCAAGGAGTCGTCTATATTAGCCACCAAATGGTCAACATTCCTGGACGCCGCTGACCGAGAAGGTCCTCCTTTATGCTTCTTGGAAACAGGTTTTGCACTTGGCACCATTTCTTTTCTTTTCTCTCCAATCCCAACCAAGTCTTGATGGGATGCCCCGGCATTAGAGGAATATGACTCTGATTCGCTCAACAGATCATATGTGAGCGTGATTCCTTTTTGCCTCAATTCCTGAACATGATCATCAACCCACCACTGAGAATATTTCGTCACTGGCCTCATCAGGGTGGCTAGGTCTGCATGCTCTGGTTCTGACCATTTTACTGGAGGGAGAGGTCGACTTTCCTCAAAGCGAGGTTGGATGTGGTTTTCGTCATCCTGAAGCTGATCAGGTACTCGGCAGAACTCAATTGTTCTCATAAAATCCACAGACATCCTGGACCACATCTTCCGTCTGATCTCGTATTCATCGGCAGTATTTGCCCAATAATCCTCCAGTTCCGTTCTGTGCTTATATCTTCTTCCTTCCACTGTCCGGATGTTATGATGTGGGTCATAATTGACCCTGGACTTGTATGCCGTGAAAGGGTACCATTGGATCTCTAATCTAGCACTTTCAGCCGCTTGTGTTGACGGACAGTACTCTAGCATGTTCCCGATGAAGAAAGGGAATGTGACGGACGCCTTCTTGGTCGGCCTTTGAATATTCTGGTACTCTTCTAGTTGCCTCAAAACCTCGAGCAATATCATCCGATTAGTCGGATAGATTGGCAATTTGTAGGGATTTCCAGTAAATCCCTGGATCCTGATATATGTGAATTTCGGGAATTGGATGAACCAAGACCCGTATTTGCTGATAAGGCTTTTTGCTTCATGGCTCAGCCTTTGATGTATTCCTCCTTGGAGCTTTCTGGTGATATGCATTAGGAATGCATCATGCACCCTCCTGAAGTGAGTCTTTTCTTTCAATTGGAGCTGAGGATAGCAGTCGTAAGGCCTGAGCTCGTTCTCTCCATTGCCAATTCTGCCTTTGCAGATCAATCCAGGATATCTGTATGATCTGGCCAATAGGTATATCACATATGAACTCATGTGAAAAGACTTAGTCTTTTCAAGGTTGATCAGTTGCTCGTGAAGGTTGTCACTTATCATCCGTGACCAGTTGAACATCTTAACTCCGGAGGTGACCTCGTCGATGAAGTAGTACATCCAGCTTTCAAAGAAGGCGCCTTGCGGATTGCCTGCGATCCTGTTCAGCATCAACACGATATCTCCAAAATCTTCCTTGAAATCCGTGCGGCGAGGTCTCTTGGGCATCTTCTTGATTGATGGCTTTGGCTTGTCCATCCATACCTTGTTGACTGTGGTGGCGCACAAATCTGCCTTGCTGTCATATAGCATTTTGGTTTCTTCTTTGGTCTTATAGATCGTTCTTGAATGCTCAGGGATGCCAAAGGTTTCTTGGATTACAACTTCATTCAAATGTGCCAAGACTCGTCCGTCAGGGGCGATGATCTGTCTCTTTTGAGCATCATAATGGCGAGCACATTCCACCATTAACTCAGCACAATCCATGGCCGGTGGGAATCCAGCTGCTTGGAAGATCCCGTTTTTGACCATTCTTATGGCTATTGCTGTGGGAAGTCCCTTCTGACCGTATACTCTTTGCTTGAATTCGTCAAAATCCACATGTCCGAGGTCAGTATCTACAACATTCTTCCACTTTGAGATGACCTTGGTCTCCTTTTGGGCACCCTTATTGGCGAACTTCATTTTCGGCTTCCTTGATAATCCTCCTGCCGTGTCCGTCAACCTGCAGTCATAAAATTAACATTAATAAAAAGACTTTCAAAATAGTTTAAACCTCGTGCCTGAGAATAATAACTTTCAGCTGTTCAAATACTTAAAATATTGCGAAAAAGCAAGCTGAAAGTGACTTTGATGGAGTTGAAAATTCTTGCCAGAACTTCGTCAAGAGGAAAGGGCATAAAAAGATAGCAAATTTAATTAACCAATCCTCAAACCTCAGTGAAGGATCGTCAAATGTAAATCAGATTAAAAAATCTGATTTTTTGAAAAGTGCGCCCCTCTTCAAGAAGAATTCAGCTTTGAATAATTTTCTTTTTCTTTTCCCGCGAAGAATTCCTCAGCATAACACTGCTTATCCTTCTGGACAATTCGACTTTGCCTATTGATGAATTGATTGCCTGACGATTTCGAGAAAGATTAAATTTCTCTTCAGCTGTGTGTGAAAAAATGAGTTGCTGAAACTCATTATAATGCTGAAGGATTGAATTCGATTTAGCAACTGCCATCTTTCTTCTTGATCCTCGATTTGTTTTCATTTTCCAAACAGGCAACTTTCCTTTTATTTTCCGACAAGGCTCAGTCTCGAACTTATCCGGACAAATCTCCTTGATCTTCAAAAATTCGATTTTTCATTTAATGCTTATCTTTGATTTTTCGAATTTTTAAATAAACGTTAAATTTTTTTTAATTAAATTCGTGATGAATTTAATTTTTCTCGCTGGATTTCATCTTTGCCTGGCATACTTCATTTTCTTCTGATTCGTGTCTGGCAAATTTGATTCCGTCCAAGGTATTTTAAATTCCAAATAGTTGAGAATTAATTATTAAAATATTAAAATATTTTAATTAATTCCAACCCGTTCGTCTTGGACCCATGGCTATCTCGATTGTTCTTCCGTTTTTCTTGGGCAGAGTGTATTTTCGATTTGTCCTTGATTTAGTCCCCAATGAAGCCAAGATTAGGCATTAGTCAAAGATTTTCATTGCGGATCCTCATTTTTTTTTTCTTTGCCGAGGCGAGATTTTAAGCTTATTCCACTCTGCCAAAGTCAAATACTTCCTTGCTCGGTCGAATTTTTCTAAGCAAGATCCTTGTCCGAATGTCTTTGCCGGTTGAATTTTCCTGACGTCTGATATATTCTTCATCCTTTCGGTCAAGGACGATCCTTCCTTTCCTTTTACCTCGTGCATTTTTCTTCGGTCGAAGTTGGCATTTTCCATACTTAGGCAAATTTTGCCTCTTTTTCCTTCATCGTGTTAGGCATATTCCGTTTCATTCCTTGCCATATCCTGACGTTCTTTAGCACATGCCCTTTCAATCTTGACATTTGTCATCTCAAAAATGTCCGGATGTCTAGCCAACGTCTTCGTTTTCCATCCATTAGCCTATATACTTAGGCGAATTTTAGAGCTTTTCTTTGGATTTGGCCTCGACACTTAGCCAAAAATCATCATCCTATCATCTTGGGCGGACTTCCTTGGCATCTTGGACGTAGATCATGGATGTCTTTGCTATTTTACCAACTTCTTCCAAGTGCATGGTGGACTTCTCTTGAGTCCTTGGGATGAGCATCTTGGACGTCCCTCTTTTCTAGGGCGAATTCCCTTAACATTTTAGCATTTGATCTCATCACTTTATCCTTTTGGAAAGGATTTTCCACCCTTTTAAGTCTTCATACTTAACCAATTTCGAAATTTTCCCTTGGTAGGCATCAACACTTAGTAAAATTTCAATTTTTCTTACTCCATAAGTCTAGGCGGACTTTATTTGACTTTCAGCCAAGTCCCACCTTTCAAGGGCGGACTTGCTTAACCTTTTGGACGAGCTTCTAAGCATAGGGCGGACTTTGAGCCTTATTTGGACGTCTCTTCTAGTGGATGGCGGACTTTGGGACCTCTTAGCACATGCAGGGCGGACTTGGGAAGGTCTTAGGATATTCCTCTTGGTACATGGCGGACTTCAAGACTCCTTGGCACATACTTCCTTGTGGATGGCGGACTTTCCAAGGTATCTTCCATATGATGGCGGACTTTCTAAGGCTTTTGCCACTTCCTTTCAAGCCAAGGCGGACTTCCAAGGGTCATAGGATAAGGATGGCGGACTTTGGAGAGTCTAAGGATGTTCATCCTTAGCTATGGCGGACTTTGAAGGTCTTTTGGATGTGCCCCAAGATGCAAGGGCGGACTTTCTAAGATGCAAGGATGTTTTCCATTGCTGCTGGGCGAGCTTTATGACCTCCAGATTTTCACAATTTCATCTTTCCTTCATTTCCCATGGCAGATTTCAGGCTTGAACAGATTTTAAATGAATTTCATGATTTGAGAGCTGATTTTCCATGGTTTCACTTTCAGATCTGGTCGATCTTGACTGGTTTTTTGACTGGTTTTCCAGATTCTTGAATGTTTTTGGTCTGATTTTCATGTTTTTTTGAACTTTTTTTGCAAATTTTTCAAAAATTTTCAAATTTTTCATTTTGATTTTCTGAGAGTTCTGGTGAGTTTTTCGGACTTCTGAGTGCGTTTTCAGAACTCGGGACCCTTCTAAAAATAGAAACTTTCCAAAAATAGAAACTTTCTAAAAATAGAAAAAGCAACCCTAAAAAATAGGGAACCCTGTTTGGTCCAAAAATGCCAAAAATGAAAAATCGAAAAAGCAACTTTTCCTAAAAAATAGGAAGTGTCAGAATTGGCCAAATTCACAGTCGATCTTCGTCTCTTGGGCCTTCTGAGCGCTTCCATGACGTCTACGCGCTGATTCAAACATGAATTCCTGACTTGGCTTGGATAACTCTTGGTGAACTGACTGGAAACTCTAAGCAAAGTGATCTCTCGTAACCGCTGCAAGGAGACAAAACCCTAAAAACTAACAGGCAACTGGGGGTCCCCATCAGCGATGGGGCGATGTGTGAAAAGGTCACAACACTTCGGAGTCAGTCTTCTAGCAAATATAGACTCGAGTGTGTTCAGGACTCCTTTCAGAATATTTCCCATAGCCTTTCTAACTCTAGCTGAATCTGCTTGTGCTGCATCGAAGAAACCTTAGCTTGTGACCACTGGAGAATACCCATTGGTGAAGTCATATTTGTCACCCTCTTGTATCACGCCTCCCTCCACTAGAGTCTGCAAGGGTATGTGCATCAAAGCCTCCAGATGAAGAACAATCTTAGTCTGATAGATATGGGTCTCGCTTTAGGCCTGATCAACGGTGTCCATGCACGTCAGAATGCTAGAGGCCTACTGATAAGAATGAGCGAGATCCTCCATGAACTTCTCTGTCTCAGCGCGAACATTGCCAACCCACTTATCTGCCTCCTGAGCCATCTTCCTCAAATCTTCCAGGTCGTTAACTGATTCTCTCGGGAGTTCTGTTGGAAGGTCAATTGTTGGATTCTCTTGCCCACATGGACGGGCTAAGTCTTGCATGTAACCAACCAATGTCCTATGATCCCTCTTCAATCGTTGTACTTTCCTTCGGTTCAGAGCAACCTGTCCTTGAGTGCCTCATAGGAGCTATCACACTCCTCAATTATCTGAGCCCCTATAGGGTGGCCTAACTCCATAGTGGTGACCACATAATTTTCTGGGACAGCATCATCTCGATCACACTCAATCCTGGGAACGGCTACATGTAGTGTGTGAGAACCATCCTCATCCGTAGAAATCTTTGAGAATTTTCTGGCCTTCTTCTCTGGCGATGCACTAATTCTACTGAGGAATTCTTCCATCTCAATCGCCGAGTCAGTCTCCTCAATAGGATCCCTTCTCATTCTTTCCTTTAGCCAATCCGGCACTGCCTGCTGCGGGTCACAAACAATAAGTGGCTGCTCTTCTCTCGCTTCTTCTTCATGCACTTCTTCTCTATTAACATTTTGATGAGGCTCATCAATCTCTGTCTGCTGGGTATTTTCTCCTGAAACTTGAGCCTCCTGCCCCGTAGTAGTCTCATCCTCTAAAGCTGCCTCAATGAATTGCTAGAAGTGGGTGCCTGTTGCTATTTCTTCCTCTTCTTCTTGCTGGTTCTCTTTTCTAAGCACATTGACACTTTGACCAATTGACTTCCTACGTCTGATTTGCTTCCTGTAACTCTTGTTCTTCATTCAACCTATTTCTTTGGTCTGCAAACAATGAGACCTCTTGTACACTTGGAGAGCGAGCTCGTGATGGTGTGGATGATGCTTCCTCAACTCTCTAAGGCACCTGCTGAACCCGTTCCTCTCTTCGTGGTTCTGAAGCTTTGGTGACCTACTTCCTTTTTACGACTGTTGGTGGCCTTTGGTCACCCATCAAGTTGTAAGTGAGAAATTGACTTGCTCTTAAGTCTGTTCACATGCCTCTCCACCCAATTTCTCGTAAATGTCAACACTGGTATGCATAATGTGTCCAAATCTGTAATCTCCGGCTCTGACCAATCAGGAAGAGGGATTGCCGTATTTCTCACTGTCTCATAATCAGGGTGCATAACATTCACGTCCTCATCCACCTGGTCTGGAACTGGAATAATCTCACACTCTCTAATCATGTTCAAAGGTATCTTGGAAAACATCCTTCTCCTAATCTCAGCATCATCCATCGCATTAGCCGAGAAATCCTCAATATGTGTCTTGTGTCTAAACTCCTCAGTCAGCACCACTCTGATATTCCTGTAAGGATCATAATCCTGCCTGCAAGTGTGGTACGAGAGGTGGAAAAATTGCAACTCATCCTTAGCTTCCTTGGCTGCTTGCAAGGTGGGACAAACTTCATCTGAGTTTCCCATGACAATAGGGAAGTCTAGTCCTCCTTTCTTCTTCTTTTTCTGAATTCTATCATAGGCAATAAGCTGCCTAGATATCTCTAGCATCAATATTCTGTTTGTGGGGTATCTTGGCAATCTGAAAGGATATGATGCGAACCTCTGCAGCCTTATATATGTGAATTTCGGAAATTGGATAAACCAACATCCATACCTCTCAATCAGCTCTTAAGCTTCCTTTGATATTCTTTGATGAGTTCTCCGTTGAAGAGTGCTCGTTATGTGCATCGTGAAGGCATCATTAACTCTTTTGTAGTGAGAGGTGCTATTTAGGTGCAACTGCGGGCAAGCCTCATGTATCTTAAACTGCTCAGGACCACACCCAATTGGCTCCTTATAAGATATCCCCCTGTATTTTGTCATTCGAGCCAACATATAAATCACATATGAACTCATATAAAAGCTCTTTGTTCTTCTCAAATTTCTAAACTGTTCGTGTATATTATCACTTATCATCCTCGCCCAGTCTACACGGTCTTTGCCTTATAACACAATGCTGATGAAATAGAACATCCATGGCTCGAAGATATATGATTGGGGACTTCTATTCACCCTGCTGAGCATCATAATTAGGTCACAATTTTCTTGCTTTACATCATCTGAAATTATCTGCTTGGGCAGCTTGGTGCGAGTAGGCCTGGGTTTCTGCATCCAAACAAAATTAATCAATCCTGCACACCTCTCAAAAGAAGAAGCATACATTCAATCAACCGTTTCTCTTGTTCTGTAAATCATCTCCTCAAAAGCGAGAATTCCAAATGCCTCTTCGATGGCTTCAGGCGTGAGATTGGCAAACAATTTGCCATTAGGTGAAACAATTGTTCTCCGCTCCGGTTTGTAGCAATTGGCACACTCCATGATCAACTTTGGGCATCGAATGGCTGGCTGAACTGAAAACCAGCAGCTACATAAAGACCACTCTTCACAATATTATGCGCTGTGATTGATGGAGGATAGTCACCTATCCCATGCATTCGACTTTTGAGTGCTCCCAGATTGAATGAGCCAAGATTTGTGTCACTCAGCTCTCTCAACTTCGAAGTAAACTTTGATTCCGGAAGAAATGGCTTGCTCAATTTCTTGATCACTGCCTGCCTAGATACACTGGCTTTGCTGGATTCAACATTTGCAGTCCTGTTTGTTCTTGCAGTCGCTCCTCTGTTTACTTTAGCCATCCTGCAAAAATAAAAGATATTCATTAGAAACTTAATTTAGAAAATATATCACCTCGAGAGTGGGGCGGACTTTGAAAATGAAGAGCTCCAACACTAAAATTCTGACTTCAAACCTCAATACTCTTTAGCAATAACAATATCTCCTCAACACTTAGAAACTTTCTTGCTCACTTTGCAGCTTCTCTTCAACTTCGATTTTCTTCACCTTCAGAGTCTCAAATTTGCACTTTGCAAATGGTGAAGAAAATGAAAACTTTCATGGCTTAAATAATTGAGCTTGAGAATATTTTCGAATTTAGGAGGGAAGTTTATTTTAGTAGACTCATTTAATTTCTTCTCTCCACTACTCAGCATTTTCTAACTTGAGCACATTCATGGGCGAGTTGTCAGAAGGTTGACCTTGCTTGTCATAAAATTTTCTATTGTTGAAGATTCTTCCTTATGTAGAGATTTGAATTTCCCTCCTTTGGCAATTTGCAACACTTGGCATTTAAAATAAGGAATATTTGACCCCTTTAACACTCCAAAGATTCATCTCTTCAGCACAGGCGTGTTTCATCATGGAAGCATAAAAAAAAAATCACATCTTAGAAAATATTAAATCATGTGCCTTAGAAAAATTTATCTCAAAAGACTTTGGGCGTCCACAATCCTTCATGAGCTAAGGCGTATTATTTCTCTCTTTAGAAATTTCTTTCCTTGCCTTAGAAAATATTTAATCCTTAGGTGCATTTCACTTGTCTTAGAACATATACTTCATCCAGTTTAGGCGCACTTCAACCCATGACTTTTTAAAATTTTTATCTCCCCTTAGAAAATATTTTTCAATCATAAGCCATGGCGTCTTTATTTTCCCTCAAAAATCTTAGCTTTAGAAAATATTTTCAACCTTATTTATCAAGGGCGCACATGAAGGGGTTCATTTAATTTTTCACTCTTGAAAATATTTTTCACTAATGTTCATTTTAACCTCTTCAATCTTGGGCGCATTTGGAGGTGGTGATGTCATCTAATTTTCATGACTTAGAAACTTCTCATGTCTTGAGGATGCATTCTAGAGGGGGAGCTTCAAATTGAGGGCGCATTTCACCCTTGTCAGCGTCTTCATTCCTTTGACAAATTTCTCTCATCATCATAGGGCGCATTTAGACTTATGTTAAGCTGGGCGCATATGGAGTGGTCAAGTTCAAGTTTGTGCCTTAGGAATTTCTCAAGACTTCACTCATTTTACCTTGGGTGCATTTTGGGGGTCCTGCTCACATTTCCATGCCTTAGAAAATTTTCTCCTTCCCTATTCAAGATGGGCGCATTTGGAGGGGTCCACTGCCATTTTCCCTAACTTAGAATATTTTCCTCCATTTTCTCCATGATGGGCGCATATTGAAGGGGTTCAAGCAATTTTTGACTTAGAAACTTTTCAAAGTTCCTTTAGGCGTGTTTAGCCTATTCTCTTCCTTGGGCGCCTTTGAAGATGTGCTTCTAGGGCACATTTAGGGGGGTCCACTTTGATTTTTGCCTTAGGAATTTTTTTTTTGAATTCAACTTCTTCCTTGGTGGGTGCATTTGAATGGCATCATGTTGAGGGCGCATTTAAAGGGGGGAGCTTTTATTTCTAGGCGCATCAAGAGGGGTCTACTTTTGTTTTCCACGCCTTAGAGATTTTTATCATCCCTTGTTCACTTGGGCGCATATGGAGTCTTCTTCTCTTGGGCGCATTTGAGGGGGTCTACTCCCATTTTCGTGACTTAGATAATTCTCAAACCTCCTTGTTCATCATGGGCGCATTTCCACTTCAGAGCTCTGAAAACTCATGCTTTAGACAAATTTGTACTTTCCTATCTCCCACCTTGGCGTATCTGAACACTTAGCTTATTTTCAACTTGCTCGCCCTCACTTTCTATTTTTAGTAACTTCTTGATTCTCGAACTTCTGCAACTCCTCTTGTCTTTATATTTGCCCAACGTGATCCTCATGACCTAACTGACCTGTTCACACTTGCCTTTCGTGCTCACCTGCTATTTTTAGCCTTGTTCGTGAAGTGACTTACTGTAAATAGTAAGTATGCAGATTACGCTCAAATTTTACCAATAGATTCCTTGAAAGATGTTGATCGCAATGGGATACATCCGTTTTTCATTTTTCTTGAATTTTGCCCCTCATTTTAGGCACCAAAGTTGGAAACCCTAATTTCATTTGCATGTGCCTCTATTGACCTCCGTTCAACTCTGTTTCTATTCTGAATTGCTCTGCTCCTGAAACTGAAGATCTGGCACTGCTAGAGTGAACTTGCTAAAAATAGTAAGTGCCTGAAAAAGTGATCAATTGATTGTTGGACGTGGTTGCATGTCATATTGCTCGAGAGATCTTAAAAAACCCAGAAAAACCTGGAAAACTGACTTGCATGCGGGGTACCTGCTAACAATAGAAAGTCATCACCTTGACTTGCATGTTATACCATCACAAAGCTCTCGAAAAACCCAAAAAGACTATCCTGACATGCATTGAAAAATCATATATGCAAACCCTAAAAATTGCTCCTGAAACCAGAACTGCTAAAAATAGAAAGTTGTCAGAATTTGCTCAAATTTTGCATGCAAGCAGCTCAAGGGGCTCTAAACACGGTGAAGTAGTCAAAAATTCAAAAGTTCTAAGAAAAAGGTCCCAAATTGAGTACTTACTAAAAATAGTAAGTTGTTAGAATTCAATGAAATTTTAATGGGAACCTGCCTGAAGCCTCCTGATTGCAATGCCAAGCTCTGATTTCAATTTTCCAACTCAGTTTGACCTCAAACTAGCTTGAAGAATGAAAACCCTAATCTGTCAAGACGTATTTCAGACATAGCCAATACTCCAAATTGGGCCAAAAGATAGATACATCCCTGGAAAAATAGGTGGAACAAAGAGAGACAGCCGCAAAACCAAAGCCAAAAGATCCGAATGGAGCAAAAATTAGGGGTCCCCATTTTGAATGGGGTGATGTGTGAAAAGGTCACAACACCTTACCGTATTTTCACTACGTGTACCACATTATGGTCAGTTTGTGCATAATTTTTATCATTGTTAGAAGTGATGCCCTTAATTGTGTGAGAGTTAATGGTTGCAAGTGTGGTAATGGAGTATGGTGTTTGAGAAGAATTGTTGTTGCACTAACTCACACCACCAATTTCTTCAAAAACAAAAATGATTTTGTTTGTATGACCACTTGGTGAAATGTTGCATTCTTGTAGCTTTTGTTTATAGACCATCTATTTGTGGTTTGAAGAAGGGCAACCCCCTGAAGTTGAATGCTTCTCCTTGAATCCATTAAAGGGGACAAGAAGCTATGAATATTAGGAATTGTAATGCTTTTTAAATTTTCATAATCACTTGATTTGATGATAACATCCGACAACCCTTTCTAGATTTTCAGCGGGCATACCAGCATTAGGGTCAGAATTTTTATAAATTTTATCATCAATAGAAGAGATGCCCTGAAGTGTGTGAGGGTTAATGCAAGCAAGTGCGGGAATAGAGTATATGCAAGTGCTGGAATGGAGTATAGTCTGTGAAGAATTGTTGCAGTGACCCACAGGGCCACACCAACAGTTCTTCAAAAACAAAAATGTCTTCATTTGTACTATTAACTAGGTTTAGTATTTTTAATTTAATTTTAGTCTATATATTCATTTTCTATTTGTTTAAATGTCCCCGTCTTGAGGTCACCCATGCGATTATTGTTTCAAATACTTCATCTGTAAAACTTTGACCATGCTCTGGTTCTGTTCCATAGAGCGCTGCCAACTAATTTTAGGAATTCAGATGCTTTGGAAGACAATTGATCAATTTTTTGTCAGTTGTCTTCTCAATAGTCTTTAGAGAAGGACAATTTGGGAGCATTCGTTCCTGTGATAGAAACTTTCATGTCAATGTATGTTCAAGATGTGCCCATTTTGTCTGGGCTGAATGTTTAGATTTTCATGTGCTCTAGGTTTTTTGGTCTTTTTCCAATTCTTATTGATATTCTGATGCATGATTTATTTTCTAGGATGGAAGAAATGCCATTTGTATTGGATCTATACCTCAGGTGAGTGCTCACCACCATTTTTATGTACAAATGAGTGTTTGTCATTATTCTTTTGCATCCTTATTTTATACTTTCTTATGGATGGATGCTTGACCAGTATTTTTGTAAATAAGCACATTTCCATTTTGATATTTTCATAAAAATGTGATGGAATATTTAATATTAATTTTGTCTTTTCAGCTTGACTTTGCAGTGACAATGGCAGCATTAATTGGTGTGCCTTTTCCTTTTGGAAGGTGAGAGATGACACACAATCTTTTAGATATGGCAGCTTTCTTTTGCGGTTCTTTAATTTTGTGCCTTGTTGCAAAAAAAGAGTACCATGAGTCATGCTACATTTCTCAAGCAGATAGCCATTTATCTGTTTTTGCACGTAAGTGATGATACACAATTATACCAAGAAGATTGTAAGAACTCTCCCTGAATTATTTTTGTTCTTTTCCCAACTTGATTCCAAATAAAAACTCAAGCAAAGGTCATATGATATGCAGTTTGAATGAACATAGATATTGAAGGATTAGCATTATTAATACTCAGCTATACAATTATGAGATTCCAAAACACTCTAATATCATTCAATAAGACATCCAATGGAATCAATTATCATTAGAAGTGAAATACCTCAAAGGAATTGGACTGAAAGTCTATTGCAGTCCTGCTGTTATAGTTTTCTGTGTAATGACAGACATCAAAGGGCTTCATACCTCCATCAGCACCTTTCCAAAAGGTACACAGCAGCAAACCACACTCATATAGGCCCTTCCCAACATCAATATACACCTTTACCTTGCACCAACCTGCAGTTCTGCTCCCAAACAATAATTCTACATCATTTCCAAATACTACAATTATCACTGACCTGCTGTAGCTAACCCAGGTGCTGGACAGTCACAGGGGCGGCTCAAAGATAAATTCACTGTAATTTTCTGAGCACTCCTAAATGCATTCCATCATCTGGGAACACTTTAGAGTTTAGACAACCTTGACGCCTCCCTAGATATGATTTGCAGCCACAAATATGCCCTGAAAACTTTGATCAACGCATCCAAATCCCTCCTGTAGTGGTATGGCCTAAATATGGGCAATTTTGTTTATAAAATAATTGGTTACTTTTCACCACACCAAAACTTGCCAAGAGGGGTCGCCTAGCTGTACGAAAGACTCAGCAACAATACCCATAAGTGCAGCTTCACTTCATTAACCAGTATATGCAAAAAGGAGGGGGTACGGCCTGTCCATGCAGGGGTATGGCCAGTTCTGAAACAACTTCCAAAATATTATCCAAAATGATTACCAAAATCATCACCAAACATTCCCAAAAAATGGCATATCAAAATACCTTAAATATTTTCATTACTGAAACTCCAATCTACAAATTCCGTGAAAATAATGGTGATTCCTGAGGTAGAATCACTCCCACCAGCTAGGGATCATCTTTCAGATCTGAAACCAGTAAGTTGATGAGGGTTTTCGTCCTCTATCAATCCTTGGAAGAACTTCTCTGTTCACTCCAAGAACATTCCATTATGTGTGCGATTTCGAATGAGGGAAATGAGAGCCCAAAACCCCAATATATGGAGTTTGGAGGGAAAAGGCTCATTTAAAAATTAAAATAATTTATTTTTCTCTTAAAGGCCCCTTTTTAATTTTAAAACATTTTAAGTCCCCAAGCACATTTCCCTAGGCGTCCAACTTGGGGAAATAAGCTTTTGGCTTTTTCACTTTATAATATTTAACACTAAAGTAATATTTAAACATTACTTTATGACTTTAGTGTAAATATTAAAATATTTCCAGCCACCTTTTAGAAAGCACCGACGGGCGAGGAGGCATCTAAAATGGAAACTGATCGCACCAAGAAGCTACCGATGACGAGGGAAGATGCTAGGTGCCAAAACAGGCACTTACAAAAAATAGCAATGTTCTCCAAGAAACGTGGAGAACCAACCTAGATGGATAAAAATGCAGCAAATAACATCACCACCATCTTGAGTACCAATAGAACTCCAACACACCACTGGACGCTGAGAAAGTCTCCACTGAGCTTTCCAAGAACCTTGGAGTCCCCTAACCACCTCCAATTAGCCTATGGGAACTCTGGAATAGGCTAACTAACGCAACAACTGACTAGGGTTGAGAAGGAGACATTACAAAGTTGCTTTCTATTAGAGACTAGCACATCCAGATGCTTCTTGTTCCGCTAAAGTTGATAAAATGAGATTTTATTTCTCTTGAAGTAGACTGTTTGAAATTCACTATAAGAGAAAACTTAAAAATAAAATTACAGTTCATTTGTACAACTGAAAATTAGTGAAGATAATAATTTAGGGTTCTTACCTTGAGTTTTTGATTTTGAGCTGTTTGTGATTAAGAGACTTGACCTGTTCTGTCTGCTCACTTTCAATCTGTAGACCATAGAATTTTTTTATTTGCTGAAAATCTTGATGCTTTTGTCACAAGGTGAAATAAGTGGGGGGCATATGTGGCATACTTTTCTTTACTCTATGGAGTGGCACATCTGGAGTATGTTTTTGTGCACCCTTTATCTAGGACATATCTCAGAAAGTCTCTACTTATGTGTATATCCTGGCTAGGATACAATTTTCAGCAATAAACTTAATCTTGACTTTAACCTTCGCCAAGCAGTAGCAGACATTTGATTTCAAATTTTTAAGGCTAACAGATTTCTAAACCAGGGATGATCAGCCCCTCCAATATGATAGCGTTTTGATAGACTGTGAATTCCAGAAGTCTTCTGTTTTCTCTTCAGCAGCAAAAAGATTTAGACAGATTAAACTAGTTTTCTTTTCTGACTGCCTAATATCTCTATCTGCCTTAAAAAAACATATCCTCCTTTATGTATTATGTATTGCTATTTTTAATTACATAACCTTGGTCATTAAACCTGACTGCTTCTTGGTGAATCTGTACATTTGAAATCCTTTCATTCCATTTGCTTCTTCCTACCATTGACTGATCATGTCATCCATTCACTGAGTGGGCCACCAAATGTTTCCAAATACGAAGGATGGTATATTTGAGGGCTGTTCTATTTGCATGAATAAAATAATTGCCAATTGATCAATGGTCTGACAATTTCTTTTTTTTTTTTTGATGGATAAATGTGGTACTATGGGGCCACACCCATTATATTAATAAATATTTGAAGATTACATCTGTCAGCCCCAGTAGGGTGTATCTGCATGCACACTGTAGCCAGTTCCAGATGTCTACAAATGGATCCACCAGCTCAGAACTCATAATCTGGCTTGGGAAGTTACATTCAAATGGCCACAACCCATGCAAGCATTTTATGCCTATTCTATATGATTATATCTAGGTGGGCTAGAGAGCAAAAAGGCCCATTTATAGACACAAAAAAGACCAGGGCCCAATTAGCCTCACCGGATATTAGCCATGACCATCAGCAGCATGTTTGTCCTTCGAGTCTTCAGCCCAGGCAAAGGACGAATCTGCCGTCTGTGTTTTGTTGATCCTAGTAGCAACTTTCAGGAACTCTATTATTAAAATATTAATTGTAATATTAATGGTCATCTTAGCTTTAGTTAGTCATAAGTTTACTTTAGTTACGCTTTAGTTGTTTTAGCATCTTTTTGATTTCTGTTTTAGTTTGCTTCAGGTAATGATGGTTTTTTTTAGAAACATCGTATTGTAATTTTCTTTATAAGGAGCTTTCATCTCCATTTGTAATCTAAGTTACCGATTCGTTTTTGGATTCGGGTACGGGTACGGGTAAGTGAATCCGGTACGGGATTCGGTCAAAAAAAAATTTGGGGTTGGGTACGGCTTGGGTACGGCAATACAAAAAACATATAAAAATTAAAAACATATACTTATTTGCAGCAATAATTAAGTTCAGAATACACCACCATATTAATAGTCTAATAACATAGCAAAAATACATCACCACTTTCATAGTCACTAAGTCAAATATTAAAATATTAGTGATTACTCGAATGTCATGATATAAAATTATAAATTAAAGTTCAAACATAAAATGTCAAGTGTTTACAATCAGCCATTTTTGAGCATTGATCAATCTGAATCATATGGGTCATCAAACAAATGTAGCATCTGATCTGATATTGTTTCTGTGTCTGGGCCATTAGATCTGGGTTCCGTTTGTGTGTGCTATTGTATTCTGAATGTTCACTCTAGAGTCCTGTGCTTAGTTCCATAACTGGTGAACTTATGTCGATTAAGTAATAAGGCTAATTTTGTCGTGAGATTCAATTCAGATCTGGGTAGGCATCAGTTTCCATTGTTAGATCTTCAACATATCAGTGCTTGGTATATTTCATTCAAAGACTTGGTGGTTTGTGTAAATTCTGATTGAATATTAGCATTCTGTGTATTTTCTGATTGAACATTATTATTCTGTAGACCTGAGAATAATTGTTGGGTGCAAGTATTTTGTATGTTTGATATCTTGGAATTCTTTTGAGAAGCATTTACCAGTTTACTTAAATTTGAAAGGGGTTATGAACAATTGTTATTTGGACTGTATATGCATAAATTCGTGGAACAGACATAAGTTTATAAGTGCAGATTTGTGACTGGCTTCTTACAATAACACCAAAGATATTATAACCTAGTTGATTCCTCAAGCACGTTGAAATCCTTTAATGCTCATAGTATGTGATGTGTTCATGGATCAATTCATAGATTATTTGCAAGAATCTATTTGCTCATTATTTTTGGCAAATTATTGAGCAAATAGATTCTTAGAAGTCAACTGTTGGTCAAAAAAAAATTTTAAAATGCAAAAAAGTGAACTTTTTCCACATCCTGGGCATTTTGATGCCTGAATTTGTCGTGGATTCGTCATGGATTCTTCATGGCGTATCCTGGTCGAATCCACAGTGGCAAATCGAATCCAAGGCGAATCCACAGAGCAAATTTCGAATCCTGCCCGAATTTGTATCGTACCGTACCCGAATTGCGAATCTGGTACGAATCAAATTGTATCCAGAGGCTACAGGTGGCGAATTGGTAGCTTAGTTTGTAATCATGCAATTATGAATATCAATAATCATTGCATGGTATCAGAGTTTAGGCTCGGTCTCATTGTTTTCCTAAGATGATTTTTTTAAAATAAAAAATCGAAGAAACTTTTGAATTTTTTTTTGTGAGCCGATTTTTGAAAAGCGAGGGTTTCTTCTGTGTTGAAGATTCAAATTTTTTTTTTTTTTGTTTTTGAAAATTTTTGTGGGTTTTTGTGGAAAAAAAAATCAAGGGTTTTTTGAGGCCAAATTTTGAAGGATCTTTTTCAAAGTCTTTGAGGCTTTTTGGTGAAAAATCGCAGCATCTTTCCTGTTGAATTTTGCGAGTTTATTTGCAGTTAAAAATTGCGAGTTGTTTCTTTGCTGAAAATTGTCTTTATTTGCTTCACCAAATTCATGACCTGTGTTCACGTCTTTTTTTTGAGGGTGTCATGAAGAAGAATCTTGGGTGTTTTATTTCACGGCTTTATTGAGTTTGAAGTTGAATTGCGCGACGTTCCTTCTCAGGTTCGTGTTTGTTTTTTTCTTTCTTTTCTCTACACGATTTCCAGCATTTTTGTGGTGGGATCGTGACTCCTTGAGCACAACTTTCCTTTGTGTTTGAGCGATTTTCTTCTGTTTTCTAAGATAAATCGGGACGTCTCTAAGTTGCCTTGGTTCACTCCAAAAAAAAATCGCGTTGTCTTTTTTTTTAATGAGCACATTTCTTAGTTCATACAAGTTTTTGTGCGATGGATTTTACCAGTGATTTTCCCACACGAATTTCTGTTGTGTTCTGCCAATTTTTTCTTGCCTTCCATGGGTTTTGAAGGTTTTCCGCCTAGGGTTTTGAAGACTGATTTTCAAAAGATTCAAGGGTTTTTCCTTTTTTTTGGAGTTTGTGGGCATTTTTGAGGATTTTTTTGAAGAATCTAGGGTTCTTGGATTTAAGTTCTTGATTTTCTAGATTTCATGGTAGCCTGGAGGGTTGATTTTTGAGCTAGTTTTGATAGAATTTTTTTGGGAAAAATAAAAATTTCTGCAAAGAGTTTTTTGAAAAATTTGCTAAAAGAGTTTTTCAAAATTTTTCTATAAAAATTTTGCTTAAGTTTTTTGAGGATTTTTTTTTGAAAAAATCTTACTTTTTTAGAGTTTTCAAAAGTTTTTCTAAAAAATCTTATGGATGATTTTTTGAAAAATCGTGAGTTGTGCAAGCTGATTGTTCAGGGTTTGTGCCATTTGATGATAGAGTTACCTCGTTTTTTGTGCTTTGGAAAATGGGAGGGATGGCGTCTTTGTCCAATTTTATGTTGGAAAATATGTAGAGCTTCAATGGAAAAAATTACAACACGTGGAAGCAGATGCTTACCATCTTTGAGTATCGATGTTTGGATGAGCTCGTTCTAGGTACAGACGTTTGTCCCACTACTGTTGGGAAGGAACAGGACAAGTATGATGGAGGTAATAGGGAGGTAGTTATGCTTCTAAAATTATCTGTCACTGATGAGATGTTACCAGAAATACCATCTGGTAAGTTTGTTGCGGAGATTTGGAAGCATTTGAAAGATCTTCATGAGACCTCAGACAAGGGAAGGGCTTTCTTCTTGAAGAATATGTTCTCTATTATGATGGATGACCAAGTGTCTTTGCAGGAGCACTTGATGAAAATCAAAGATATTCGCGACCAACTGGAGGCCATTGGTCGTAAGATGGAAGAGGAGGTTATGGTGGTGATCACTTTGAAAAGTTTGCCAGGTTCCTACGAGCACTTCATCGAAACGCTCAACATTACATCCACCAATGTTGACTTGAAGTTTGATGAGCTGTGCAACAAGCTTTTGTAGCAGGATAGGTGGAGGAAACAGTTTGAGAGCAACAGTGAGTCACCTAGTGTTGAACAAGCATTTATTGCCAAGGACGTTTGCCTAATGAGATAACTTAATGTTGTTTTAGAAGGCTCAATAAGGCGAAATAGTTTCCTTATGAGCAAGGACGCCCCTTTAGGAATATTTGATTGTGTTTTAAAATATAAAGCAAATTATTAAAAGGCTAGAATGGGCGTTGGGTTTTTGGAGGGAAAAATGATTCAAATTGGAGGTTGCCCCTATTCTATTTAATTTGTTTCTTGGCTCTCATTTGGATAGGATGGATTTGACAACTTAAGGAGACTCTACTGGATTGTTTCCAGTTTGTCATTTGTAGCTGGTTGAGGACTAAAACCTTCATCTTTAGCATTGGTTTCAGTGGTGAGAGATCTACCCTAGCCAGAGGGAGTGATTCTACATCAGGAATTGCCATTGCTTTCAAGAGTTTTGTTTGTTCAAGGGTTCTAATATGAAGATTTATGAAGTTTTCTGATTTGGGTATCTAGTTTTTGGTGTGTTTGTTTCGTGGCTCTAGTTTTGAAGTACTTTATTGTTGGTTTAAGAATGGGCATTGGATTGGTGAGGTGGTTCTTTTGAGGCCGCTATTATTGGCACTTCTGGAAGTCTTATCTGCTGTTGTGGGCTAGTCGTGGTTCCAGAGTATTCATTCAGTCACTGAGATTATTGGGCGTGGTGAATAGCAGGCTATTACTGCATTATCGAGAGTTATGGGAAAGAGGCATTGAACCTAAGGCAGGTCGAGGGTTAGTGGTGACTGGCATTTTGCATATCAGACCTGTACGTTATCTTATTCTTCTTGCAAAGGCTCTTATCTGTCCTGCGTTAGAATTCTAGGCACATCTGGAGTTTGGAGGGAGGACGCTAGGAGTGAAGAAGGCGGGACAAACTTGTTTTAAGACCATACATCGGCTACCACTGAATTGTTGTTATCTCAGACTCAAAATGTGAGCTTCAGCCTGAACATAGTCATCAAACAAGGGGATTTCACTATTGCATGTTGCTGGTATTGGATTTCAAACTTAGGGCAATCATACTCAGAAGCTTGTCTCTATTGGATGTGGTCCTTTTTGAAGGTCTCGGGCATATTACAAACTGCTGGGTGTATTTCAGACCAATCAATTGTCTCCAGGTTTGAGTATTGTTGTTCACATCCTTATCCATTGTAACTTCTAATCAGAAATAGCAGTAAAGTAAGTGCCAGTGTTCTGAAATGTAATTGTGAGTGCTTTAAATTGAAATCAAACTATAATTTCTGCCCCTTTTGAGAGTGTGATTGGTTAGAGGTCAAGTCTGAAAGTGTTGATTGTAAACTGATTTCATCTAGCACTCAATTTGGGTCTGCGTAAGGTTGTTAACTGTTATCAGCAGTGAGCTATCTCTGAAATATCAGTTAATAAGGAAAGAAGTAATAGTTTCTTGCTGCTATAATTCAAAATGAATTTATACATTGATGTAGTTAGTTTCTGAGTGACTTTGTATGCACAGTAGCTTCATTTTAATTGCTCAGAATGGAATTGTATTAGAAGGGAGTTGTATGTTTGCATATCACCATGTAATGGTACATTGTGAAAGATTGAAGTCATGATGTTATTCTTTGAAATTGTTATGTAATCCATCTGAGTTCCATTTTCAATGTTTGCAATGAGATGAAATGAGTTTGATAAATGGATCATCTATTTAATTGGAAATTGTCGAGCATATAAAAATTTTAGTGGGTGGAGCACAAATCATCCTGCACAGCCAGTGGGTCTGCCACAAAATATGTGAGCTTCAATGTGTGGTGACACAAATCTATGACGCATTAGTGACTGTCAGAAGAGTTACCAGGTAAGTTGTGAGAGACTTGGGAAATGAAGAATATGGAGGATTTGTGATGAAAATCAAAGAATTCGTTAGCCCTTTACGAACTTCACTCAGTTGAACACATTCAATAGGTGGATCAACAGAAGTTAGATAGGATTGGATTGATGCAGGAGCCTAGTTTCCAACATGACAAATCACTTCTTGGGATTGGATATAGATCTACTAGGATTTGAGCTGCATACGCCCTACCCTACATGGGCATTATTTCAAGAGTTAATTGTTCAAGGGTTCTGTATGAAATTTATGAATTTTCTGATTTGGGTGAGAGTTTTCTTGTGATTGTTTCGTGGTCTAGTTTTGACTACTTTATTGTTGGTTGCTAATGGAGTTGGATAAGCTTTTGGTTCTTTTGCTTATCTATTTTGGCACTTCTGGAAGTCTCATCTGATGTTGTAATGAGGCGTGGTTAATAGTATTCATTCAGTCACTGAGATTATTGGGCGTGGTGAATAGCAGGCTATTACTGCATTATCGAGAGTTATGGGAAAGAGGCATTGAACCTAAGGCAGGTCGAGGGTTAGTGGTGACTGGCATTTTGCATATCAGACCTGTACGTTATCTTATTCTTCTTGCAAAGGCTCTTATCTGTCCTGCGTTAGAATTCTAGGCACATCTGGAGTTTGGAGGGAGGACGCTAGGAGTGAAGAAGGCGGGACAAACTTGTTTTAAGACCATACATCGGCTACCACTGAATTGTTGTTATCTCAGACTCAAAATGTGAGCTTCAGCCTGAACATAGTCATCAAACAAGGGGATTTCACTATTGCATGTTGCTGGTATTGGATTTCAAACTTAGGGCAATCATACTCAGAAGCTTGTCTCTATTAGATGAAGTGATTTTTGAAACTTGGGATGTGAGATGCTCTGGATGACTCTTTCATGCAATGCAATTGCTGTAGTTGAGGTTGTGTGAAGTTGACCACACAACAGCCATGTATACACTTCTATCCAGAAGTAGAGAACGTAGATGATGCCATGTTGAAAACAAAAGTGATGTGTCTTCAAATCAGCTAATAATGATGATTCTTTACCCCTTGTGTGTGGAATGGTGATTTTGGTTAGACTACCAAGCCTATGGAGAGAGATGCTTATGATGATTTCATCATAGCACTAGTGAACACTTGTTTTGCGTAAGGATTAGTGAATCTCCTGTTATCAGCAGTGAGCTATCTCTGAAATATCAGTTAATAAGGAAAGAAGTAATAGTTTCTTGCTGCTATAATTCAAAATGAATTTATACATTGATGTAGTTAGTTTCTGAGTGACTTTGTATGCACAGTAGCTTCATTTTAATTGCTCAGAATGGAATTGTATTAGAAGGGAGTTGTATGTTTGCATATCACCATGTAATGGTACATTGTGAAAGATTGAAGTCATGATGTTATTCTTTGAAATTGTTATGTAATCCATCTGAGTTCCATTTTCAATGTTTGCAATGAGATGAAATGAGTTTGATAAATGGATCATCTATTTAATTGGAAATTGTCGAGCAAAAATATATCATACAAAAGGGGTGGCTCATTATAGTGGTATCAGAGCACAAATCATCCTGCCAGCCAGTGGGTGACACAAATCTATGAGCATTAGTGACTGAGAAAGAAGGTATTGTGAGAGACTTGGGAAATGTGGAGGATTTGTGGGAACGTTAGCCCTTTGAACACTCAGTAACACATTCAATTGGATCAATTTAGATAGGATTGGATTGATGCAGGGCCTAGTTTCCAACATGACATCACTTCGGGATTATATAGATCTTAGGATGAGGCATACGCCCAACATGGGCAATAGAGAGCATCATAATGACTTACGAAGGGAGGTTGGAAAATTTATCCTTATTTTGACGGGTTTGGTGAGATTTTAGCAAGAGCATGGGTTCAAAGGGTGGACACATACTTCAATCTAAACCCCATGCTAGAAGAAGAATCCATAAAATATGCCACTATGCACCTTGATGGAGTTGCACATAAGTGGTGGCATCATGGGATGATCATAATGAGGCATGCTCAAATTACATCTTATACTGAGTTTACTGAGAGACTCATAGTGAGGTTTGATAAAAAGGATCCAAAACTTCATTTTAAGGATGTGGCTAAGTTGAAACCTTATGTGTTCAATGAAGAGTGGGTGGTTGAAGAGAAGTTCATAGAAGAAAATTAGATGAAGTGATTGCTTTGAAACTTGATGGATGTGAGATGGAGCCTCAGGATGACTCTTTGGTCATGCATGCAATTGCTGTAGTTGAGGTTGTGCATGAAGGAATTGACCACACAACAGCCATGTATACACCCTTAGAGCTATCCAATGAAGTTGAGATACGTTTAGATGATGGGCATGTTGAAAACAAAAGAGATGATGTCTTCAAATCAGCTAATAATGATGATTCTTTACCCCTTGTGTCATGTGGGTAATGGTGACACAGGTGGCTTTGGGTTAGACTACCAAACCAAGCCTATGGAGAGAGATGCTTATGATGATTTCAGTCATAATGAGTTGGAGAGAGACTTATTCAGAAAAACAACTACTCATGAGGAGCACAGTGAACACTTATACTCTAAACAAAGTTATCAGCCTTTCTACACATGGGATTCAGGTGTGTTGGCACCTAAGTATTACAAGGATCCACATAGGGATGAATTTCTTTTTGATTGTAATGATGTCCTTACTTCATCCCGAGAGCCATCATAGAGGATGGCATCGATAGTGATGTTTTCAATCTTGAAAAGGAATCTGATTTCACATTGCAGGTAGCTGATTTTGAGTAGAGATTTTGTAGCCTGGTTGATTTGGATTCATAGTCCACTATTGGGGATGATAAGGGAGAGACATAGGTGATTTGGGACAGCCTTGGAGGCTCTGATGACAAGTACAAGTCTAATTCTGATTTTAACATGCAACATAACAGCAGTTCGTCACTTTGGTTTGATTGTGATTGGAAAAGACAATTCTTGGTATCCGCTCAAAATGAGGTGCATATTTTATCAAGTTTGGACATAAAACATATGCATGTGGAAAACTTAATTCAAAGTGCACCAATATGACAAAATGAGCTTAATATCTCATTTTCTGATTTGCAAACAATGAAGAGCTCTATGAAATAATTTAAAACAGCTTACTTACACATGATGCATGATAGAGATATAGCCATCAAGTTTGTAAATGAGACTTTGTCCTTGACTAAGCAATTAAAGGGAGAGGTTAGTGAGCTCACCATTGAGCTTAATTCTACGAAGCTTGCTTTGGAAAGTGCCCATGAAGCACTTCTTGAAGCAAATGAACAACTCTATGAGGCCAAATAGTTTAAAGAGCGGGAGAATAGAGAGAGGGCATGAGAGATCAAACATGTAATGGAGGAGCTTGGTTGCATTCAGGAGGAGTATGATCTTGCCTATTGTCTGAAGAAATCGAGAAATAGGAGTTTGGATCAGCTGGAGGATTGGTTTGATTTGGGAGTTGAGGATAATCATAAGTTTGTTAATAATCCTTTATTTGAGTGGGATACTGATTTGACTCATGATAATCCACTTTTCGAGTTGGATGACGAAGATCGAACCAATTTCAGTGATGAGAGTGGATTTGATTACAAGACTTGGGACCCAGGTGCAGTTTCCAGTCATGAAGTGTTGTCTCAGAATTGGAGTAATGGGTCAACTTCCAGTATTAGTACATTGTACAGCTGCCCACTTTCCGATCAGCTTGCATATGATTTCAGATTCGGATCTGCAAATGAGTTGGATGGTTTCTTCAGTGCAACAGTTGAGTAGTACATGGTCGAGCCTAGATGGCAGTGATGATTTGATCCTAGGAGATGATTCTGTTGCTACCTCCATACTCATCTCTGTTGAAAATGGAGGTAATTATGTAGCTTAATACTTTGTAAAACTATTATACTGTAGATCTAAATAAGTGTTCTTTGTTACAAATTCTTTGTGGGTGATTATCTGTTTAGATTCATTTTACCATTTGTGGAAGTAGACAGAATATTGTAGAAGAATAAGACCAGAAGATAGAAGTTACACAACATATACCGTGGAGAAACCCTTTCAGGAAAAAACTCCACCAAGAATCAATAGTACTTGTATTATTTAACCTTAGAACAAGATTACAATAATTCTTTATCAATCCTTCCTTGAGATGCTTCTTTTGCCTTCAACAATTCTTCTTCACAACCTGCAATCAAATCTGATAAACTCTCTTCAACTTGTTGCAATAAATAGACAAGAATGAGCCAATTACAAAGCACAATGATTATCTCACAAAACCCACGCCTATTCTTTGCAAGTAGAGTTCTTCCGTGAAGAACAATGTCAAAACAAGTCCATCAATTTGGGTGTCCCAAACTGAAGTCATAACTCAACGTTGATTCCAAAGATATCTTGTAAGCTTCTCCTCAAAGTTGGCACCCAAGAATGGGCCCACTTAACTTAGCCTTATAAAATATCTTATTATGCAAAAGTGTTAACTCTAAGATGCCAACTTGGGCGCCCAAGGTGGGTCCAAGTCAATCTCTGTTAACTGAAACATATCTCTCCATCAATTCATGCAAACAGGATGCATGATTGATCATCCCCACTTAACTAAATATATCACCTGTTATCTATCATGCAACTCAAGTCATTAGTCATGCATTCCAAGTCAACTGAAGTCAACTAGCATTCAACTGAAACTAACTACATGCAACTGAAGATAACTGAACCATAATTGAATTGAACTGATTTGAACTGAATTGAATTGAATTGAACTGAACTGAATTGATCTGAACTGAACTGAATTGAACTCCATGCATGTAAATATCAATCCCTAACTTCTAGGATCTTTACATGCATTACAAAAGTGTTATCTTTTTCTCCAAATAGTTAACTTAACTCAAGGTGGGCTCCACCTTCCATGTGGGTGCCCCATGTGCTCCTATTTTGTAGGAGCTCTTCATGGGCGTCCCCACATGTTCCCATCATTTAGAATTAATTATAAATGTCAATTTACATGTTCATTTCATTCGAATTTAATCTCTTTCTAATCCTAGTGTTGGGGAACACTTTCCAAGGACTTAGGAGATACATGAAATAATGTTTAGGATTGCAATTAAATGACATCCTATTCCCAACAATCTCTCCTATTTTTTTAGTAGGATCTCAGTTTGATTATTGCTACCCTTACTATTCATTGGAACCGGTTCATTACATCGCTAGGTTCAGTTCACTAGGAATTACTTGCAAACATCTTGATACACATGAAAATTTCGCAAAAGACATATGACGCCAACATTCCTGCAAGCATTCAGATGTAGTTGAAATCTTTGCAAGGTTGGATGATGTCACTTTTTTTGCAGTGTGGGAAAATCCATCATAATTGGTCAAGAATAGGTTCGAAACAAAGTTTCAATTCACCTAGGAACTTCTGCGAAGGTTCAATTGCGGCTTGAAAGCCTGCAACCCACGGCAATTGCAAATCTCACAATGACCCGGTACACATGTAATTCTCCACAAATGTCCAATAGTAAGTTAAAAACTCCAAGACCATAACTTGCTCATTTTTCATCCAAATCTCAACAAATTTGATTTGTGACTACCCATTTGGCTCTTCTACAAGGTAACATTATCAAATTATCCAAGTTATTTTTGAAATTTTCTGCTTGAGCAATTTAACCAAAACTACACTATCGAAAACCAGGCAATTGAATTGAAAAGGAATTGTTTTTTGGGTGATGTATGATTGATTGTGGACCCGAATGCTTCTGCATCACTTTCCCTTCTCAATTCCAAAAAGTCTCAGTCCCATTTCAAAGTGTCATATTCTTTGCGTCTCCAATGTCTTTGAAGGATATAGGAGGCATTTTCTCTAGCTCTTGTAGCATGGCCTTTCCGTGTCTCCCGGATGCTTCTTTTGGTGGGATAATATTTTTTCTTGTTGTTTCAATTGTCGCACCTAGGGTTCCATGTTGATCCTTGCCTTCCTTGCTTGGGGTTGTTTGCTCATTTGATTCATTGACCTCTTTGCTGGCTTTTTGCTTATCTTTGATTGTGGGTCTCCATGATGGCTTGCAGATATCGGGTTCTAGGGTTTTTCTCCTCTTTCTTTGGGGCTTGGTGTGTTCTTTGCCATTGTGTTATGTGTTTTTCTCTTTTTTAGAATTTGGGTTTTGGTGCCCCCCTGTCTCTTGTCTCCACGTGGAGCAATTGTTTACCCCTTGACTGTCTATTGGCACTGAGTTATTTTTACCATGTATTTTTTCAATTTGTACTTTTTGCTTCCAAATGCCTAGTTTCGTGTGAATCTCAATTTCCTCTAGGATTGGGGGTAGTGGCTTGGTGTTAATACAGATTTGCGCATAGATTTCATAGTCCTTGTCCTCCAAATGTTCATCCGCAATAGATTTTAGTGTTTCTAGATCCCAATCCTCGGGCAGAAGATTAAACAATCTGATCTACATTGGTATTTCTGAGATCTCCTGCTTTAGGGCATTAAATTTTGGTTCTCAATCTTTGATATAAAATCCAATTCCCTCGATTGTGTAGGGACCCATATTAAAGATTTCCCTTTTGATGGTCCCTGTTGGGCATTCTACCAGAAAGAAACTGTTCGGCAATGCTTTCAGATCTATACCTTTCCCCCAGTTTTCATCGCATCACTTCCTGATTTTGGGTTTCATTGGCCAATCCCTCACCCATTTAATAAAAAAGGCTCTTTCTTTCAGTTTTCCTACTGTGCTTTCTAATGTATCATTCTCAAGAAAGAGGGAAATGCATCTATTTGGGGGTTTAAGGTTAATAGGAATACTATTCGCACCTGAAGAAACCGTGGCTATTTTTGGCCATCCATTTCTTTTGAGCCAAGTTCCATTTCTTCGCAGCTCTCGGTGGACTGGAGCTCCATTCCTTCTTATCAGCCTCTTGATCTTGGCTTTGCTTTCTCCTTTGAAAGTTAGGGTTTCTGGTTTGACGGTGTCTCCAATGTCGGTAGTTCTGGTTTCCATTCCATTCATTATACCATATTTTCTTTCCGTGTGTGCTCCATTGCAAGTAAAACTTGTCTTTCCAAACCCCACCGCGCCAATCTCTGTCTGAATCTCACTGTTTCCCATCTTCAAGATGGTAATCTCTGATCCCCTGCTTTTTTCAGTTGTGAGGCATTTTCCTTTTTTAAAAAAAAAAAATTAATGGTCTGACAATTTTTATGTAGTATCTGTTTTTTTGAAAAATAAATTACTGATAGTCCAGTTTTCTGAAACTAGATGTTGATATTTTCTTTCAACTATAAAATGATTTGGTTTCCTCCTGTTATGTCAAGGATACTTAATTCAGGAGGAAGTAGGTTATTTTCTTTTATAAAGTCTGCATGCTAATCAGCTTCCTGTTATATTACTTGGTGGCAAATTTATGGACTGCCTTTCATGCAGTGTGGAAGCTTGGACCACATCCTTATGATTTTTGACTTGGGTAATTATTGAGTGAACTCCTTAATCGTTACACCAGAACCTTGTCACATTCTGCTAGAGTTATTTTGGCCCGGGAATTTGAACCCGGGTTACACTCTTGAGTGCCTCCATTACAGTTGCATTGCAACCCCTTGTATTTCTTTGGAAGCCCTGCTTTTTACTAGTTTGGATGAAGTTGTGTAATCACTAATCACCTGTCAAAATGAAAGAGTGATTTCCAGAAGCTTATATCCATTAGTTATGCCTTCTCAGATTTGAGCTCTCTTTCCATTCTCAAACCATATCGAAGTAAATTACATACGGTAACTAGAAATATTTGAGGGACACAATGATGCAAACTGTTTCATATCTAGTTATTGCTATTTTTCTATTAAGGACTTGTGATTTTAGCAATACAAGTTTAATTAGCTGTAAGTATATTAATATCTAGAATTAACATTGTTTCTGTTGAATCTATTGCTTTTGCAGTGTTGGACGTGTGAACCCAGAGCTTTATGGTTTAATTGCAGGAACATGGTCTGAACCAAATGATGCTGTTGATGATAACTCTAGCAACTGTTTGAACCTGCAAAGATGGATGGAACACTATACAGATGTTATGTGTATTAATAGTTGGCAGGCAAGTTTCATAAGCTTGTTTTAGTTGTAAAGTTACATATAGAAAAAGGGCTTAAAAGAATGTTAACATTCTTGAGTTCTTAGATGGATTAAGTGATGGATTTGCATTCCCGGAAAGCTGGCAGCTGGAGTTCCTGAGTCCAGCACTAGCATAAGATATATAATCCCACTGTTTATGATCGCTGCTGGGCAGTAGAATTTTCAAAGTTCTAAGTGGTTCTTCTAAAATAGAGATGGTGATTGGCATACTGTATGACAGTTCTTTGATAATGCTAGACTGTTGATCTCCTCAATTATTGTTACCATATATGTAAATCAAAATCAGCCAAACATTCACCTTTTCTTAACACTTTGATATATTTGGATGGAAAAGTATTCCCTGTAGACAAAGCTCAGAAATTTTGTTGAACATGCTGAAGAGCCTACCTCAAGAATCTTGTATAACAGATACTAAATTCTATTCAAGTACCTAACTCAATTCCTCCAAAGAAACCGTGAATCCGCCTTTACTTCCAATCAATATTCCTAGCATGCTATCAGTTTCTCATCATTTATTATTTAGCTGAAGGACTCCATGAGAATCTTGCCAATAATGGAAAGCTTTAGAAGGTAGGCAGGGATTACTCTTCAAAGAAGTTAGCACTAATCTGGTGCTTGAATGATTCTTTGAATGGTTGAGATTCCTTAACAGATGTGAATGGAAAATTGAGACAGCCCAAGTCACAAAGTAGGAGATATCAAGAAGTGAGAAATGAATGATGCAAGGTTTTCTAATTTAATAGTATCTATTGGGTGGAAAAAACTATAAAGGCTATGCATAGTTTATAAGCAGTCTGATTCAGAGGCCTTTCTTACATTTTCACTGAAATGGGAAGTTGGCTTTTGCATCTTCAAGTGACTTTGACCTTTGTTTCGCATTTTCAAAAAGAATTCAACGTGACATAAGTTGGAGAAAAGTTCAAAAGGATGGAGTATTTTATGATAGCATGTTTATACAACAATATGGTTACCTTATAATTATATACATAAATGTATCCCTAGGTTGACACTAGCATATCTTGCAAATGAGTGTCTATTGTGCCACTAGAACTCTTATGTGGAATTCATAGAACTAGTCTGGGTTTGGAAGCAGCTTTAAGTTGAATTAATTGAGGCCATATCAAGGGACATAATTTCCTCAAATGATTACAATGCAAGAATTGGCTGGGGACTATTTGGCTTTCTGACAGAATTTTGTGGGAGCTATTAGATACTTGATGCAAAATTAAGGACCTCTAGCCAAAGATGGTGATGAAAGTGGACCCAGAGAGTTAAGACATATCAGTATCTTTACAATCTACTGCTGCACCTTGAAGAGATTGACTACCATTATAATCCAATCATATTATATGTCGCATGTATTGTTCTATGGTTTCCATATGCACTTGCAAAGTAAAAAACATTAAATACATGGTGATTTCTTTTTATACATTCATGGCTAATCTTATACAACTTGCTTTGCTCATGTTTTGATTCATCATATTTGCAAAATACTGATGTGGATTTCTTTAAAATATCATATATTATGTCTAAATTCTCAACCTGTGAACGGTACCTGTTAGATTTTGATCAATGTTACTTGTGTGATTTTTGGGTGTAAAATTTAGAAAGCTGTCCATAAGATTGCATTGTTATAACATAGTTTTTAAGTGTCAATGATACTAGATTTATTGGGTCATATATTTATGCATTGTTGAAGCAAAACATTGACGAAAGAATTAAAAAAGTAATGAAATCCTTTAGATGTCCAAAATAGGACTGGAAAGTATATTTGGAATTTTGGATATAATATAAAATTGTTTGGGTAAAATGAAAGATCTCTACGCTGTTAAGAGTAACTTACAAAAAACAGTTAAAACAATGTAGACACTAACAAGAGTGGGTTAAACCAAAAGCAGTTAAAGAGCCTTCAATACATATGGTTATGAAACAAATATGAATAGCCATGTGGGGGAAATGATGAATATCAAAACTGGAGACCAAGGCTGGCAGCTAGCACATCACATGTCTCGAGAAAAGCATGGGCCAAAAGAACTGATGTCTCATGATCCACCACCAAAGGGCCGATGCAGGTTTTGGTAATGTGTAGGGGTTGTCCCTGGTTATTGGGGCCAGGCTGGACAAACCTACGAGGAAGCAGGATACTTTCTTCAGAACTTTTTATAATTCCAATGGCTGATAAATCTCCAGAGGCAGATTAAGAATGAAAGCCATTATATTAATGTCCAGCAATGACTAAAGTATGTAAGCCAGGCTCAAAAGTACATTCAGCTACAATAGAAATGGTCACAGTAAAAATAACCCTAGGTTCTAAAAAGTACCTAAACATAGAAACACCAATGCAAAATAAATTTAACTAGGTGGGGTAAATCTAAGGTACCTTCAGTCGCTTGTGCAGCACAATAATACTCTTTTGGCACAAAGATCATTAGCATTACAGAGATGGAGGACAATTATAAACCTATATAAATTAACCCCAGTGCATTCTCCCTGCTTGGTTTAATCAATAAAAAAGATGGGTAACCCTGGCTGACTGGTTTTGTAATCTGTTTTTGCTGACTAATTGTTGCTTTTTAGGTTAACGATTATTTTACATTGATTTCTACAAGTAAAATATAATGTTGTGTAATTTTCTAGGAAAAAATTGTTTCTGGTTAAATAAACTCTTTTAGATATAGTTAAGAATAGCCTTTGGAAGCCAGATAATACCATTTTCTGTGTTATAAGTATGCTATAATCAGAAGCAGCATTTGCATGGCATATTCTAGTTTTATTTCGTTGGTGCCGAATGTAGTCTTTCTTTCTAAAAAAATCATTTCATAAGTAATATGTTCCTTTTGCAGGTTAAACGATACATTGATTCGTATTCTGCATCTTCTATTATTGGCTTTTCCCCAGAAGATCTGACAGAATTGGAAGATATTTATAATCGGTCACAAACAACATTTTTAGATTTTGAAGAGCAACAGTTATCATCAAAAGATGGCTTTGATAATGGGGATTGTAAAATGAAAATGTCTGGGTACCAAAAACAGATTGATGCTTACACTGAATACTTGGAATTGACTGCTGAGCTTGCTCGGGCCAAATGGACACAGTTTGGTATCAAAGCAATGATAATTGGGTTCCTCCTTTTGCTACTTTCATTTTTTGTGCATTTAACTGCAGCATCAAGAATTGGAAAGATAATTATAGTTTGTTCAAAAAAGGAGTGTACAATTTTGGAGGCATGCTTTCCTTGGAGACAATTGCTTGTAACTGGATTGTGTTCAACCTTTCTTGGAATTTTCTGCTTCCCAATTGCCTATTCTATTCTGGAAGGCGTGGCTTTTCCTCAATCAGTTGCTGCTCTGAAAGAGCATATTTTACTATTAGTCCTAGGAACATTTGCTATGGGTTCAGCAATTGGCTATATGGTACAATTTAAGGCTGGTTCATACAGAGATTGGAAGGCATGCTCCTCCATATGTTGGATCTTACTGCATTCCTTGGCAAACTATAAGGGAATTTCTCTGAGACATATGACAGCTGTGTCTATTGTCATTATGCGTGCAAGTAGTTTTCTTTCGAACAGTTTTATTCGTAAGCCTTTTTTACTAACTTTTTCATGCTTGTTAAAGTTTTGAAGACCAATCAATAATTACCATGATTGTTAAAGTTATTTAGCACCAATCAACAAGTATAAGTACTTGGTTCACATGTCAGATTTTAAACTGTTTAAATATAAAATATCTTGTTCACTGTCATTCTACCTGGCAACTTGTAAGTTTCTTTATGTTCTTTCTATTGGTTTTGTTTTAGTTGAGGAGGGAAGGGTGGCAAACTTTCTTCTGGCTTCAATAGGATTGTTAACTCTTCATTCTTCCATTCAGAATGAATCCATGGTTTCAGAGGTAAATAAGTTTCTGTAAATATTTTGAATTACTTTAGCTGCTTGTAAAATGTGCTGTCGTGGAAAAATAATGCCCGTCACCTAATGAAAATTCATTTCATGAAAATAACTGTAAAATGATGGCAGTCATATGAGATTTTGCAATATGTCCAGATCAGCATAATACATTTCTGATCTTTTCTAAATTGTGAGTCTTGTTTCGATATTTAATAACTTTCAGATTTTGCAGGCATTTCTCTTTCTGATATTAAACACTATTCTGGGTATAATAGGGAAATATGGGGTGTCGAAGGAAACATTGTTGCAACCTGCATCAGATAATTATTCTGTCACAATGTCTGATAGTGTATCAAAGCAGTTTGTAATAACAGCTTTCGCAGCAGTAATATTAACCTTACCAGTTTCAAGTTGGCTTCGACATAAGCATTTCTTGCTGGACCGATATTATTGGTTTGCCTCACGCATTGGGGGCTTTATAAGTTGCCTTTTGATATTGTTACATTGGATTTTGGGAGATATTTCCTTGATTCATTTTGTCAATATGCCTACCTTGCTGAAAGATACTGCAAGACTTATGTTTCCACGTGTAGTGTACATTCTTACTGTTGGGCTCACGATACTGTTGTTCTGTATAAGAAAATCAAAATTGAAGGAGCACACTTGTTACAAAGAGAATACAACTGTGGCTGTTTTAGCCATGTTATCAGTATGGAGTTATACTATTTTGCTGTTGCTGGGGAAGCAGGGCCCATTTATAATGTTGCTTGCTGTTTTACAGGGTATACTCTTTAACCTTCAAGTATGTAATGATTTGAAACTTTGTAATATCTAAAAAGAATATGAACTGCCAACTTTATGTTATTGTTCTTTGTGGATAAATATTTAACAATCCAAAATATTGTTTTATTAGCTTGTTATAATATTGTGGCTAGTAAGTCTATTACTTCTTGTTTATTGGCAATAAATTTGATTTTATCTTCCTTGTGTCATATTACTTATGAGATCATGTCTGGTCACTGCTATTTTGCACTGAACCCATTACTCCAGATAACAGGTATACCCCTAATGTTGCATGATTCTAATCCTAAATTATATGCAAATCCTGGATCTTTTTCCCATTCTTCTTCCCACTAACACCACACACACACACACACACACACACACACACACAGAACATTGGGCAAGTATCAGAGATGCTGTAATATCATGTTTGAACTTAGAAGATAAAGGTATGAAGTAAAAGAGAACTGTATATAAATAAAGAGAGATGCTTGTTTAAAAGGATTATTATTAAATTCTTTCCTCTAACTGAGGATACTATGAATCTAATTGTGTCAGCCAACACATAAAAAAGGAATTTAAGAGTGAGGACAAACATTGCCCCTTCAGTCATCTTCTATCACTCAATTTCTTTTGAACTGCAGAAGGATCCCATGTTTCAGCCACAAGTTCAAGCTTATGTACTTTTCTACTTGGAGCTTTAACTTCTCACAACGTCCTCCAGTAGATAATATTTTATGGAAACAAATAAAATGCATGAACTGTCTCATTTTTTAACTTTTGTGGACTATTTGAACAGTTTAAAAGATTCTTCCATTGTTTTCTTGACCATTATACTTTTCGGTTGTTCTCTGTGGGCATAACATTTTAACACTAGGTACTGCAGTGAGATATCTCTGATGTTTGGTTGAAGAAATCTATCACATGGCTGAATCATGTTTTCTCTATCTGGTGCATTGTGCAATGCAGTTGAGATTTACTTGCTATCTATGTATCAGGTTGGTGCATCTTGAAGTTGCAGAATACCTTGATGAAGAATACAGAAGCAGATGGGAGCAAGAATGACTTGATGTCAGATCCCCTGCCGATTATCCAATGGAACCTCTTTGCTGTGCAGTTGTTTTTCTGCACAGGTCACAGGTAATATTGAATTCTATTTAACCAAATGTTTGGTAAACATTTGTTGTGAGGAATTTTGTTGTTACATTTTGAAATAAAGATAATTCAATACATTATTTTGGAAATAATTATTGTGGCATTTTCATCAATGAGGACATGAGGTAACTCCTGCATTGGGTGTTGTCTACTGTCCTTGATCTTCATTAGAGTTCAGTACATCATGTGCTTGCTGCTTAATCTATTGAGGTTAGGAAGCGAATGAATTTTTGGTTTCTTTCACTCTATTGTTATTGTTCATCTACTTTCCAGTATAGAACAATACTTTCAATATATGTTTTTATGTAACAAATTGTAACAGGCAAACCAATATCTTCCTTGGTAAGGTGGTTTAGGAAAGATGATACAGGAACATGAAAAGTGACAGAAGTAGGATGCAATTCATTCATTCAATTCAGTTAAAATAGTTTATGCTATGTAGAGTGCATTACATATCTGGATTAGATTTTGTTTTTTCGCCAAACAACTGTCCAACTAATTTGTTTTGTTATTATCTTGCTGCCATGCTACTAACCAGCTTACATGACTTTAACACCACTGTCACATAGGATTGGTTAAATAAAGATTGGAAAGCTTTCATACTTGGCCCTTCTCACATAAAGTAAACCTTAAATATATTCTTTTTATAAGTTCACTTTTGTTTACAGTGACTCAACATATTCCTAAATATATTGACCCTGTCTTTGTCGAACACCTTGGTAAAAGTACATATAACCTATGTTCCATGATGTTTCCAGGATGGGGATGGTGGGATATCTTTTGGGGACGGCAGTCCAGGAGGCTAATTTGGGGAGAGAGTATAAAATCAGATATTAACATAATGCATCAAATTTGAGATTCAATGTTCAGTGTTCATCTATTCAAGTATACTAGTATAGCAACACCAATTTTTTTGTTGATTTTATTACAAATTTGAAATAGATAATTAGAAAAGACCTCCTTTGGCTGCATTTTGTTTGGGCTATTGATTTCAGAATCTGCCTTTGGTTCTGAGTTACTCTCTGTATTAAAATGTGACTCATCCACTGGGGACCCCAACCAATCTTTACTGCATATTTGCCTTGTCTGTTTGTCTAGTATGTTTAGGATCAACATCCAAATGTACAGCTAGAGTCTGTCAATATTTAGGAGTCTAAGGCACTATGAATTGCAATTGATGAGAAAACAGAGAGCACTGTGTCTGGCTACTTAAACAGTGAGCCCTTATTTGCCGGTTTATGGGAGCTTTCCCTTGACTCAAGACATTGAGAGCCTGTGTAAAGACAAGTGGAAACCATCTGGATCTGTTGAGCTCCTTCTAATGCCCAAGGGTTAGTTCATGGCAGTTCTTTCTGCAAAATTTAAAAAGGACAGAATCTTTCTTGGCGGATCTGGTTTTTCAAGAAATCAGGATTGTCTATGAAGTATTCATCAAAAGTCTTTCAATCTGAAAGATGACCTCCTGAGTATGGTCCTAATCTGGGTGAGAATATCTTACTACATAATGAATATTAACAAGAGAGAACACCCAGAAAGATTGTAGGAGCCATAGGGGAGTACATAACAACTTCTGAAATTACCATGAATCCAGGATTTCTCAACTATGCTTGCATCTGCATCAAATTGATCCAGATAAGTTACACTCAGATAGGCTAATTCTAGAAATGGGAAGATTTAATTGGAAACAATCACTAGATTATGAAATATCCCCTTTCAGATGCAGGATTTGTCATGAGCATGGACATTTGGCAAGAGTGTGTCCTTAGAAGGAAGCAGCCTAGCCTAAATCAACACAAGAAGATAGGAAAGCAATAATGTTGATAATCAAGGGAATGGAACTCCTTGGAACCAGCAGCAAAAACAGCCAGACACAATAATGGAAAGCAATTTTTTTAAAGAGCATATGAAAGAAAAGGGAAGGACATCATAATACAATCAACTCAAATTTTAATATCCAACCAAGATACCAGAGAAGGTGAGTGTTGGATACCAGTCATTAAGTCAAGAACGGCATCAATTCTATGTCACTTATCAAATAGATTATGAAATATCCCCTTTCAGATGCAGGATTTGTCATGAGCATGGACATTTGGCAAGAGTGTGTCCTAAGAAGGAAGCAGCCTAGCCTGAATCAACACAAGATAGGAAAGCAATGATGTTGATAATCAAGGGAATGGAACTCCTTGGAAACAGCAGCAAAAACAACCAGACACAATAATGGAAAGCAATTCTTTTAAAGAGCATATGTAAGAAAAGGGAAGGACATCATAATACAATCAACTCAAATTTTAATATCCAACCAAGATACCAGAGAGGGTGAGTTGGATACCACAGTCATTAAGTCAACAATGACATCATTTCTATGTCACTTATCAGGATTTCATCCATGGTAAAGTCCTGAACGATTTCTGAGGATGATAACATTCATCTTCTCGAAAAAATCAAAGAACTCAAAACAATCACGTTCTTCTTCAACCTGGACAAGTCCCTTGGGCCAGATGATTTGCTGCACTTGTTTATCATTTTTTTTGGCATACCGTCAATGCTGATTTGATTATAGTTGTAGAAGATTCAGGGAGAAACAAGAAGCAGAATATGTTAAGTTTGTGCATGAAATATAAGAAACAAGTTGTATGATGTTTGGGTTCACCCCCTCTTTTTTGCTTTCAGTAATTGAGGGTTGTAGCTTGTCTTAGTCATTTTTTCAGCCGAGGATTCTTTTCTACCCTATTATTGTTCTATTGTAACTGCAAAACTTGTTCCATTGACATACTTTGCTTACTTGTGGCCATTAATACAATTTGTCTCCTTGTTGACTGCAAAACGAAGACTCCAAATTAAAAAGGGATGGTGGGAAATGAAGTAGGAAAATGGTTTAATGGAAAGACTAATTGCAGAAATTAATGGAAGAGGAAAGAACTCACAACTAATAATGCAGTCACTTTGTTGCATGTTTCTGACTCTTGAACTTGGTGTCTACAGGTGTACTTTTGATGGCCTCCGTTATGGTGCTGCCTTTATAGGGTGAGTGTCATTTTCTTCTGATTAACTTTTCTCTAAATCCAGAATTGGTTTTTAAGCTAATTATACATTAAAGAAATGATATTTCCAGAGTCCATTATAGTTAATTAGAAAGCTTCTGGCAGAAAACTTGCATACGGTTTTCTGCCAGAAGCTTTCTGATTAATTATACATTATTGATGCCTATTCTATTTTAGTAACGAAACAAACATACATAATTGAGAATTGATTTTATGTTGCTTGGATGAATAATCATTTTTGTTTGTGGTTCTTCCAGTTCTTACAAGGAGAGAAATTTCTTAAGAGCAAAACAAGTTGAAAATTGTTATTTCAAGGGGAAAGCAATCTATGCTTTCAACATATTCTGAAGTTAAATTTGTTAAATCCATTTTAACTTGATCTTTGGCTGAACATTTCCAGGTTTGACAACTTTAACATTATTCGACAAGGCATTCTTCTTGCTCTAGATACATTTGGAGTTTCTCATATACTGCCAATATTTGGGCTTCCGTTGCTTGTCACAACTAAACATCCACATGTTCATGATGATAAACGTCAAAAACTCTTCCTATTACAAGTTATCCAGGTTTGTTCTCTATTTCTCTGTCATAATCCTTTGATCAGTTCAACTTTAAATGTTGAAACTATTGTGGCTTCAGACTCACATTTGTTTAACACTTTGCTTTTCACTTAAAAAACTATATTGAAAAATTTGATTGTATTGCAAACATAATTTCATTTGATCACATTTCATTGTTCATTAACTTCAAAATCATAAATGCAGGTTTTCTTGACTTATGGGCTAATTTCTGTAATCATGGTAATTTTCTCAACAATTTGTGTGACAATACAGCGGCGCCATTTGATGGTTAGTTTATACATTCCTTTTTTGTCTATATTTAGAACTATTTAATAGAGCAATGCAGTATGTTCAAAGAAACAATAGAAAAACCAATTTTTTCTATATCAGTTTGAATTATGTGAAGTGTTGCCTTGTTGAATGTCCAGTTCTTGTTATCAACTGGTATCCATCCTCATTTATAAGGAGGGTTAAATTCCTGCAACTGGAGCAAGGAATTCCAACATTAAGTCTCAAAAAAGTTGCTTCAATGGATATAGGAAACTGTAGAATCTCAAATGGAAATGTTCTATAAAGGCTCCTCTGCAAGTGTCCAATTGCTTATTTGTAGAGACTTTTTTTTTTGTAGTTTTTCGTAGGAGACTTGCAGCTGCTGTTACTCTCACCACTACTTTCTCTCTACTGCCCAAATTGCCTTCATGATTGTAATGTGTAGCCTTGTCCACTTTGATCCACACCATTGTTATTAATGTTAAAGATATATGTCGTCTTTGCAGGTGTGGGGGTTATTTGCTCCAAAATATGTGTTTGACGTTCTGGGTCTCCTCCTTACAGATACCTTAGTTGTTTTGGCTGTTATTTATTATATATGAGCTGCTGGGAAAAACCAATCAGAGTGTGTATGAAGGAAAATTAGTTAAGATGGATTCTGTAAACATTACAATTTTTTTGAGTCCATCCACAAAGATTGACATATTCATTTGTGTTATTCCCCGTGACTAATACTTATATATGGAAGACTGTAAGGATCCAGTGGAGCATAGATCCACAAAGATTGACGTATTCATTTATGTGTTATTCCCCACGAATAATACTTATACATGGAAGACTGAAGGATCCAGTGGAGCATAGAGATTCTTGTTGGGCATATTTTTTGGGGTTCATATTGAGGACATGCCAATGATTGTGTACTTTGGTTCAGTCCTTTACAAATGGTGTAGAGAAACATTGGCATTGGAAGGCCAAGTAATCTTTCTTACTACAATACATCATTGTTTCAATTCAGGCATGAATTTCCGGTGAAGATCCATTAATTGTCACGTTTTTGCTCTATATACTGGATAATCTGAGTAACTAGTGCATCCCTTTCCAATAAAAGAGAATAGTAAGCAGAGATCCATCTATGTGATGATATATTGTTACTTAAGTAGCACCAAGAGCAGCTTGTTTTCTTGAACATGCATTATTTGATTGGCTATTTCATTATTTTATATTTAAATAATCTACTTTATAGTTTGTGTTAGTTGTAGGGGTAATTTTAAGGAAGTCAATTTTTTGAAGTTCAGAAATTGCAGCAAATGTTTTTAATATTGGATTCTTAAATTAGCCTTTATTCAGAATATTTACCTTTACATGTTGCATTACCAAGAAAGTTGAAGATGGCTAGCTATGAAGGAAAGTATCGTTTTATTGAAATTCCGAATAAATCTTAATTTCTAAATTTTTTCAAATTGCAAAGATTTTCTGGGTTGGAAGATGGGAAGGAACGGGGTTGCTGTAGTATTTTCTCTTTATATATAACTAAAATGCATATCTCTTATTTTTTTGGTCTCTTTATCCTTGTTAAAAAGTAAAATATACACATTTTTTATGAGAAGCATTCGACTCTATATTATATAATTTGAAATGAATTGAAACATTTAAACAAGGTTGTTCTTTAAAAATTCTTCTTCCTCTTGTTTTTTATTAGATTAAGCAGGAAAACAAGGGTCCCGACCCTTTTCAAAAGCTGCGAATTGGCCAGATACAACAGAAAAATAACATAACCAAAAAATGATGAACAGCCCAAGCTGCCTCAAACAGTTACAAACAAAAGATAGAGCTGGGAACCCCTTGGGTCCCTCTTAGGTGATATCAGGCCTTGTACGAATTGGCCTCTCACTCAACAAAAGATAGAGCTGGGACCCCTTGGGGTCCTTATTAGGTGATACCACGCCTTGTACGAATTGGTCTCTCACCCAACCCACTAGCATTAGTTTGGGGTAATGATTTAGGAAGACCTTGCTTCCACCTAACAACAGTCCAAGAGATATTTTCATCCAGATTATTCAAACAAGGGGAATTGGGGGGGGTTCCCCTATCGAGCACTCATCGCCGTGCGAAGAAAGAGCAATAGAGTGACGAGGTGAAAGGCAATTTTTCACTACATGAGTAATCTGAAGCTGATCAGAAGCCAAAGGCAAAGTGGGCTGTGAGATCTGGGTAGGAGGTTCCCCAATAGGGTTCAAAGGGCATGCTAGCGCCACACTAGAAGCTATGGAATCATCATCATCCTTAGAAGAGCCATCCAACGGAGAATTAGGGGCACAAGTAGTCAAGTGATCTTCATTAGTGTTCTTCCACCAAGTAGTAGTGCTCTTGCATCGACTTCTCCCTTTGTTAATCTTAGATTTCGTTTTCAATTTCATTAAAACTGAGGTTAATTTAATTTTGTGATTTTTTTTTGTTGTATAACTATTTTAATACATTTTCAAAAAATAGGATTGCAGTATCTTCAGAATTTTTTATATGAAGAGGGTTTATTTGAAGTTTTAATCTTTCATAATATCTGTGTTAGATTTTCCTTTACCTTAAAAAATAGAGCTATTTTGCAGATGGTTAGACACTTTATGTAAGTAGTTAGCAAAATCTAATTCTTACCCTTCTTGGGGATGTTTCTCATTCTTTTATTGTCTTAAACCGAACTCATTCTATTTATGTTTCATTAAAAATTAGTGCCCAAATCGTCTATGCCATCTAACAATAAGTTACCTGATCTCTAAGGACATCTAATACATGAGCATCTTAAGGGTAAAAGAGATCTTGCATCAATTATAAACATTTGTTGATACATACTTTCTTAGTTGACACAATTAACTTGTTCGTGTTGTGGAATTTATCTGCACCACAGATTTGATTTAGTGCATGTAGCATAACAAACAATAATTCTACCATGTTGTATCATCAGTTTGTCATAGTGACTTCATTGTATATTAATGCTAAGCAATTGCTTACACCTACTTGATAAAAATGTGATTGAGTCAAGCACCTTGCATATTTGAATATTGTACCAATTAGTAATGTTGTGTATGATATGATTGATCCTAGGGAGATTTGCGGTAAGGCCATGCATAGTTTTAATGCTTACTTCTTGTCTTACTTATTATAGAAGAATCACCCACGTGTTTCAAAATAAGGCATCTAGTTGAAATGCAAAATTGGAGGAGAATTCATTTAAGTGGATCCATCATTCGATACATGTTACATAGGGCAATGTATTATATAATCTTCCTCTATAAAAGATCAATGATTCAACATCGATGAGTAGTGGTATTGGAATGGATCCAAAAGTTCTAAGTTTAGTCATTAACTAATAAAAAATATCTTTCAACATTGAGTTGTAAGTGGAAAGTGTCTAAGGAAATATGGTTTTAAATAAATTGTAGAATTGTGAGGTAGTTTGTATAAAATTTGAGTTAGAATGCCTTCATGAGAGTGGGTAGATGTTTGTGTTGTTCACATTGTAGGAATAGAGAAATTGTTGTAAGTTAATGAGAAATGTCGAGATCAAATTCAATGTTGTTGAAGAAGATAAGAGAAGAGGTCATACATCTAGAGGTGAAGAAAGTGATCAAAATGTAAGAAGAAATAGGCCAGCTATGAATTGATTTTTAGAGGATGAAAGAGACCAAGAGCAAGTTATAATGTTGAAAGCTATTTCCAATATTGGTAAGTGATCTAGAATTGATCTTCTTGGTTATACTCATGGATTAAATCTTATAGAGTTGATAAATTGGCTGATTGAAATAGTATAATATTTTTAGTATGAGGAAATCTTAGATCTTGAAAAACTATACTTTGCTAAGACATTTGAGAGGACATGTTGCACTATGGTGGAAAGTACAATTAGAGAAATAAAAGAATAAATGAAAAAAATGAAAGGTAGGATATGATGGCATCAAAACTAAAGGCTAAATTTATTCGTATAGACTATTAATTAGACATGCTAAAGAAAATATAAAATTTGAGGCATAAAGATATAAATGTGAGATTATATTGAAGAACTTTGTAAGTTGACAATAAGGGTTGGTCATCATGAAGTCAATCAAGAAAAGGTGATGATATATGAATAGTTTAAAAGGAAGTATATGAGAGGAATTGAGCATGATGAGATTGTAGTCGGTCGAAGAAGCATAGCAATTTTTGCTAAAGGCAAAAGATAAGTTAATTTAAAGATTTTAGATTAGACAAAGCAAGCAAAGAGGACGATACAATAGATTCAAGAGAAAGACACTTAGGTAGTGGTAGGACAAGGTCTCAAATATGTGGAAGCAAAGAAGAGTTTTAATTCTTATTTTAGGGGAGAGATTTGATGGATATTAACGAGATAGAGCCAAATTTAGAAGAGGAGGTGATAGATCGTTTCAAGGAACTTGTTTCAAGTGTGGAGCTAAAGGACATAGGGCATTTGAGTGTTTTCAATCACAATGAAGCAATAATTGAAGACTTGAAGGAATTGCACACATTGCATATGCAAATGACGAGTTAGTTGAATTGCCTACTCGAATGAATGAACCAAAAAAAATGTGTCTTTGTTGATGATGAGTATTTTTAAAACTTGATAATGAGGATATAAAAGAATCAATGCAAGAAGAAATTTCTTTAGAAAAATTTGTGAGATTGAAGGTAGATATTACAAGGTTACACTTGATAGGGGCAATACTGATAATCTAGTGTCAAGTGAAATGATCAATAAATTGAATTTGAAAAAATAAAGCATCCAAATCCATATAGGATTTCATGGTTGTAGAAGACAAATAAGATTTTGGTAAGCAAGCCTTGTTTGGTCAAGTTCAAGATATGATCATGTTATGATGAGGTAGTATGTGGTGTGGATCAAATTATGATGAGGTAGTATGTGGTGTGGATCAAATTACGATGAGGTAGTATGTGGTGTTTTATTTATAACCAAGAGTAATGGGAAGCCCCTAGGGTTCTTACACCTTAACAAGCACCTTGCACCCCCCTTGTAACCTTTAGGTTGACGACTTGTTCCATTCTAGCAGAAGGGTTGAACACAACCATTATCTTTTAATGAATTAAACCATCTACACTTTGAGGACAAGGGTGTATGTGTTGCTATGCTTATGGATGTTTGTCATTTGTTGTTAAGGAGACCATGGTAGTATGATAGAAAAGCTATTCATAGTCGTAGGGAAAATACATATACTTTGAGGAAGGGAGGTGAAATATTTTTCTCTATTGAAGGATAGGGGAAGTTAAGTGCATGGTAGTGCTAGAGTTTATTTGGTTGTTGGAAATAAATTCTTAAAAGGTTTAAGCATGAGAAATGTGTATTGTAATACTTTCTAGGATATGTGATAATATACATGAAGTTCCAAATTCATATTTCTAGGTTGGTAGAGTACAATGATATTGTGTTTTATAATATGCTAGATGGATTATTGCTAGTAAGGAGTATTAGTCACCACATTGATTTGATCCTAGAAATTAGCTTACCTAACAAGGATATTAATAGGATGGTGCCAATAGAGAGTTGAGAATTGAACTAACAAAATGCAAGAGCCATTCAAAAAATGTTTGATAAGAGAAAGCTTTAGTCATGTGTTGTACCAATTGTACCAACACAAAAGAAAGGAGGATAATGGTGAACATATACATATTCTAGAGCTATCAATCAAATCACAATAAGGTATACATTTTGATTAAGGATGGATGACATAATGGATTGTTTGGGTGGAGCAATACATTTTAATAAGATAGATATGAAAAACTAGTTACCACTAGATAAGGATAAGAGACCAAAATCATTGGAAGATAATATTTAAGACTATATAGGGTTCATATGAGTGGTTGGTTATGCCTTTTGTTCTAATTAATGCATCAAATACTTTTATGAAGTTAATGAATAAAGTGTTCAAACCATTCTTGAATAAGATAATTATAGTTTATTTATATGATGTTTATTTTTAGTAGGACCACAAAAGAAAATTTGGATCATATTAGATTGGTATTGTAGAGGTTGAGAGAAGAGAAATTGTTGATTCATATCAAGAAGTGTAGTTTTATGAAGGAACAATTGGTATATTTGAAATTTATAATTTCAACAAAGGGTTTGAAGATGATTCCAAGGATAGCAAAATCAATTATCAATTTTCCTTTTACTAGAGAGTATTTATGAGGTAATAAGTTTTCATGGATTAGCTATTTTTTTTTTTCGGACTGGTAACATTGAAATTTTTAGCTTGGCTCAAGCCAAGTGAGGCCACAAATGGGGGACCTCATCCTTGACATGAACACACAACATTAATGTGAATAGTCTAAACCCACAAGCACAATAGCCCACCAGGGGCACAGAGCTTATGAGCACATCTGCCCAACGAGGGGTTGAAGCACAAAGTCATCAACATGAATGCCAACAACTTCAATGTGAAGGTTCAAACCCCTAAGCACGATGGATAAAAAATGATAGAATGCCCACGATCAAAATGGCCTTATGGGGGTTTGAACTTGAAAGGAAGCTGAGTGCACAAAAGAAGCTTCCTACACTAATTTAAGTAGGAGAGGATTGCAAAAAATTCTTAAACACCTTTAACTATTATAGATTTAGATGCACATACATATCATAAATAAAGAAACACCAAAATCACAACACAAAATTTTACAGTGGGAAAACCCTTTTGGGAGAGAAACCCCACACTCCAAAACATAGCTCAATTATATTATTTAGCAACAATAAACAAGTTACAATATAATTGTAGAGCTATGCTCTTGTAGGAGTCTTCAGACTTCTTCTCAATTTTGGAGTAATTCTGACAACATAGCGGTACTTCAATAAAACATAAAACCACAACTCCAAAATTACAAGTGCTCAATATATATAAGAGCTTACAATGCATAAATTAGAAATTTCTAAAACAATTGCCAAAGCAAAAGATGCAACATGGAAAGCGCCAAAAACACTGCACACACACAACAGTAAGTTTCCAATTGTCACCACATGCCACATTGCAAAATTTGCACTTTCCAAAATAATTGCACCTCGAAAGCTCACATTCCATGTACACTCAACATGGAAATAGAAAATACCTTCATGCACAACTCCACCTGTAAAATCAACTTTCCAACTTGACTTCTCATTAGAATAGAAACTGCAAGTTGTAACTCACAAGATAATGTGAGAAAATTAGCAACATTTAATATTTAGAAAATCAATTCTATGGAAAAATCAAAGGTTGAGACACCTTTTTCCCAATAGAACCTTGGTAGCTATAAGAACAATGCCACGATTTAACCATCACACTATGCCATGAATGACTATGGTTTAGCTATTTTTTTATAGAAAGTTAATAATTTTTTTTAATGGGATATATGCACAAATAACTAAAACATTGAGAGATAAAAGGGAGTTTTGATAGATAATTTCTTCAAACTAAAGTTTTGAATTATTAAAGAAAGTGACAAAACAACAAGTGTTGTCATTACAAAAATTTGATAATGTTTCAAGTAGATTGTGATGCAAGTGTTACATCAACTGAAAGAGTGTTAAGTCAAGAAGGAAGACTTGTAGATTATTTTAGGAAGATGTTGAATAACACTAAGAACACATATTTAATGTATGACAGAGAATTCTATGCCATAGTTCAAGCATTGAAAAATGGAGACATTATGTGTTGGGTAACAAATTCATTTTAATATAGACCATCAAGAATTGTATTATTTGAATAGTCAAGGTAAGTTAAATTAGAGACATGCGTAGTTGAATTCATACAAATCTAGTTTTTTGTTTTGTTTTGAAGAATAGGAGTGGTAAATCAAATAGAGTTGTAGATGCATTGAGTAGAAGACTTAATTTGTTGATTGAAATGCCAATTGAGGTTGTTGGTTTTGATGAAATGAAGAATTTGTGTGACTATGCCATGATTTTGTTGAAGAATGAAAGAAATGTAAAGGATTGATGAATATGGTTAGAACTAAGTGGCTTAATTAATGGATTCATAATGATATATCATTTAAAGGAAATCAACTATGTATTCCTAGGAATCCAATGGGAGAAAATTTGATCAAAGAAAAGCATTGTGGAGGATTTATTGGTCATTTTGGTGTTAATAAGATTGTAGCTTTGAAGTGAGAATTACTATTGGTCACAAATATATAAATATGTGAAGAAATATGTTTAGAGTTATCAAATTTTTCAGTTAACAAAAAGGTGGAAGTCAAAATGCTAGATTATATCAATCATTATTGATTCTAGATGACCCTTCAGAAGACATAACTATGAATTTTGTTTTAGGATTTCCATAGTATGTAAGAAGGATAATGATGCATTGCTTATTGTTGATTTATTTTAAAAGGAGATTGTTAGAATATATAGATTGCAAAGAAGCATAATTTATGATAGGGATGCCAAATTTATTGGTTAGTTTAGAACATTATAGAAGAAAATGAAAATTATTATTTTTATTTAGTTCAACATATCATTTATCGAATGATGGATGCATAAAGGTAGTAAATAGGAGTTTATAAAACTTATTGAGAGGTATAACAAGTAAAAATATAGAAAATTAGGATATGGCATTAGTGCAAATAGAGTTTACATAAAATAATCTAGTGAATCATTATAGATTATGTATGGTTAGAATCAAATAAATATAGTAGAGTTGAGGATATCAAGGATGGACAAATGAGAAGTGTTGAATTAGATGATTTTGTAGATCATATGAAAGGATTTCATGATGACGTTAGAAAATTGTTGGGGAAAATGAATGCTAAGTACAAAGAAATGGTTGATGATAAAATTAGACATACAAAATATGAAGTCAGAGAAGAAGTGATTGTATATCTAAGGGAACACAAATTTTCACATGTTACATATAATAAACTAAAAATGAGAAAACTTGAGCCATGTAAGATCATAAGAAAATGACTTATGTAATGCATATGATGTTGAGTTACCCAAAGGATTTAACATATTAATAATGTTTAAGGTTTATAATTTGTATGAGGATCATGTGGTAGTGTTAAGGAAGGAAGTGTAGAGGTGAATTGGATGATGTAGATGATAAAATAGTCATTTGAAGAAATTTTGGATAGAAGAATTGGAAGGACTACAAGAAGAAAAAGTTACAAAGAATATTTTAGAAGTGAGAAGGTAGACCTATTGAAGAATCTACTTGGATATCTACAATTTAGGTGAATAGTTGTGGTTATCTTTTCATTGAAATTCTTGAGTGAAAGTGAGGTTTACTTTTCATGTTTCAATTGCCGAAGGTGTTTGATGTAGGAGCATTCTAGGTGTAATAACAATATTCTAGAAAAAAAATAAAAATTTTTGTTTGTCTTTTGCATGTTTTCTTAGTTATCTCAATTATCTTGTTCTTTTGGGAAAAATATTCATAGCATAGTCTTCATTTAGAGCACACAATCCAATAGACAATGATTCTAGTTGTTAGGATTAAGGTGCCTTTTACATTGCAATCCTATGTATATTTTATGTATTTCCAACACTCTTAGAAAGTGTCCTTGGATACCTAGGTTGTAATTAAAAAATAAATTACAATTAATATTCTCCAAAAATCTTGGAATTAGTTGTTATATGTGTGTCGCCAAAAAATGTATAATTGGATATTTTTACGCTCACTTGAGCCTCTCTCATGGAATTTGGCTTTATTTTGCCTAGATTTAATGTTGTAATGTGGTCAACACATTCACATTAGGTCTTGGACCCTTGAGAAACATTAAGAATTTTAGGATGTCTTGTAAAAGTGTTGTAACCCACTTTCACACTTTTCTAGGACCCTTTCATTATAATTCACTTAAATAACCCCTTTTTATCACTTACCAAGTCTTATTTCAAAGTGTTGTAAAGAGTTGTAAAAAACTCATGCTTTTCTAGACTTGTCATCACTAATTCAACCCTTTCTTATGTTTAAATGACCCCTTAATCCACTTTCCGACCATACTTGAATGTACTTTTTAGAATATTCCCATTAAGCAACATTAAATACACTTCAATCCCTGACACCCATTAAAATTGCCCTGGTGGGACCAAGTTGCCACATGGGGCGACTTAGTCCCTTTGGGCACAAAAATCAAAATAATTTTAATTTTCTGGCGAGATTTTATTCTCTTGACCTTGAGGTTGGCCTGTGATGTGTTATTTTCAGGAAATATTATAAAATCAAGTATAAATAAAGGATTTTCCTCTCATTTTCACCCCCATTCATTCACTTAATCATTCAAGCAATAATCAAGCATTCACTCAAGCACTCTAAGCATTATCAAGCATCCATTGGAGCATCTTGTTGCATATCTTCAGATTTCAACATCAAGGGTTTGGTGAGTTTGTGACATTGCACATGAGTTATTCATTCATCATTCTCTCTTAATTTCATTTTATTATCTAGGGTTTGATTACCGAATTGGGGTTTGACCAAGGAAAACCCCCATTCTTTAACCCTTAACCCTTTTCCCCCTCTTTGCACGTGTGTTTGTAGGTCTTGTATGCAGATTTTTCAAAGAGCAAGGTGTTAAAAAGTGGTCAACAATCCATCAAAGTCATTCAAGTCAACAAATCCCTAATTGAAGCTTGGAGACCTCTTTCAACTTGTTTTTTGTAGAATCTGAACTAGACACCTGTCAGGAAGGGAAGTGCAAACCGAAAGCTACAGATTCCTATCCTGAATTTCCCCAAACTCCCAAGTGGACTAAGTTGCCATCTGTGGTGAATTAGTCCCACTACTAGGCTTAAAAAGTGATTTTTACATTTCTAAGTACCCATTTGGCAGAAACTTGTTTCGACAGAATCTCCCCAAAACAGGACTAAGTTGCCCAGCTTGGCGTAAGTGTCCCATTTGGCTTCAACAACAAAATCTACAGGATTCTAGGGCCTCTCAGCATCACACTTTATTTTCCAGGTGTACCTCTCCAGTCTTGTGTAATTTTGTTATTTTTTACTTGCATTTCTAGGTCATTTTGCATATCACAAAGTGTTTTCAAACAACTTGTATTTCTTAGGTTTTGCATTCATAATCGTTATCTTGTATTTCAATCATACTAGCATTAGTCTTTAGTGAACCTCCACATTTTTGTGGGACAACTTTCTCCTTTTAGGTGAAAAACCCTAGAAGTGTAAGAGAGAACCCTCTTACAAAAATTTGCAGTTCAATATGCATTCATCAAGGAGATGGAGTTGGTAGTGGTGGTTAAAATACTATTTTTAGTAAATTTGTCAACTTGGGCATGAAAACTGAGTAGTGAAGCATCTTGTTGTTGGCGGGTCCCATATGAATTAGGTGATGGTTTTGGATGCCTACCTTGGGATATGTGCTATTATGGAGGAGTTACAAGTCAAATATGTCATCTATTGTTACTATGGAGTTATTATTGCTATTCATGGCTCATTGGGAGTTACATTTATTACTCTTGGAAGAGCCTCTTCATTTTGGACATGAGAGTGTTTGCATAATACCATGCTTTTGGTAAACCATTTATGGTTTTGTCCTTTCTCCTTGAATGTATGTTGGGGCTATGAGATAAAGGTTTCATAAGTTTATTTGAAAAGTATATAAGTTCTTCCAAAGTGTTGTTAAAGTGAAGAGAGTGTTAGTGTGTTGGATGTATCTCTTTGTTGAAGATTAATACATGCTTTTCCTCTTTCTCATGTGGAGTTTTTTATCAAAAGAGTTTCTCCATTTAAATCTTGTATTCATGTATTTTTCTATTTTATTCTTATTTCTAATTTTATACAATCATATAGTCATCATATGGTAATCTTTAGATAAAAAAATATATTTCATATTCACATGCACTTTTAAGAGATTTTTTTTAGTAGTTTCACCTTGTTTATCAATATTTGGTATTGGAGATAATGGTTTTACATAGAGAGACACATTTTTATTAAGTTTTGAAGGTTTCTTGGTTATAGTGGGAGATTTTATATTGTGTGGTTTTGTAGATTTGTAGATAGGATTAAAAATAGTGGCTTCTACTTCCTGTATGAATATTGAGAAATTAAATGGTATTCATTGCAAAATGTGAAAGTCAAAGATGGAAGATCTACTTGAAAAAAGAAATTAGTGGTTTCTAGTTTGAAAAGAAAAGAAGCCATCAAAGGTGTTTGATGAAGATTGGACAAGACTAGACAAGAAGGCACGACAAACCATTTGGTTGTATCTTGTAGTTTCTGTTCTCTTGAATATTTTTGAGGAGAGCGCCACATTAAATTGTGGATGATGATAGCTGATATCTATCAAACCAAAAGTATTACTAACAAATTGTATCTCAAAAGATGGTCATATTCATTAAAAATGGAAGATGGTAATGTAGACACTTAAAATTGTCCTGAATGGTATTACACACTTGAATCTGGTCACTAACATCGTTTCGTCCTAAAATTCATCTTCTTTCACCCATTTGATTAAATAAGCCTAATTAAAAAATTAAATGCTTCATTTTCATCTATTAATCTAATTAATTTAATTAGGTTAATTCCTACCCTTTCACATTCACCTCTCATCTAGTTTAATTGAATAAATTTTTTTATTCAATTTAAACATATTATGTCCTCTCATTTAATTGAATAATCCTAAATTATTAAATTAAATGTCATTTGTATCCTCTTTTCATCAAATAAACTAAGTATTTAATGATAATCCTCATATTCTTCAACTTGCACAATTAAAACAGTTTTAATTAACTAATTACTAATTTTCCTCACCCATCCACTTGTATAGGGGAATATTCTTCTATTTGGCTCCAAAAATGGAATATTCTTTCCTAACAAACTCTGTAACAAACTTTCTAGCAACTTTGAAAGTGTGTTTGAATCATTGTGAGCCCTTGACGGTTTCTTTGATCCATGTGATATTTGATTCTCATCCATTGATGAGAATCCTTGATCCATGTCTTCACCCTTGATTCCATCTTGACCATTGATTGATCCTTTTCATCTTGACCCTTGGTTCTTCATTTCTTCTTTTATAAATACCTCACCATTTGGAGAGAAATGGATCCATTTCCATCAAAGCAAAGTTATGCTGCCCATTTGAATGCTATATTTATTCATACTTGCACCGTTATCAAGCTTTTTCATCCTTTTCATCCACCCATAACATCGTTTTATCAATTTTAGCTTAGTTTTCATCAATGGAGGTTGGTTAATTGCTCATTTTATCCAAGGGGTTGGGAAAGGGTCGCTATTCCATATCAATATGACACCACTTCCCCAATGGGATAAGGTTTGGAGTTCTAGATTAGGTTTCTTTTAAGCTTTCGTGTTTATTTCATGCTTAGTTTAATGGTTTCTTGGTTTTTTGAAGCTTTCGAACATCTCATTGGGATTGTAGTTTAGGGGGTTAAATAATGCTTAAATTCATTAGGATATGGTGTATTTAGCCCATACTATGATTACAATCACAAGTAATTCTATTGTAAACCATTTAAATCTATTTAATTTGCTCTTAAGTAAACCTTTTTCTATATATTTTATGTTGGAAGAAGACGATAAATGCTTATTATTCATTTTGTCTTTACTTGATACTTGGAAAAATCTAATTGTTTCCATTAGTGGTAGTGGTGTAGAGCCAAAAATAGACAATCTTATTGCTATTTTTATTTTAGAGGAGATAAGGAAACCCATTAATGAAGGCTTGAAGGATGCATTGAATATTTTGGGAAATACTAAAGAAAACGAGGACTCAAAGGGGATAGAACAAAGATAGGTCAAAGTATAAAGAAAATTCTAAAGCCCCTAGGGAATATCAAAGTGTTGGAACTATGGAAATAGAGGACATGTTAAGAAGGAATGTATAAATAAGAATAAGAGCCTAGATTTCCCCACAAAAAATATTTCGATGATAGTGATAATGATGCTATGTTTATTGTCGCTAAAATTATTAGTGATGAGGCTTGAATTATTGATTTGAGTTGTTCCTACCATATGACTCTTCAAGAGAAGTAGCTTTCTACATATACAACTTATGAAAGAGGAGAAGTTTTACTTGGAGACAACAATACCAAGTAGATTATTGGTAAAGAAAAGGTGCAATTATGTTTAAGGAAGGGTCAAAAACCTTGACGATGTTTTGCATATTCCAAGAGTTACATAAAATTTATTTTATATATCCAAGTCAAATGATTCTCATGTACATGTGACATTTGGGAAGTTTGGTAGTAGGTTAGTAATTAGGAACTTGATGTTTGTTAGAGGATTTAAGATTGGGACCTTCTTTAAGCTAAATGTCTCCACATTTTATAATTCTATCATTGTAATTAGAATTAAAAATGCTTGTATTGTTAGAAATTGTTGTCATTGATATCAAAGGACATAGGAGTTTGGCGATGAAGATTGATGGAAAGTTTATTATCATTGGTATGAGGATGAAACTCACCTCATTTCAAGGGAAACTTTTATCTCCTCACGACAACAACAAAACAAATTTGAAGTTACACCTATGCTGGTCAACCTCCCTCTATCTTGGTGCCTTTATTGGAGTTAAGGAAAATTAAATTAAATTGATTTTGATTTTGGGCCAACCCCCTTCAGTATGATGCCCATATTTATAAGATTAAAATAAATAAAATTTTTATGCAATGGATTGACCCTTCTTTGTGTGGCACCCATGTTAGTAGTGTTTAAAAAATAAAATAAAATAATATTTTGTATGGGCCAACCCCCTAATGAAGTGCCCAAAATTGGGTATGAAAGTGTGCATATAAATTGGAAAGTTGCTTCCCTTTGTAAAATTATGTATTCATTCATGAAGTCACCTCCCTTGGAGAAAGAATACATAAAGGTTGTAAAATGTGGAGAAAAGTGTGTGGAGAACAAGTTGATAAATCATTTATACACCATCATATTTAAGAAGAGAAATAAATTGAAGATCATTCAAAGGCATAATTTTGAAGGCGAATTATTAAGGAGAGCATATACTTCATCTATCAAGAGGTTGGTGCCTCATATTGGAGAGGTTGGTATCTCTTACTGAAGGAGATTGGTATCTCATATTGAGTTGGTGCTCAAGTGTTGGGGATTGGTGTCTCTAGTAGGTTGGTGCCTACAAAATTTGTAAGAGATTTTTAATATAAGCAATATTTTTTTGTGGTTTTCTTCCATAAGGGTTTCCATGTTCCTCTCGTGTTCTTATTTATTCTATGTGCTTAAAGTGATTGTGGTTGTTAATTTGAAAAAGAAAAAGAAAGTCTCATATTGATTCAACCCCCCTCTCAGTATAAGCTTGTGGTCATCATGTAGGTTGTGGCACTAACATTTTAGGCCACACAAGTGAAAAAGATCGTAAGACTAATGTTAATAAAAATTTGGTTGACTACTTTTTAATAATTTTATTGGAAAATATAATTTTTGTGACCATTGTGTGTTTGGAAAATATAATAGTTCTTCAGTTCCTATTGGAATTAATAGAGCTTTAAGAGATTATTATAAATCATTTATTTGGATGTGCTTGGTCTAGTGGATATGGGTTACAAGCACATATTGTTATTATGTTACTTCATTAATGATGCTTCTACATACACTATATGTTCAAAATTTAGTTTCTACCAAGTTCAAGGAATTTAAAGCCTTAGTTGAAAAACACACATATTATAAGATAAGGGTGTTGAGATCTAACAATGGTGGTAAACATTGCTCTAGGGGATTTGATGAATTTTGTAAGAATGCAGGTATTGTTCAGTAGAAGACTAATCCTTATACTCCTCAATAAAATGAGGTAGTAGAAAGAATGAATCAAGGCTTAATGGAAACAACTAAAAGTATGCTAAGTGGTAAGTAGCTAGATTGGTGCTTTTGGGTAGAGGTTGTAATTGCTGCATGTTATTTGTTAATAAATCTCCTTGTTCATGTAATGTTGATAAAACTACTTATAAAGTGTGGACAAGTAGGAATCCTGTAGTTTCACATTTAAAGATATTTGGTTGTGAGACTTATGTTCATGTTCTTTAGAAAAAATCAATTTAAACCAGATCCAAAATCTCATATATGCATCCTCATTGATTATGGTGAGAATGTTAAAGGTAATAAGATTTGGAATCATTTAACTCATAAAATAAATTTTCTAGAGATGTGATATTCAAGGAGTTTAGAGGTTATTCAAGTGAAGAACAACTAAAATAAAAAGTAGGAAAAAATGATACACTTCAAGACAAAAGTAGAAAAGCAAGAAGATGCACATATAGAAGAAGAATAAGTAGAGCCATTACTCCTACCTAGCCCATTACTCCTACCTTGAGGAGATCCACAAGACAACATAATCTAGTTGATGGGTATAGCCCACCATATTTCCATTGTGTATTTTCTTCATTGAGTACTAATGATAAACATATATATTTCAAGGAGGATATCTTTTTAGAGGATAACGAGTCTTGAATGTAGGCCATTTTGGGGGAAATGATCACCGTAAATAATTGTGACATAGAATATTTTTAGTTTATTCAAGGGAAGAAAGCTCATTGGTTGTAAGTGGATGTATAAAAAAATAGTGTAGATGGTTAGTTATAGTCCAAGTTCAAGTTTGTGGCCGAGGGGTATTCCTAGAGAGTGTTGATTTCAATAAATTTTTCTCTTGTTGCTAAGTTATCATTTATTAGATTCCTTTTATCTATTTCTATAATTTATGATTTTCAGATTGAGAAAATAACTGTTAAAACTATTTTCTTGAATGGGGATTTTGAGTAGGATATTTATATGTGAAAGGATTGAAAATATCATTGAATGGTCTAAAATACCCACCTAATATGTGGTACCAAAAGTTTGGGGCCTTTGCGTTGAGTTTGGGTTTTGTTAGGAGTGCAGAAGATCATTGTATTTAAGTTAAGATTATTAATGATTTGATTCTAATCATTGTCTTGTATGTGGATGATATATTATTTATTGGTAGTACCAAGGTGATGATTAGGGAGCTCAAAAAATTTCTAGCACATTTGATATTAAGGACTTAGGGGATGCAAAATATATTCTTGAGATTGAAATCAACAAGGATTGGGTAGATGTAAAGGTTTGGTTGAGTTAGAGTAAGTATGTGGATAGCATTTTTGATGACTTATTATGCATGATTATAAACCAATGAGTATTCCATTTCTTGTTGCTACTAAGCTTACTTTATACATGTATCCTAAATTTGATGACGATTTTGGTGGAATGTCTAATGTTCCTTACGCTAGTGTTGTTGGTAGTTTGATTTATGTAATGATTTGCATTAAACCATATATGCCCAAATAGTGGGAGTTTTGAGTAGGTTTATGCCTAATCTTGGTAGAGAGCATTGAACTTTCATTAAGAATGTAATTAGATATTTACATGAAAATTATAATTACCATTTGTGTTATCATGGTATTTATGATTTAAACAAGTTATTCGACATATAGGGATATGTTGATGGAGATTGAGCATGTGACTTAAATTCAAAGGTTCATTAATGGCTACATGTTTCCTCTATTTGGCAGTGTAGTGAGCTGGATGAGTAAAATCTAGCCCATGGTTTCTTTGTCTACCTTCAAAGAAAAATATATGGATGTTACACATGCCTCTAAGGAGGCAATCTATTAATAGATAGAGACTTTGTACAAGTATTGGTTTTGATTACAAGATTGTTAAAATTGGATGTGATAGTTAGACATCTATTTGTTTGGATATGAATATCATGTATTAGGCTTGTACTAAGAATGATGATTAGTATCATTTTTGTGAGAGATGGTTGAGAATGATAAGGTCTTGTTAGAGAAGGTTGATACTTAGGATAATGTTACAGATTCGCTTTACAAAGCCAATGACCATGGATAAGTTCTCTTGGTATAAGAAAGCCACGGGCCTTGATTCTTGTACTTAATTTTATTTATTTTTATGGGTGTATTTGCAATATATAATGTCAAGTGGCAGAATGTTAGGATTAAGGTACCTTTAATGTTGCCATTCTATGCATATTTTATGTATCTCTAACCCTCTTGGAATGTGTTCTTAGACATCTAGGTGTAATTGGAAAATATTTTTAATTAATATTCCTCAAGAATATTGACATTAGTTGTTATATGCATTCATGAAGGAGGTGGAATTGGTAGTGATAATTATGAAGCTATTTTTGACAAATTTCTCAATTTGGACATACAAATTGATTAGAGGAGTATCTTGTATGTTGTTGGTGGGTTGGACATATGATTTGGGTGATGATTTTGGATGCCTACCTTGGGATATGGACCATTATGGAGAAGTTACAAGTCAAACATGTTTATTATTATTATACATAGGTCATTTTTTCTATTCATGGTTCACTAAGAGTTACATTTACTATTCTCAAAAAGAGCCTATTAATTTTGGATGTGAGAGCTTTTGCATGATACCATGGTTTTGGTATTTATTATTTTGGTAAACATTTATGTCCTTTTTCCTTGCCTATATATTAAGGGTATGAGATAGTGGTTTCATAAGTTTATTTTACAAGTACATCTAGGTGTTTCTGGAGTGATATTAGAGTGAAGAGGGTGTTAGTGTGTTGGATGTATCTCTTTGTTGAAGATTAATACATACTTGTCCTCTTTCTCTTGTAGAATTTTTTTTGAAGGGGTTTCTCCACATAAGTCTTATGTTCTTATGGTTTGCTGATTTTATTCTTATTAGTGATTTTATACAATCACATTGTCATCATATGATAATCCTTGGATAAATAATTATATTTTAGATTTGCACACACTTGTAAGATATTTTTATGTAGGAGTTTCACCTTGTTTTTGAACACTAGTAGCCTCAAGTTGTAATAATAGCATCTTAAGTGTGTCCTTAACATGTCCACATATTCACTCAAGTGTTTATTGTAGGTTGATGTGATGTAACTAGTTATGTACCTACTTAATGAAGACTTAATTGAGTTGAGTTCCACATATTTGAATTTCACACCAATTAGTAATGTCATACATGATATTATTGGTCCTAGGGAGGTATGTGGTTAAGGCCATGTTGAATTCTAAAGCTTTCTTGTTACCATACTCATTATAGAATGGCCATCTACATGTTTCACAATAACACATCTAGTTCCAAGGTGAAATTATTAGAGAATTCATTTAATATTGGAACCATTATCCCTTTCTCACGTGCATAGGGAAATGTACTATATTTTTATTAGTGTTTAAAGATATTACATCATCTTCCTCTATAAAAGATTAATAGTTCAACATTGAGTAGCAATATTGGATTTTATGAAAGATCAATAGTTCAACATTGAGTAGCAATATTGGATTAGAGTAAAAAATCTAAGTTTAGATACAATTAGAGAGAGTATTGAATAGAATTTTTTTTTTGAGGAGCTACACACCTATTTGTGCTTGATTCAAGTTTGTAATTCAAGCCAAAGGTCTAATTTTGTTTGCAATCCCTATGGTAGAATTTACTGATGTATTTTCAAAATATAAAATAATAAATCATTGTTCTACAAATTTTTGGATTATTATGTGTGTATGAATTTGTTTATGAGTTTAGAAAGTATTTTTTGTCTTATCATGGACTTTGCACTCAACAATATTTAATCTTTGGTATATTTTTAATGAGTCCTTCAACTTCACCAATGGACTAAGAGCAAATGATATACTTGATAGACAAAATTTTTTCACTACCAATTCTTTATATAAAAAAAAACAATACATAAAATTTGACTTAAATCTTTATTCTAATTTCTCACTTCTCAAATACTATTAACAAATAAAATTAGTAAAATATAATATAAAATGATTTTCTTTTAGACATATACATTTCTATTCTTAAAGAAATCAACCTTTATATATTTCTCCCACATTGTCATTCATATTAGATATATGCCATTCATTAGTTTATTGTATATTCTTATATATAAGACATTGAGGCCCTTGATATTGTAATTACGATTTTCAAAGAAGGTAGAGGGAAATTTCACCTCCATTGTAGTATTTACCTGGCTATTATTTTTATTTTCAATGATGATTTTTTAATTTGCCTATATTTATTTATTTATTTTTCTAATTCTTGTACAACCTCTAATTTTTTTGTTATTCATTTTTCATGTTCCTTTCTAATTCCTTTAATATTTATTTTATCTTTAATTTTTCTTTGTTTAATCCTAGATGCTCATTCTTCCATTTTACTTTCCAAAATACTCTATTTCTTTTTTTCCAATATCCCACTTTTATTTAGATCAAATTTTAATTTTAATATTTAATTTTTAATAGAAAACTTCTTGGTGATACCTTTAAATATCCTTTAATCTTTATTTTTTCATTATAGACTTTTATTTCACTTAGTAATATTTTTTAATCCTTAAATATAATATATTTTGAGATAAATTTGTAAAGGAAAACTAGATTTTTTTTTTAATTACAAGTAGATTTAATAAACAAGTTAATTAATTAATTAAATTTTAAATTATATTATGTAATAAATTTTTGAAATATAAAAATAAATAGAAATGAAAATAATTAGCTGATTTTAGTGATTAATAAATACTTGTTTATTGTTTAATTATAAGTTTTAAGTTGTAATTTAGAATCACATAATTTTATATGTATTAGAAGTAGAATAAAATAATTTGAATAAGGTTGCTTCTATAATTTGTTAGATTGATCTTGTATGTTGTAAGTTCAATCTTAAGTGTTGTGGATTTGACCTTCCATGTAGATTTGAACTAGTTAATTGTGGACTCAATCCAATGTTGCATAAGGAGTAGTGTTATTTAAAAATACCTTGAGGAGATTACTAAATTGTACGGATCAAATTCTACTCAATCACGCCCTTAAAATATTGGCTCTATGACCTTAACCAAGTGTTAACAAACAACAAGCAATCATGCAAGTGATGTAGATTTGAATTCTAATGCAAGTACTAATTCTTTTTAGTGCTTCAAATCAAGATGTTCTTAGGAATGTTTCTTATAATTGCTAATGTAAATAGGTTCATTGCATAACTAGTTAGTTAATCACACATTTTAGGTTGACCTATTCACATTGATTAAGTCTCCACTTAGGGACTTTTAGAGTTTTGTCTCACCTCATACGGTTGAGACACATGTATTCACTTATTGAGACACTTATTGCATGCATACTTGGCACTTTCTCACACACTTGTCAAGTGAGCTCACAGGTGTTGCGCTTTTGAAGGGGTAATCAGTCATTGTCCTACCTTATCACCTCATCATTCTTGCCTATATAGACAAAGTTCATCATTGTATTTTACACACCCTCATTTGTGTATGATATACTTTCTATTGTGCTGATTTGGTTTCACGTCTAGAAGGTTATAGTGTGCATTTTGATTTTGGCCAACCTCAACATGGTATAAAAGCTTGTTTTGGTTGAAGGTGTTGGTTCAATGCTTGTGTGAATATTTCTCAACTGTCTTGGCTTCTCAGATACCAGTTCTCTGACCAAGTTTGTATCTCTCCTTCTTGCATCTAAATAAAGCCAACACATAGCTCTATCATTAGAGTGGACCGTGGAGTCAAATCGTCATCACCATTGAGTTTGGAAGGTCCCAAAGATAAAGAAATACTCTTTGTTTGACGAAAAATGGCAACTTAATATTTTGCAATTTTTTTTGCTCCTATACTTGTGCCTGTGCGAACCCCAACCTTGGTACCTGCAAAACAACAAGAATAAACAAGTTAGACAAGTGATTGCAAGCCAAAACAAGGATTCCCCATGAAATCCATTTACAACTTCAAACTAGAAAAGAAAATAACAAAGAACACAATGAAAATGATAAAACAAAGATTAAATCCTAATTAGATGCGCAAACTCATGATCCCATAGGGGAATTGGTGCCAATTTGATGTGAAAATTGGCCCTTTCCCAATTCCTATGATGCAAGCTTGATATGTTGAAGGTGATTGATCCACTTTGTTGGTGAAGAATGAGAACTCCAAGTCAAAAATTTGCAAAAACCTAGCTATGGTTTAATGATGATGGATGAACTTCAAGAGATATTTGAACATGGTAACTTTGCCTAGATTGTGGATGATGAAATGAGGATATGAGCTCTTTATTTATAGAATTCCAAGATGGATGAATGTCCAAATTTGAGCAATTGGGGACTAACATTCATCCAATGATATGATGCCACTTGTCAAGCTATGAATGGATGAAGGATGTGCAAAATTTGGGTTTTGTGCCTATAAATGCATAATTTTGAATTTCAAATTTGTTGAAATGACATGCAAGAGGGAAGGGAAAATGCAATAAATGCCACTTGGCTCAAAGCAAAGGACATGTAAGATGAATTTATTGCCTTGTTGGATGTACATGTTGACTTGGAATTTTTGAATTCAAATTGAGAGAATATTCCAAAAGATGCCTTGTGAGGAAAATAGAGATTTAATAAATGAATTAAATCTATTTTCATGTGCAACTTGCATTATCTAGAGGATGTGACATGAGATGAGATTAAATTAATCAAGGGTTAATTAATTTAATGAGAGAGGTTAGATGATGTGACCTATTTGACTCAAATTTATGGATTTATTTAAATCAAATAAGAGAAATATGATGGAGACTTAATTAAATAAGGATTTTGATTTATTTAATTAAAAGAGATGGTGTTAGATTAAATCAAATAAGGTTTTAATTTATTTAATTTAATAAATTGACTTTAGAGATTTAATCAAATAAATTGATTATTTAATTAAATAGGGATAATTAGATCAGATGGATTGATTTAATTAACAAAAGAGATGACTTAATTAGATAAAATGATTTATTTAATTAAGAGACGAATATTGGTGAATTTAATCAGATAGAGGAATTTGATTAAATGGTTAGACCGAGGGATGATTCAGGAAGAAACGATGTTAGTAAGTCAAGATCAGATGCACAATATCAATCAGTATATTTTACGTGTCTACAGTGCCATACAGTTGTATGACCAGATTTAAAAAAAAAATAAAATTAACTTTTGTAGCTCTAAGTGACTTCTATCTATCAAAAAAATTGATTTTTTGCAAGAAATTTGGCATTTTATACCCTGTTTTGGAGGGTTTCAATTGAGTTTTGTAGGTTATATTTTGTGTGATCTGTGGCCTATTCAACCTTTTAGCTGTGACTTGAGCAAAGGCACACAACCGCAATTTTTTTAGCTTTCATCTTGGCCGGTTGTACCTCTATTCTTACACAACACAAGGCATATGCTTTCTAGCGTTGGTCTCTGCATGAAAGTTCTCTTTGCTGTGTATATCATGCCACTTTTTGGAAAATAATTGTATGCACCTGAGCAAACCATGAACTCCAGGGATTCATGACCCGAGAAGAAGCTGGCCCAATGGCCTCACCCCATTGATTGCCTCCAACAGCCGTGGCTCCTCACTTTGGCAGCTTAGGAGTCTCCAAACACCAGCAAAGACTTGTGTAGGTCTTTATGAATCTTCCCATCTAATTTCATAGGGATTTGTTTGTCTTAGCAGGTCTTTTAAAGTCCAAATTGGATGCATCGGTGTCTACATCTGCAGTTTATCTCTATCAATTCATTATACATAGGCATTGCAGTAAGCAATTTTTCACACTTTAAGGCCTCTTCTTCCTGTGCAGGAGTCATAGAAGTCAGAGAATATAAGAGTTTCCCAGCTGAGTATCTAATATCAGCTGAGCATCTATTAGACTTATTTGTCTTATGTTTTTTTAACATATTTTTAAGTCTCTTTTTTGAAAAGAATAATAGGCAAATAGTAAAATTATTATATCTTTTGATTGGCAATTCGAACTAGACTGCCATTTTTGTGAAAGTGAATAATTTTTCAAGTTTGATCCATTGGAAATGATTTCACACTATTGTTATAAAGTGCAATTTTCATTCCAAATTGGACATGCCTATGCATTAAGTTACAAACTGTTGAATTCAAGGGGGAAGGGGGTGTCTTGAGTTGTGCTTTTAAGAACTTTTGCGTGTCATTTCGTGAGAAATTGCATATTTTTCTCAAGTCATTTTTTTATATAACTAATCATTTAGCAAGGGTGTTTTGAGTTGTGCCTTTGGACTCTTCCATGAGTTGTGTCCAGAACACTTCCACACTTCTTTTCGTATTTTCATTTTGGGGGGATCTAATCACATAGGGGGGTATATTGAGTTGTGCCTTTGAGCACTTCTACATTTCCCTTAATAATTTTCTTTCCATATAAAAACATCATATGATCTTATTCACACATCTTGTGAGACACCATCATTTTGAGATGAATAATGTAGTTTGATGGCATGCATTACAATCTCCTCACCTTGTTGCTACATATGAATTTAAAGTTGTTTCTTTGAGAACTTTCAGTGATTCTTTGCATGAGGATATTGATATCATCTTTCTAGATCCACCATATTGGGACATATTTCTACCAGATATTGCATCTTTATTTATAAAGTCATTCATTACAAATTTGGAAGACACCATTGATGAAATTTTTCTTCTATTTGACAATAGTTCTTGCCCAACCATAGTGTTCATATACACTCCACTGAGAATATCCAAATATTCTTTACAAAAAGACTTCACATCTTTGGTACCTATTGCTACCACAAAGTTCAAAGACGCTTCATTGAGAGCATCCATAGATTCTTTGCAACAAGACTTCATGTGTGATTTGGATTGTAGCCATATGACATGCATTGAAATTCCACACATCACTTCTTTGATACATGTTCTACATCAATCTTCACATGGAGCATTTGAGAAATATTTAGAAAAGTCCTCATCTTATGGGGGGCTACATAGTCTTTCTTTTCTCTCCCATGGGAGGAACATTATTGTACTTTGTCAAAGAAATAGTCATTGGGGGTCAAGATGAGTCCTCCTTTTATCACTTATTTTCGGATCGATTGGAAATTATTTCAAACTATTGTTATAAAGTTCCATTTTTGGTTCCAAATTGGACACAAAACAATATTCTTTCACAAAAATGACACTCAATTTTGAGTTGCAAATCAAAAGATACAATAATTTTACTAATTGCCTATTTTCCTTTTCGAAAAGGACAATAAAAATTAATATAAAATGAAAAATAGTCTTGATGCTAAAGTGTTCATCATGGAAGCTTTTTGTCGGCTATTCACACTTGAAAATGCGACTTCCTATTTGCAAGTTATATAAAAAATAAAATGACCCCCCTACAAGATTTTTGAATAAGCTAACAGTGAATGAAAATCACAAACGATTTAAGCTTAGGGTTAGTCTAATCATTAATTGTTGACATAAATAGTAAGCTAGATTAAGCAGTTTTGTAATTTGCATAAAGTGCTATTGAAAAATGTTACATAAACAAGTCAAATAACAACTCTTAATCATAACAATTTTGCTAATTACATTTTCTAGGTTGACCTATTCACTTTGATTAAGTCTCCACTTAAGGACTTTTAGAGTTTTGTCTCACCTCATGTGGTTGAGACACATGTACTTACCTATTGAGACACCTATTGCATGCATGCTTGCCTCTTACTCACACACTTGTCAAGTGAGCTCACAAGTGTTGCACCTTTGGAGGGGTAGTCAATCATTGCCTCCTACCTTCTCACCTCCTCATCCTTGCCTATATAAGCAAGGTTCATCATTGAATTTTACACTCTCTCATTTGTATATGATAAAATTTATATTGTGCTGATTTGGTTTCACTTGTAGAAGGTTATTGTGCACTTTGATTTTGGCCAATCTCAATAATACTTGCTTAGGATATTTGAATGGTCTAAGATTTTGATTGATAATTAGATTTGTATTAATTTTTGAAATACATGTATATAACACCAAAATATAATAAATCACTGCATAGATGTATACCAAGTCATCTTCGAATGACTAGTGAAATAGGTGAGAATCAATAAGATTTAAATTTAAAAATTTAATTTTAAAGGTCAATTCTACATGGTGTGGGATTGATCCAAGACAAAAAGATGTGACTAGGGTTATGATATAACGAAAGAGGTACTCCCTCTTTTGTATCACAACAAAAACACAAATTACACAGAAAAATGCTCTGCCCCAACCAATTGATGCAAGAGGAATTATACAAGCCTTATTGAACTGACATAATTCACAGCCAAACAACAGATTGAATTGACAATTTCATTTGTCAATCCAATCCAAATTCAATTAAAACTAATGTTCATTAATCACGTAACACAATTCTTTTATTTACTTCTCATTTCCAAGCAATTACATTTTACAGTATGCCAATCAATTTGGAATCCAATGGATAACTTACCTGTCAACTCACTCCCCTGTTCAAGCACCCTAATCTCTTCCCTTCGTCTTTTGTTTAATTCTCTTTCTCTACACTTATTGCTTATTCAATTTGAATAGAAGTTGTATTAATTTATGCTCCTTTCTTCCTTCCTGCTGACTGACTCTATTCTCCTCTCCTTGTATAACTTCTTCCCTTCATTCCTCACTTCTTTCCCCTCAAATTAATCTTTTTTTATTTGTAGTTTGGAATTCTTACTATTCCTCAACCACAATCTGTAATTCCATACTTTTTGTTTGATTGGCTATTTGCTTTTCCTAGTGCAACTCTCCTTTTTTTATGACATTTCAACTCCTTTTATCGCTGTTCATTCCTCTCCATCTTCATTCATTATGTTTCCTCACTCTTCCATGGGCTGTGTGGAACTTCCCTCCTCAACACATCACTTTTAATTGTTTTATTTTTGAAATTTCTAAATACTGTCTTCCAGCTGCGCCTCCTCTCTATTCTTATTTTTAATTTTTAAAAGTTCTACAGCTTCATCTATCTATTCCAATCTGCTATGAAATGCTCTTTCTTCCCATGCTATGCTGTTGTTCCAGTCCTCTTTGCATTTATTTTTTTCTCATTTTATTTCGCCCCATTCCTGCCATGGCGCGGTCTTCTCTCGGCTGCAAATGCACTTCTTTAATTTACAAACACCCCCACTCCTTTCTCATTGGGTGGCGTTAACTGTTTAAATTTTTTAACTACAACATCCTCTCCTCTGTCTTTCAAACTTCCACGCATCTTCTTCTATTTCACACGACCCTTAGTATCTCTGGAATTTGATTTAAATCTTATATAATTTTTTTTAAAAAAAATTCCTTTGCATATTTATTGATCTCCCAGGCAGCGTGTGGTGTAGAAAGAAAATATTCATTTTGTTTATATAATTCCCTTCGTAAGCTTCACCCTACACTCTTTTTCTCTTTCCATGAATCCAAAATTTATTAGCACAACTAAAACAACACATTGAACTTTTTTTGTTTGTTTTGTTTTGATGTAGATTGCCATACGCATGAGATGCTCCTACATCAAACAATTTTGTGAGCAAAAGCTCGTAAAAGTGGAGTTGAGTAGTCAAACTGTTCTTCCAAGTTACAACCAACTTGTAACAAATTCCATCACTGGGATAAGTGCAGAAGATCAATTCTTTTTCCTCCTCTTCCAACACCATTCTGAAACATTCACCATCTTCCTCCAACAAATTTGCACCCTCTTCCTCCTTTCTCCCATGGACTTGCATCCATCATGTACTGTCCTCCTTTGCTAAATACTCTTTACTCTCTACTCTCCTTTCCTCCTTCATGGGATCCAACCCATCACAAACCAACCACCTCCACCAAGTTCTACCTGCAACATCCTCTACAATTTCTACACACAAACATGCAACATTTACACACAACTCTGCAACTGCAACTTTATCCTCTACAACAACATCCTCTTCTACTCTCACTATGGAAGAATAATCACAAATGAAATCTAAATGTTCATAGATTACCTCTTTTTCGTTCATTGCAAAATTCATCCTCTTTCCTCCATTAGCAAGCTTATCAAACCACTCTTTTTCTACTGCCAAAATCAACAGGATTAAGTCATCTTTGTCTTCACTATTTATAATCTCTCAACATTCCATTGCTACAATTACATCCTCTACAACCGCATCTTCATTCTTTTCTACCATCTAAATTACTAATCTTGCATCCTCTTGTTCATTCTTTTCTTCTTCTCCATGCCTTCTTCATGACATGCCTTTGCTGCAATCTCTTCACTCTTGATATCCTCTCCATGCTACTATGTTTCTAATCTACTCAATCTCGCATTTATATCAACCATCATTGCCAAAATCTTCCTTTTTTCATACTGTCTCCATCCATCCCATATCACGAGATTCTTCCTCAATGATATCCCTATCTCATTTGTTGCAGTCTTTCACAACTCTCACCTCATGCTCTCAATTTGTAATCACACTTATTTTCATGGCTCCCTAGCTCTCGATTACTTAGGGATTCTATCTACCTACAACAATCGTCACACAAGCTCCTCTTCATTGCACTTCTTCTATTCTACCCGCATGTCTTGATGGATTCTCTCCACTCTGAAGATCCCTTGATCTGATACCATTTGACGAAAGAGCTACTCCCCCTTTTGTATCACACAAAAAAAAAACAAAAATTGCACGGGAAAATACTCTGCCCCAACCAACTAATGCAAGAGGAATTACACGAGCCTTATCAGGGTGACACAATTCACAGCCAAACAACATATTGAATTGACAATTTCATTTGTCAAAACAATCCAAATTCAACTAACACTAAAATTCTTTAAATATATAACATAATTCTTTTATTTACTTCTCATTTCGAAGCAATTACATTTTACAGTCTACTAATCAATTTGGAATCCAATGGATAACTCATCTGTCAACTCACTCCTTTGTTCAAGCACTCTAATCTTTGTCCTTCGTCCTTTGTTTAATTTTCTCTCTTTGCACTTATTGCTTATTCAATTTGAATAGAGGTTTGTATTAATTTATGCTCCTTTCTTCCTTCCCGCTGACTATGTAATGTCCCCAATTTCGCCCTACACTTTTCATTTGGATTTAGCCTATTTCCAGAAATTTGTAGGCTACTTAGATGTGCAAATTTAGGGTTTCCACTTTCAGTGAGTCTTGCTTCCAACTTAGTTCAACTTTCTATTGGTTTTGAGGTGAACTTACTATTTTTGCATTGGCTATTTTTAGTAAGTCTAATTTTGGCAGTGGCATCATCAACAATTTAGTTTAGGTCATCATGCTATTTTTGGTAATCCGCTAGTTTCAGTATTGGCGTTGGTTTTGATTATCTCCTTGGACTGAGTTTTATACTTAGTCAATTTCATGTTTTTCAATTGTACCCCACGCCTAGGAGTGATAACTTCATGTTGTTTTAAAGAGGGGACAATTAAGGGGTCATGTGAGCATTTAATTATTTAATAAATGCTTTATTATTGCAATATAAAGTTGGACGCCTAAAGGAGGATGAGTAATGTTTTATTATTTCAAAAAAAGTAAAGGCTTAAAGGTGGCGTCCCTTTTGGAAGTTGACATGATTCGACTTCTTGGAATTTGAAGTGTTTCATTTGCCAATTGAAACTTATATATTGTTGTTTTGTGAAGAGCTGTTCATGTTATGTTTTGGAAAGCAAAGTTATGCTATTGGTTTGAAATCCAGAATCCGACTAAGGGAAAGCTTAACAAATTTACTCCATTCTTCGGGCCTGAAACTATGGTTCCCTAGATGGTCTGTTGGGAGTGTGCTTCATTCAGAAGTGCATATTGAGCATCAAAGTGAAGGAATTGGTGATTTTTATTAGTTTTGTACTTGCTGGTTGTTACACAACTAAAGTAGATTTTCATTTGCAGCTTTTGATATGAATTTATTTTGGTTATGGGTATTGACTCTCTTTCTTTCTAAGCACATGGCAACCAATCTTGGAGAATATCAGATTTTATTTTGATGTGTATGATTTTTCCAAGCAAAACCGCCCTTGTAGGAAGGCTGTACCTTTCAAGAGCACATTGGAATTCGTGCAAAATTAATAGTAGAGTTTTGATGATGGTTATTCATTGCAATTGGGGTGCCAAACTTCTAGAGAGCCATTTCATTTTGTTTCAATCAATTCAGAGGTATATTGATAAAATTGTGAGCATTTGTTTGGTTTTTCTAATTGTTGATAGACATTTCCAAATTGTAGATTTATATATCAGATTGTTATAGTTTTATGATTTTGGCTTCTAGCATCATTATTTGAGAGGTTTTTTTCATTGAAGAAACCATCATTTAATTGTATATTGTAATGATGGTAAAAACACTTGAAAATTGCAGTTATTTTTCATTGTAAAACTGAAATTAGTAGTACTGTTTCAATTCTTTAATTTGCTGCATTTTCTTGTAATTAATTCACATCATTGTAACCCATGGATGGTTTATCGCTAGTGTGGATAAAGAAAATTCTGGAAGCTTATCTCTCTTATTTGCAGCTATTTCTATTGATTGTAAAGCTAGTTAGTAGTACTAATGACTATTTCATTTTATTGCTGCAATTTATACTTGATTACGCTCCCACAATTGAGTGGTTGAGTTTTAGAATAAACATCTTTCTTGTTTGTAAATTCCCCCCACAAAATAAGTGGTTGTGTTGACTATTTCCCCCCCACGAAATAAGTGGAAGAGATGATTTAATGGTTGGGTTTCCGCCTTAATAATGTAATAATCTCACCCACTGAATAAGTGGAGTATTCCCACTGCGTGTGGATGCTTGCATCAATAGATTAATTATAATTTTAGTTTAGTTTATACCTAATAATCCTTTGACCATATGCTATCACCTCGCCCACATTGGGATCTTGGTGAACATTCTTGGTTAGAGTTACTTTCCATGCTGGTTTGCATTTAGAGCTAACGCTAATCAGTGGTTTGATGCTGGTTTGTGTGTCTAATTCTAGGGAAAAAGTAAGAGGAATATTTCAGTCTGACTCTATTCTCCTCTCCTTGCATAACTTCTTCCCTTCATTCCTCACTTCTTTTCCCCTAAAATTAATCTTTGTTTATTTATAGTTTGGAATTCTTACTATTCTTTAAGGTCACAACCTATATTTCCATACTTTTTGTCTGATTGTCTATTTGCTTTTCCTAATGCAACTATCCTTTTTTTTATAACATTTCAACTCATTTTATCATTGTTCATTCCTCTCCATATTCATTCATTATGTTTCCTCACTCTTCCATGGGCTGTGTGGAACTTCCCTCCTTAACACATCAATTTTAATTATTTTATTTTTGAAAATTATAGATTTTGTCTTCCATTTGTGACTCCTCTCTGTTCTTATTTTTATTTTATTTTTTATTTCTACAACTTCATCTATCTATTCCAATCTTCCATGAATTCTATTTCTTCCCATGCTACGTTGTTGTTCCAGTCCTCTTTGCATTTATTTTTTTCTCATTTTACTTTGCCCAATTCCTCCCATGGCGTGGTCTTCTCTTGGCTGTAAATGCACTTCTTTAATTTGTAGATCCCCCCACTCCTTTCTCATTGGTTGGTGTTAAACTATTAATTTTTTTTAACTACAACTTCCTCTCCTCCATCTTTCAAACTTCTATGCATCTTCTTCTATTTCGCACGACCCTTCATATCTTTGGCATTTGATATATATTTATATATATATATACCTACCTTTGCCTATTTACTACTTTCTTAGGTAGCATATGGTGTAGATTCTGAAAATACTTATTTTGGTTAGATAGTTCCATTCATAAGCTTTTCCTTACACTCTTTTTCTCTCACCATGAATCCAAAATTTATTCGCAAAACTAAAACAACACATCGAATTGAAATATTTATTTTTGTTTTGATGTGGATTGCCATACACCTGGGATGCTCTTGCATTAGGGTAAGGTTGAATGTGTAGAATTTTATAAGGGTGAGAGTAAGTGAGTAAGGACAATAATTAGGGAATGAGCCAAACTTAGCACAAAAGTGTGTCACATGTTGACATACAATTGTATTGAAATTCCCTCAAAATGGGTCCACAACTAGGTCAAAATTGGCATGGATATGAAAATTTAAATTATATTCTCCTTTGAATTTCAGATCCATGTGAATCCTAAATGAACATATATCTCAAAGTACATGAAACTCACAAACATACTTGAAAATTAGATATTTGAACATAAGGATATTGGGGTCCATGTAAAGTAATGGATCTAACTAGATATATTCATGTGTTCTTTCTCCTTAACATACATGTGCTTTGTAGGAACACACAAAATAGATTAAATATGTGCAATAATTAGTGTATGCAATTAAATTGAAAAATAAGAAATCTAAAGACTTGAAAGCATATAATGGAAATCAAATCTTATTCCTATTTAACAACCTCAATACAAACCTCAAGATTGAAATGTCACTTTTCCTTTTGAATTGTGGATGCAACTCAATAAAATAACATTGTATTTGATTGAAGGGATATTTTGATAAAATTAATTTTCATTTACACTTTATTTTGATGAAATTGATGAAATTGATGAACTGATGATCCTATTTATAAGCTTTCCAAAAAAAATCAACTAGGAGATGAGGATGAGATCAAATATCTAAGTTAATTGAAGAGGTTGTGGAGTCAACTCAAGAGAAAAATAAAAATTTTCCATTTCAAACTAATGAGAGTATATTAATAAATTATTTAATTTTATTAATGGATAAATGTGAGGAAGAAGTTTCCATTCAAAATTTGACTATGAATGATTATGAAGTTTCTAGAAATGGATTAGTGATGAAGAAGTTTATAAAATGAAATGGAGTTTATTGATGAAGGAAGAAAGATTTAACTAGCAAGATGAAAATGAAGATTCAAAGGATAATTAACTCTCGTTTAATTAAATAATAAAATATTATTTAATTAAATGGATAAATGGATTAATAAATAAATGATAATTAATTAATTACTGATATATGATAAGTAAATGATGATTAATGAAAAATTAATAAATGGATGATATGGAATAATGTATGATAATGACCATGATTATGGTTTGACGATTAGCTGAATTATTTAGTGTCTACATGTAGCTTCTTTCTCAAGTGTAGAAGTAAGAACCAATGATAAACTTGGTTTTAACTATCTAGGAAATTAAAAAGTAGGGGGGAGAGAGAATTTATGTATAAAAAATGGTTAAAAATATTATATGTTTCCATGTAATGAGGCAATACTTTTCCCAATGTGGTAGTCATATCATATGATTGTGACTTGCCTAGATACATTGATAAGTCTCTATGTAGTACTAGTTGCTACCTAAAATCTTAACACATGAACACTAGTGATGATACATACCCCTCCAATCGGTTGTATAAATGTGCAAGGAACTATAGTAGAGGGAAAAAATGGACATTTAAGTACATAAATAACATAGAATAATAAGTGTCACAAATGCATCATGTGATAAAAAATAAGACATCTCAAGTGATAGGTGTGGTAAGAACATGAGCTTTAGATAATCATCAACGTATAAGGTTGCCCCTAGAATGCACATATGAGAAAGTGAAAATGGACCTATCGTAAAAATTTAGGTGGTATTGGGGAGGCATGGTCTCCCTAGTATAACTCTTAGTACATGATATGGCTTGTTAGTACATAATAGGATGGGGAAGTCATTATACCTCCAATGTGGTAAGATAGCTCTAGGAACATAATTAAGCATGTGAGCACAAGATGATATGGGGAAGTTCATAATACCCACTAGTATAAAAAGGAATGCAATGATATCACAACAAAGGATGGGGAAAGTAAGACACCCTAGTGTAATAGGGTATCTCTAGATGCATGATAGACCAATCAAAGCATAATACTTGGTAACATAAGATGGAAGCAAAAATAATAAGAGCATAGTATCAAGATAAACATAAGAATACATGGAATTATAAGCCTAATGAGTATTTGAATCAATAAGGATGTAATAAAAGTATGGTAAGGATCATAAATAAGACATGAAAACATGGGCAGACAATGATGATAATCATAAGTAAACTGTCAGGTGATGAATGATGAGAACATGGATGTATAACAATCACATAATTAGAAAGCAATAAAGCGCATAGGGAATCATTTTGGTAGACATGAAAACATAAGAACATAGTGAGGCATGTAATGATAGTAATAACAAAAGAAGACCTAAATAATAAAAATAAAAATATGTCAAATGAAAAAAGAGGGTGAATGGCCCCCAAGTAGGAGAAAGAAAACATGAAAAATAAAATATAAGATGAAATGATCATGTCAAGAACAACGAAAAAGGTAGAAGAAAAATGGCCAAAGAGAGAAAGATCAATGTGAAAATAGAAATATAAGTATATAGTCTATGGATATGCTCATGAATCATTAGAAAAATATAGGAGGATCATCATCATCATTCTTATTCCAAAATATAGATCAATATAATGTTCTTATTGGTTCTTGTAGTTTTTTCTTCACGATTTTATTTTTGTATTACATGTGTTCCTTGTTGATAATCCTTTGTAAAAAAATTAATTATTGGTTTCACATTAGGTGGTTTCTATTTTATTTCATATATATCCTCAATATAGGGTGTGCTAGGACCAATTTGTCGATGCATGCAATTTTTTCATATGATTAACCTCATCAAGCAAGGGGGTTGTGGGATCATGAGTATGTTCAATGTTTATCTTCCCTTTATTTATGATATTGAACTTTATGTTGGAATGATATGAATCATTCTATATTTTTCATGTATGTGATGATAAGAAAAAAAGTACTTGAGTGATCCCACAAAGCTGGTTTACAATTTATGGGAGATTCTAATTTTTGCTGAAATCACATATTTTTAGAAAATATAATGATTTAAGCCTTAAAAAGTTCCATTTAAATCATTACAATTGAAGATGGTTTTATCAAACTACCTTAAATCAAACCCCCTTAGATAGAACCCTGCTAGTTTTAAACCATACCTATAATGGACTCTCCTTTACACCTATCAAAATGTTGATAAAAAACCACTTTTGATTTACCTTTTGGGGGATCAAATGAATTCATTTAAAATTTATTTTTTATAAGTATGTCTAAGTCATTATTATAAGTTCCCAAAAAAGTATAATTTTAAATAAATTTAATTTAATTATTATATTTATTTTTTATTTCTTGTGAATGTAGGTTTTTCACCGAAAACCAAAATCTCTATTATGCACATGTGGAAAAAAGCAGATTATCAATTTTTTTTTTTGAAAAATATGGGTACACTATATATTGAATTCCTTGATCCAAAAAAAATAAATAAAATGAATTTCGATACATACAATTTTTTTTTACGTGTTATACAATTGTGCTATGTCTAAATTGTAATTGGTTCGACTTTGAAACTTGATTAAAAAACAAAATTCAATAAAAAACTATCTAACCAAGTGGAAGCACTAGATATCGGAGTTACAAATCTAAATTTGAAAGAATTTGAATTTTATCCTTCATGAAAAAAAAGTTATGTGGTATACGGTGAGCGTCACTTTTTAAAAAGTGTTGTTTTATGAAAAAACTAGTTTTTGAGGGAGATGGAAAAAGAAGTGCAATATAATTCCAAAAATTTTGAAAAAAATATATTTAGAATCTATAGACAAAATTTCATGAAACTCTATTTTGCATCATCTTCAAATTCCTCACGGTTTAGCCATTATAGGTGCCCGAAAGTGAAGATTTAGTTAAAAAAAATATTTCAGTGTCCAGTCTGGCCAAAAATTGTAAACCACTATTGTGGGATCACCGACTTAGCATTGTTTGGTGCAAGCTTAGGGTCATCCATTGGTTTAAGAAGTGACAAGATAATGAGATTAGGTTTCTAGATTTTTTTTGATACTATGTGTGGAGGATCCTTTATATAGTGAATTATCAAAATGGATTTGGTTTATAAATTATATTATAATAATCATGAACATCATTAAGTACAACCTTCTTGCTCGTATTTAAAAATGGGATAATAATGTTAACTTGCAGAAAATGAGGGAAGTGCTATAAATATGTTGATATAAAAGGTATCTAATAAGGCACACTCCCACTTATATGATCACATATAGATGAAAATGAGTGACGAGACATGTAAAACACCCATCTCCAAAATATTATAAGTAAACCATCTACAAATATAAATTGAAGCTCTTCAATAGAGTCCATATACTAATGGCCAAACCTTTAATATAAAAATATAATCTTAATTAGATCTATTTTCTTTTATTGACATTGCATGAGTTGAGTGATGAATGTGTTATGCTCAATATTGTAATGAAAATGTTTCATAATGCCCTAGCCAAATCCTAAAGGAATCACTATAAGCATGAGGTAATGAAGCTACTTTCACAAAATATAGTAATGCTAAGAGTGGGACAAAGACTAAACAACAACGACAAGTTAATAATTGGAATAAGTGATTAGAGAGCACAAAATATTAACTTGTCATTTCTTTTCCACAAGTAATCTAGAAGTGTGTGTTAACTTATATAATTTAAAATATTATGAACTGCTTGACATTACTTATACAAGGGTTTTGTTTGGACAAGGTTCTCTTCTAGCTATTTGTAGCATTATTTGTAACTATTGATATCACCATAGAATTATTGTTTGAACCATTTCCTTTGCAATTCTTCCTTCCAGGATTGCTTTTTCTCTCTCTATATCATTACAATGTTCAATTGAAAACATGCCACATTAATAATTAAAAGGTGAAATATCTTACATAATAAAGAAAAAGTAAATAATTGTAATGGTAAAATTTGTATACTAATACAATTTCTATTTAGTGTTGTCTCTATTTTGAAAGGAGTTATACATAAACATATTGATAAATTTCCTTTAATTTTGTGTAAAGTTGGATCACTTGTCTTAGGTTATCTACCTAACTTGATAACATGTTTTTATACACCAACTTATCCCTTATCACATATTCAAAAACCCTTATACATTCATCCTATCTACTTATTTATCACTCCTATGCACACACTTCTTCCATTGTGCAATGTCACTAAGATCTAGCTTGTTTTCTATCCTTAGACTAGCTCACAATCACGAGGCCAGCCATGTAGTCCTAGTCTTTTCCTACCCAAAATATTAAAAAATAAATTCAAATATGACCAACCTCCCACCTTTACCCTTCCTACCTGGGACCATCTAAACATAGATTTGTGTGACATGTGTTTTGTGTCCTTACATATTTAACAGAATTTAATACACTCACATAATTAATCTGTATAAAAATCAAATAAATAATTCATATATATCAATAACATATACATGCTTCAATTGGTACTCTAAAATGAATTTAGTGTTGCATAATCACTCTAGAGGCATTTACATGATTGAAGATTAGTATTTTTTATATTTTTAAAATTTTGTGAATTGGTTTGTGTGAAATTTTCTTATGTGATTCAATGACAATCCATTAAGGTATTATTAAATAGTTCACTATGTCTACTAAGCATTTTAGATTAAAACTTGGAGAAGAACTCAGAGGTGATCAAGAAAACTAAAGAACATAGATAAAAAATGCAATAAAAAGTTCACAATAATAGATCAGTTCCAAATATTTTCAATCATACTTGCAAATTTTCAATAAATTTTTATTATTCTAAGGTGACTAAAGCTTGATAATCACTATTCCTAACCTTGAAAATTACTAGATCCAAACCTTTATAAATTTGTGTGCATTAATCAATCATAGAACTAAATTTAATAGTAGACACCTAAAATCTAACCTCACCCAACCACACCTAATTTTAACCCATCCTTAGCCCAGTAATTAATTAAATATCTATTATTTATTTAATTATTCCCATCCCTTTCTATCTTTATACTAATAATTTAATTAAATAAATATTTATTATTTATTTAATTATTTTTTCCCTTCACATGATTCCATTAATTAAATAAATATTTTATTTATTTAACTAATTCCCCTTTACCCTAGATATCCTTGTCCATCTAATCCTAGCCCTCCATCTTGTTCACATGGATCATAATCTAAATACTACGCTTTGGATTCAATCATTTTAAACTTGACCTAGGGTTTGACTAACCTTTGTAGCCTTTTTTTATAAGATTTCATCATTCTAACACTCTATTTTTTTAGATTTTTCATTATTTTCTTGCAAAAATTAGGGTTTTTAAGGTTTTGTCAAACTAGGGGTTCTTACAAGCTTTTTAGAAATCTAGTTTTTCTTCATTTTAAGATCTTTTGAGAATATAATACAATGAATTTAGCAATATCTCTATGTTTTCTAGTGTCCCATAGCCTTATATTGTAGGTTTCCCAACTTGGTTGGTGGAAAACATCATTTTTTGGTCTTGAAGGTCATTTTGAGGCCTTGTCTATGGAATTGTGCCTCAGTTTCACAAAATGATGCCTTTGTTTCACAAATATTTGATTTTGTATCAAGAATATATGCTTCTATTGTATAAAGTGGTGCCTCTATTTTATAAAGCTGCACTTCTATTCTAGTTTGTAGTTTCTAGGGTATTTGATTCATTTTTATCATCTAACCTTCATATTTGAGTAGATTACAAGTGATGCAGCTGTCTAACACTTGTCAAAGAACATTATCATTGAGATTAATAATGGTTTGATATATCTATTCATTGGTCCAAGGCTTTATTTTTTATTAAAATCTCTAAAGTAGCTTAGTGGGTTAATGAACATTGTTTTCCATGTTTGGAAGGGTGTGTAGACGTATGCTCTCTCCTTGCACTTAGTGTGATCTTGGAGATAATAAATTTCACATTTCTTCATTTATTTTATGTTCCAAGTGTTATCCCAAGGCTTAATAGTTTGTGTATATGCTCTCCCCTTATGCTTCAAGTGATCTTGGCTAATAAAAAGTCTTTCCCATTAGGAGGCCTACTTGGGGATTTGATCACCTCAAGGACTATTGAGAAAATGTGTCTCAACCTTGCAATTACATAAGGTACTATTCATTTGACAATGATAGGGGGTGTGGGGGGGATCTCCCCCCACAAGGGGTGTGGGGGGATCATCCCTCGAGTTGAGGGTCCAAGGGGCAACACCCTCGAAAGGAAAAAATTATGTGTATAATTTATTATTGCAAATATGAACCGTTCATCATTATGTCTCATATCTGATGACTGATATTTTATTAGATTGACTTTCCCTAGAAGGAAACCTATTTTATGAGGGCATTATATTATGACTGTGTATTGCAATGTATTCTGAGAGTCTGATAGCGGCTGTGTTTCCTTTGGATCTCTTAGTGGTGTTACTCCTATGAGAAGATTGCTTTTCAACTATATTGTAATCTTTGTGATTTATGAATAACATATTGGGTGACTTTTAGAGTGTGGGATTTTCTCCCGAAAGGGTTTTCCCCACGTAAATGAATATGTTGTGGTATGCATGATATTTATGTCTATTTCTATTTAATTTTTTGTAATTGTTAAAGATCTGTAAATTTTTTGCATTATTCTTTGCTCAAGATTACTATAGGAAGTTGTTTTTCCACCTTAGCTTACAAGGACTACCTCAACCATTTTTTTCTGGTGGGCTATACAAAGGAGGGAGAGAAAAAGATGTACCTCAAAGTGTGGCTAGCATCATTCAAGCCAAGATATAAGACCCTCAATCCATTGATACTTATTTAGTGATGAGAGAAGGAGAGGCCCTCCTAATCTTGGGCTCTATCAAATGAGCTCATTGTTCACAGACCTAGTAAAAACCTTATATTTAGAAGACTTTAAGACCATTCAACCATTGCTTAGTGTGGTGAAAGGTACAATATCATACCCAAAGTTACTCACCATGTATCTCTCTAAGTAGAGGTAGAGGCTCTTTGGGAAAGAACTTATGATCTCCAAGGAAGGAGAAAAGGTAAGCCCTTATGCCATTGGATATCTAGTTATCAACTCTTAAAAGAGAGATGTTTCACACCAATCTTGAGATATTAGCTTTTGGATGGTGGGCCCTTTTTGACTTAACATACCTACTTGACTAAATATGGGATTTTTGTTGGGAAATTTTGGTCATCTCAGAAAGAAACATCCAAGAATAGGAGTGCCTTCGGTAATTTTAATTTCATCAAATTTCCTCAAAGACACAAACTACTATGCCACAAAGAAAAATTAGGCATAGTTCATTTCCCATATTGACCCTTAGAGAAAGGTTAATGCTAATTAAACCATTTCCAAACAACACCATTAAACATGAAAGATGGAACAAAAACCATGAACACATAGATTTATGTGGGGAAAACCCTTTTAGGGAAAAATCTCCACACTCCAAAATCCTAGATTGCCATTGTATTATTCAACAATAAAATACAGTTACAAATACAATTCAGGCTCTAAGCCTTTACAAAGTTTACATCTTGTTCCATCCTGAGAGAATCCGACAGCATAACCCTGTTCTATTTCCCTCTCCTATCTCATTGTAGAACATTCAACGTCTTATAACATTCATTCTCAACTAACAAGAAATGGTTTAGTTCAACTTCCAATGTGAAACTACAGTAAACAATCAAGAGCATTCCATACAGCTAACAAAATATTGAAGATTCAATTGCTCCATCTTCTTTGCAACACCCATGTGAAGCAAGCAATATATCACCATATTGATGGGTCATATTATTGCTTCCCACCGATACAAGATAGTCACTTCGATGCTCACTGTGCTAGTCCACATGGTCCCCACTTCGACATTATTACCGAGTCAAACTCATCGCCATATTGGTGAGACAACATATCTCCCACCGATATAATGAAGTCACACCGATGTAGTCCATATCATTCCATGTAGTCCCTACTATTGAGTTAGCATGGCTTGCACCAATTATCACTTCTACCCTGACAACTTAGGTCCCACCATAGTCATCAGTCCATAGAGGAGACCTCACTTTGAGTCCCACCAATCGCTACAAGTCTCACCAATAATAGTTCCCATTAGTCCATCAAGGAGATTGTGTTTAGAGTCCTGCCGACATAGCAACCTCCCCTCAATGTAGGCTCCAATCATTAAGTCACTCGAAGAACAAACTTCAAAACCTCATGTCAGAGGTTGAAAATTTCCCAAAACATGTGACATGCCAACAACAAAGAGAACCACAAAGTCACTAAGTCAGGAGGTTGTGAATCTTTAGAACCTCGTGACTTAAGTTAGGAAAACTTGAAAACCAGTGACTTAAGTAAGAAACCAGTTCCCACCAAAGAGATTTTTATCATACTAGTAACTTTGTCTTAGTGATATTCAGTTGTCTGTTCAACAATGCATAGGCTTGAACACCAGTACATTTGAGGCACTGTTTCTCAACAATTGCACTATCATGCTTGTCATGTTTTCAAGTGTAAAACTAGTGAAGCCACTAATCCTTATCAACTTGAGAGTCAAGTAAGCTATTGTGTCTTCTTATTTGATTGTCTCTTGTTAAAAATTATCAAAAACCATCTCAAACTATCAAACTGTGCTTCTATTTTTTATCATGATATAGATGGCATCACCAAAAATTCCACTTTGTGGAAAATTACTGAGCCTGATGATTTCTACATTCACTCTCTATAGGAATTTAAGTCTAACCAGGTGCTCTGTGGCCCTCATTCCCTAGTCTTGATGCCCAAAAGTATGAATGATGGTGTAACGAAATTCTCAAGACACGTGGCATTGTGCACATGGACCTAACTCAGGAATTCTTCTCCCAGTATGCTATGCAATACCTCCTCCTCTATTTTTCTTTGGACAACCAAGATTTCTCTTAGCTGGTTTGATAGCAACCTAAAGAGAGGGTTACACTCAATCTCCTCAATAACAATGAATTCATTCATTGACACTTCATCACTCTGAGCACTCACCATTTTGAATACTTTAGGTTGATGAAGTATGGCTATGTCCACCAAATTTATAGAAAATTGGTGATGTATTCAAGCTGGTATTCTTTAAGACTTAGTGAATGATATGATGGTGATGTAGTCAAAATTAACTGTTGATGTCACTAAGATCTAATTGATTTTACCAATTGATCTCCTAGTTGGACAGTTTGCATGTATGACTCAATTTCTCACTTGAAATATCTATTTAATATATAATTTGTGAAGCATGTTAACTACATAAGAATTGATGGCCATGGGGTAGAAATTAAAATAAGAAATATTTGGTGATTTCCTAGGGTCATATAATTAGCAAATGTAATCATTCCATCCAATAATACTTTGCGTCTGTTGGTTTTTAGGGTAGACAGTTAAATGACAAGAAAACATTGCTATGTTTAGCAGCCATTTAGTAACCATCAAGATGAAGGAAGAGATTCCTATATCTTTGTAAAGAACAACTCTGAGAGGGTCCGATTTTTCTCTCGTATGCACTATGTTGTAACAAAGGAAAGGAACAACTTCATTCCTATTTTCAATTGATTCATGTTGCAATAACTCACTATCTGTGAATCGTGGGTCCTTGAAATATGATGTTGATTGTACCAATCTTTGTGTTGTGTGCACTTTTAGAGCACTTTTTTGTGAAAGACGTCCTCTGCTGCATTAGATTCATTTATTAGAATTATGAACCTTACTTGTCTCTATCTTAATGATCATCAATCATTCTAGTCTGTGTGCTATTTGGTTTATGGTTTTCTTAAATTTCATTCGCATTGGTATCATTTTTTTGAGCTAATTTTTGTTTCCTTATCTGCTTTTTGGTTGAAAGCATACAATTATCAATCTAATTATATGAGGGAGCTATACCTCTAATTCAGAGTTGTTTGCGGTTTGGTCCTAGTGCATTGTGGGAAATAGAGTTAGTAATTTAGTTGTTTTTCAATAAGACCAATCCATTTTCTAATATATTTTTGGTGACTTTGCTGGGGAAAGGTTGATTATCATTTTTACAGAAGAGCAGGCTCGATGTCCACCCAGACCCGTGGTTGAAATTCCTCCTAGGTTGGTGTTTGAATATTACAACTACCCACCTCATCATCCCAATCAATGTCAGAATCAACATCCTAATCAACATAAAAATCCCCCCCCAACTCAATTGCCACCTAGGGATTAACCTAGGGGTGTCATCTTTCTACTCTGTTAGGAGTTGGAGACTCTGAATACCTATGGCTTTGAACCCTTGGGGTAATTATATTGGACCCTTTTCCATATCAAAATGCAACAATTTACCACATGGCTCTAGAAAAAGATTCCCAAAATTCTTTGGTAAAGACACACAAGATCCAGAGGAGCACATCTTGGCCATGACCGCTGTAAGTGGAATTTGGGGAGTTCAGGAAGAAGATGTCTTTGTGAGGATTTTTGTATACAACTTAGTTGGAAAAGTAGTTTAATGGTTTAGAGGATTAGAAAAGGGCTATATAATAGGTTGGAACATCCTTCAAAAAAAATCTCCAATGTTTCAAAAGTCTTATCAATGTTGCTACTTTGTTACGATAATTCTTTCAAATTGTGAAAGAAAGAAAAGAGCCTATGAGAGATTTTGTATATCCTTTCAATTAATCACTTAAGTGGATTCCCACTCCAAAGCAACCAAGCAAGGCAATCAAGTTCCATGTATTCACTTTTTCACTTGATCCTGATGTTCAACTCATTTTAAAAAGGGACAAAATTTATGGGATTGAACAAGCTTAGTTAGAGGCAGTAAATATTGAAAATGATCTAATCTCCATAGGAAAATGGAAGCTAGATGATGCTAGTAAGTCTGTTACTATTCAGCCACCACACATCTATGAATTTTTTGAATCCCTAAATTTTATAGAACAACCTTGTTCTATTGTTGAAAACATGAATTTGACAATCTTGAATACCACACACCCTCTGTATGATGGAAAAGAGGCTAAAAGGAAGGAAAGTCAAGTTTGGTATGCCCATGCATATAGCCTTAATACCACCATTGAAATGGAGGATAATTTTAGTTCATCAAATGATGAGGAATTTTCGCTAAAGGGAAAGTGTGATCCCACACTTCAATTTGTTTCTCCTCAACCCCCTGAGGATAATTCGCCTCCTTGTAACTCTATTGAAGAAATTCAAGTATTAGACTCTCTACTCATTCCTGAGTATGAAGTTTTTACCTTTGAAAAATATGTTTATGAAATGTCATGTATGAATAGAAGGGATGATAAAGATCATTTGGGTAGAAATGCAGAGGTTAGAGTAAAAGGGTCAGCAAATTCTAATCATCTTTTTGTTCTTGATAAGTCATTTGAAATCTATGATAATTTACTATTTGAGAATTTAGATTTCTGTTTATGAGATATGCCAACAAGAGAGGTTGTTTTTTCTTCAGATGATGAGGTGAAAGATTCTAAAGTGGTGGAGGATTGAAATGCAATGAAGCCACAAGAAAGTTATAGTGATGAAGTAATAGTTCACAAGGTAAAAGGTTGGGATGTAACAACAACACAAGAACTAAATTTGTTACAAGGGTGGAAAACTATTTAGGTGATTAAGTCTTAGGAAGAAGCTAGTAGTGGTCCAGATGTTTTGGTACAAAATTATCTATATCAGGAAGAAATCTATGATGAAAGGTGGCTATTTGGGAACATGAGGAGCAGTGAAGTCTTTTTCAATGATGCCAAGGTTTATATCATTCTATTTTATATCATCCTCTAGAAGCTACATGCAGTGATGGGATTTTTCAGGTCTGGGTCATTTTTCTCCCTTGACCTGTCAATGGTTTCATGTGAGTGGCCTCCTTCCTTTTTGGTAGGTTTCATCCTACCCTGTACATGTTTTCCTTTTGGTTTGTTATTTTGTTGTGCTTGGTTTGGTTTTTGGCCTAGGTTTTTTTTGGTTCCTCTTCTATCCTTGGACTCTATGCCTAATGGATATAACACTAGTTTTGACATCTCTAGGTTCCTTGCCACATCCTTTATAGTCCTTGTCCCTAGCCAGAGCAACTGTTACCCTAAATTTGGCCATCACCTTTAAATTGGTGCCCCTATTCAAATTTTTGTTAAGTTTATAAACTGGGTGGTGTTTCATTAAGTTCGTCTAACTCAGGTGGTGATTTCCCCTATTCTTCTAACTCCCATTTTTACCACCCTTTGTTTTAATTCATTCTTTAAATATTACAAGTAGTGTGTTGTGGGATTGTGATAACTTACCTAGCATTATGTCCTTTATAATGGCTACTCTTTAAGTTTTAACATTGATGGTTCATACCAAAAGTTCACAAACTTGCTGAAAAGATTACAAGTGATAGAATTTTAAAGTTATCAAGTGTGGGTAGGAATTTAAACTATTTTGGAAACTATTGGCAGTTTTTCCATAGGTTCCATGAACCCCCCATTTCACTTCCTCGAAGAACATTGTTTGAAGGGAGACAAAGGGAATGATAGTGCAGGTTACTTCTATTATGATGCATTCTAGACTTTAATCAATGAACCCCATTTATGCAAAAAATAATCAATGCCTAAGTAGTATATAACTATGAGATATCAGATGTAGAGAAACAATATGATCCAATACCATGAAAAGATACGAGTATGATTAAAAAACAAGAATATTGAGAGAAAGCCAAAACACCAGGATATCAAAATGTTGTATTATATTATATATATTGTTGGCATTACGAATTTGATATTCGGTTACAAAATTGGGGGCATGAAAACAAAATTTTTCAAACACACAGAGTAAACATCAACACATGAATTCCTTCCACCACCTCCCGGAGATGATCAATCTGGGCCGGTGATAACATATTTTAATGGGATTGCAAGAATTGGGCAAAGAGCCCCATATCATTCCTCACTATCCTTGCACGAAGGAGGGTTATGACTTCTTCGATCGCTTAATTCTGGGTAGGGGTCACAATATAGATGGAATCACTAACAAGTCTAATTTGTAGATAATTATTGAGCCTGACTATTTCCACATTCACTCTATGTAGTAATTCATGCCTAACCAGGTGCTTTGCAACCCTCATTCCCCAATCCTGATGTCTAGAAGTACAAATGATGGTGTAAAAGAAATTCTAAAGAAGTGTGGAATTGTGACATGGACCTGACTCAAGAATGCTTCTCCCAATATGCTACACAATACCTCCTCCTCTATTTAGTTCTTGACAAAAAATATTTCTCTTAGCTAGTTTGATAGTAGCCTAAAGAGAAGGTTGCATTCAATCTCCTCAATGACAATGAAGTCATTCTGCTACGCCCTTAATATTATTGTACATCGGATTATGAATAGTCGGCTTGTGGCTATCTTAACTCTCTATTAATTCATATTATCATTAGTATATTGTTATTTAGTTGTCTAAGTCGGCCTAGGTGATATCCTTGGCATAAATAGGTATATATAGGAGGTTGTGAGTCTTATTTCATCATGAAGTGTGAAGTGTGTTCTCATTAGAGATATTTGGATGGTATGTAAGAAGGATGATACTTGGTGCATGTGTCCAGATTATAGAGTGCTCAACATGTACACCATTAAAGATAAGTTTCCAATTCCAGTCATTGATGATTTACTAGATGAATTAAATGGAGCTATGTTTTTTACCAAGTTAGATCTTATATCTGGTTATCACCAAATTCGGATTAAGGAGGAAGATATTTGTAAGACAAAATTTCGGACTCATGAGGGTCATTATGAATTTTTGGTGATGCCATTTGGTCTTACCAATGCACCATCTACATTCCAAAGTTTGATGAATTCCATTTTTAAGAAGTTCTTGAGAAAGTTTGTGTTAGTATTCTTTGATGATATATTGAATTTATAGCAAGACTTGGGAAGAACATTTGCAACATGTGGATCAAGCATTACAAATACTTGAAGATCATAAACTCTATGCTAAGCCATCCAAGTGTGCTTTTGGTCTTACAGAGGTGGAGTATTTGGGACACATAGTTTCACATGAAGGAGTAAAGGTGGACCCTAACAAAATTAAGGCTATCATGGAATGGCCTATTCCAAAAACCATTAAGAAATTGAGAGGATTCTTGGGATTGACAGGGTACTATAGAAGATTTGTGAAGAATTATGGTAGTATAGCAGCACCTCTCACCACTCTATTGAAGAAGGATTCTTTTCATTGGAGCGAGTCTGCCAATACAACATTTGAGAGATTGAAGGAGGCTATGTGTACAACTCCAGTACTTGCCACTCCTGACTTCACCAAGGAATTCATTGTGGAATGTGATGCTTCTGGAAATGGGATAGGAGTAGTGCTCATGCAAGAAGGTCAACCAATTGCTTTTGAGAGTCGTCAATTAAAAGGTAAGAATCAACTAAAACCTATTTATGAGAAGGAAATGCTAGCAATACTCCATGCAGTGAAACAATGGCGGCCTTATCTATTGGGTAGAAATTTCAAGGTTAAGACAGATCATGATAGCCTAAAATATTTTTTGGAACAATGACTATCTTCGAAGAGCAACAAAAATGGGTCACTAAGATGTTAGGATATGACTTTGAGATTGTATATAAGAAAGGGAAAGAAAATATTGTCACAGATGCACTGTCAAGGAAGGATGAGAAAGATGAAGCCTTATTGTGTGCCTTTTCAATATTACAAGCAAATTGGGTGGAGGAAGCCAAAGCAGAGTGGAAAAATGATGTTGCGACAAGTAATCTCATCGAGCAATTAAAAAGTGATCCTAGTAGTTCAGATAAGTTTTGTTGGAAGGGAGATACTCTTTGGTATAAAGAGAGTTTGTATCTCTGCAAGAATTCCAACCTTAAAATCAAGATTCTCACAGAGTTGCATGAGTCTCCAGTGGGTGGTCATTCAAGATTTTTGAAGACATATCATCGAGTCAAGCAAGATTTCTTTTGGGAGGGGCTAAAGGGTGATGTTCAAAAATTTGTGGCTGAATGTTTGGTGTGCCAAAGGCATAAAGGGGAGACAATTAAGACACTAGGTTTCTTGCAACCCTTATCTATTCCTAGCTAGCATTGGGAAGAGGTATCCATGGACTTCAGCACATGGCTTCCCAAATCTAAGGGTCATAATGTCATCATGGTGGTAGTTGATTGGCTCACTAAATATGCACATTTAATTACATTAGCACATCCTTTTACAACAAGTGTAGTGGCTAAAGCTTTTTTGGAGAATATCCAAAAGCTACATGGTACACCTAAAGTTATTGTTAGTGATCGTGATCCTATCTTCACTAGTCACTTTTGGAAAGATTTATTCTCATGTTTGGGTACTCAATTGGCTCTTAGCTCCTCATACCACCCTCAATCAGATGGGAAAACAGAGGTTGTTAATAAGTGTTTGGAAGGATATCTATGTTGTTTCACTTCAGAGAAACAGTCTCAGTGGGTAGATTGGCTTCCACTTGCAGAATGGTGGTATAACACTTCTTTTCATAGCTCATAAAAAATATCTCCATTTTTGGCACTTTATGGATATCATCCTCTTTCCATCACATCATCAATTTAGGTGTCCCCAAGAGTTCAGGCAGTAGAAAACCACTTGCTTCATCAACAACAAGTACTTTCAGGACTCAAGGAGAATTTAGCCATGGCACAAAATTGAATGAAACAACAGGCAGACCAACATCGTAGTGAAAGAAGTTTTGAAGTTGGGGATTGGGTCTTCTTGTGATTGCAACCTTATAAGAAAATCTCACTAAAGCAGCAAAGAAAGAATAATAAGTTGTCTCCAAAGTATTATGGTCCATACCAAATCATGCAGAAGATCGGTAGTGTTGTCTACAAGCTTGAGTTGCCACCAACAACAAAGATACATCCAGTTTTTCATGTTTCCTGTTTGAAGAAGGTAATTGGGCATAATATTCCCACTCAAACAACACTTCCCGAGCTGGATGAAGAAGGAAGAATCATCTTGGAACCAGAGTGCATTCATCAAACACGCACAAAGAGGTTGAGGAATAGAACTATCACTGAGTATCTCATCCAATGTAAGAAGTTACCAGTTGAAGATGCCACATGGGAAGACGAGGAGTTCATTCAAAAGTTTCCAAACTTGATTAGCATTGAGGACAATGCTTCTTTGAAGAAGGGGGGCATGCTACGCCCTTAATATTATTGTACATTGGGTTATGAATAGTCGGATTGTGGCTATCTTAACTCTCTATTAAGTCATATTATCATTAGTATATTGTTATTTAGTTGTTTAGGTCAGCCTAAGTCTTATATAGGTGTGTCTAAGTTGGCCTAGGTGATATCCTTGGCATAAATAGGTATATATAGGAGGTTGTGAGTCTTATTTCATCAGGAAGTGTGAAGTGTTTTCTCATTAGAGATATTTGGAGGTTTTCCCCCTCGAAGTGGCTTGTTATTCTCAGTTATTATCAAGTATTTGCAGCATATTTCATATCATATTCTTCTATTGTGCAAGTTATTTCTTAACACATTCATCGACACTCTGTCACTTTGAGCACTTGCCATTTTGAATACTTTAGGTTGATGAAGTATGGCTATGTCCACTGAATTTATAGAAAATTTGTGATGTATTCAAGTTGGTATTATTTAAGACTTAGTGAATGATAGGATGGTGAGGTGGTCAGAATTAACTACTAATGTGATCAAGATCCAATTTATTTTCCCAATTGATCTCCTAGCTAGATAGTTTGCATTTGCAACTCAATTTTGCACACCTAAAATAGATATTTAATGTATAGTTTGTGAAGCATGTTAATTGCATAAGAATTAACAGCTAGGGAGCATAAATTAAAACAAGAAATGTTTAGTAATTTCCTAGGTCATATCATTAGAAAATGTAATCATTCTGACTATTAATACTTCATGTCTACTAGTTTTTAGGGTAGACAGTGAAACAACAAGAAAATGTTGCTATGTTTATCAACCATTTAGTAACCATCAAGATGAAGGAAGAGATTCCCATATCTTTGTAGAGAACAACTCTAAGAGGGTCCGATTTCTCTGTCATATGCACTATGTTGTAACAAAGGAAAGGAAAAACTTCATTCATATTTTCAATTGATTCATGTTGCAATAACTCACTCTTTGTGAATTGTGGTTCCTTGAAATGTGATGTTGATCGTACCAATCTTTGTGTTGTGTGCATTTTTAGAGCATTTTTTATGTGAAAGATGTCCTCTATTGCATTAGATTGATTTATTGCAATTATGAACCTTACTTGTCTCTATCTTAATGATCATAAATTGTTCTAGTTTGTGTGCTAGTTGGTTTATGGTTTCCTTAAATTTCATTCGCATTGGTATCATTTTTATGAGCTAATGTTGATTCCTTATTTGCTTTATGGTTAAAAGCATACCAATTATCAATATAATTATATGAGGGAGTTGTACCTCTAAAATTTAAAGGAAAGTCATAGATGTAATTGTGACATTTTCAGAGCTGTTAGTGGTTTGGTCCTAGTGCATTATGGGAAATAGAGTTAGTAATTTAGTTTTTTATCAATAAGACCAATCCATTTGCTAACACAATCCAATCTAGGCTATTCTATCCTATCTTATCCACTCCATTACCTATCATCATTCATCTATCTTATCCTTCATATCCATTATCCTTAATCATTGACAAATCCTGTCATCCATTCCTAATACATATCATATCCTAATCAAAACCAATCTTGTTAAAATTCTAATCTATATCCTATTCCCTTTTTATCCACTAGCTTTTGTATTACTTGAGAACTTTCCTATCTCAAGTAGTATATTGAGTTAGCTCATTATTTTGGTTATCATAACTTTGGAACTTGGCTCCCCAAATTTAGCTATCAAAATCACCATCACAACCTTGCTTAGGTGATTGTATAAGCCTAAGTTAAGCAAATAATCCTTTATCCAATCCTTAGCCAAGTGATTATCAAATCCTAGTGTGAGAAAAATTATAATTATCAATCAATGATCTAGATTTTACTTGATACAATATTGGTATTGTATCATTTTATACCTCTTTTTTCTCCTTAGTATGGATAAGTTATAGGACATCATTATCTTTCTAGTCCATCGTTATCATCTAAATTTATCATTACCCCCTTTTCATCCACAATTATCCCCTTTCTATCCATTTATAATCATCCTTTCAATCCAATAATCCAATCACTTTAAAATCCAAGGTATACCCCATCATCATTAATATATTTCATCCAGACCTATCATCCTTAGGTCTCCCCCTCTTGGATGCCTATTACAAGGTCCCAATCAAGAAATAAAATCATGGCCTCCCAAGAGTTCCATTGAATCATCAAATGAAATGTTCTTTGAAGAGGTAGTCCACCAAGTCCCCATGGAGAACCCATTTCCATATCCATCCTACACCATACATGATCAAGATTGAAGTGAACATGACTCACCTAGATCATTAGATGACTTTTCTCAAGATACCAAAGCTATGGAATTAATTCCAAAAAAGGTTCCAAATTACCAAAGATTCCATTTAATAAAAATAAAAACATAGTCAATGATGGTGTGAATGATGCCAAACAAATTCAAATACCTCCACCATCATCATCTCAAAATATATCTCCCTAAGATAATGTGGTCATCCCTAAGGGTCAACCAAAAATATATACTCAATGTGAATATAGTCCCTTGGGTGAACCTCTAGAAGCTAGTCCAAGCTAACATGATCCAATTTCCACCTATCAAACCCCTTGGTCCAAATGTTCCTAAGTCCTCTTGGTATAAAGAACATGGATTTTGTGACAACCATAGGGCCCATAGACTTAAAACCTCATGTTGCATGAAACTCAAGAACTTGATCCAAGATATTATCAATTGAGGAGAGATCTCCATCGAAGTCCAAAAGTCCCCTAATGAAGAATTGGGTATATATAAGCAGTATTTCCAACAACATAATGATGGTAAAACTTACACATCCTATAATGCAACACCCTATAACTACAATAATATCTCATCCAATTCTATCATTAACCACATCAAACAAATTCCTCCCTAAGTATCTATTGTAACCATCAAAGCACATAATTATGTCATTACTACCCGATGTGGTTGAGTTACCATCCAAGGAGCTTCATTTTCCTTCTAACCTACAAATAAATATAGCATCCTTGACTACTTAAACAAAACCCTAACACAAATATCTATCCTTGAGCTACTTAAAACATCCCCCATCCACAAAGAGCTTCTTGAGAAAGCCCTCGATGAATCTCACATCCCTAATGACATTAATCTTGACCAATTTAAAGCTATGATAGGAAACTTATCATCTCCACAATCCCTCACCTTTTCTACTAAAGACTTAACTTCCATTGATCCATCTCACAACAATCCAATTTACCTTCAAGAACACATCCATAAAAACACAATAAAACACATCGTAGTAGATAGTGGATCATAACTTAATCTTTACAACTTGAGTCAAATAAGAAAATTAGGATATTTTGGTGATTTTGTTAATACCCAAACTAAAATCACCATCAAAGCATATGATGAAATTGAGCATGAATTCAAAGGATCTATAAAGTTACCCATCTAGATTGGACCTCCTAAAGTTGAAACTATGTTTTAGATCTGGACCTTGATCTCCCATAGAACATCCTTCTTGGCTACACATGGATCCATGCCATGCAAGTCATTCAATCCACATTCCATCAATGTATCAAGTTCCCTCACAATGGAAATAAAGTGATTACCCGTGCTAATCAAAATACATTTCAATATTCCAAATTCATACAAAGAAGTCATGGCCTTTTATAGCATTTCCCTACCAATATCACATCATCTTCATCCTCGCACATCGATCTTTCATCGCTACCCGCATCTTGCACTATCCTAGAGATCAAGGATAAAATAAAAGACCTTAGTATTAGAGAATATGAGCTACATCCATTCCATATCAAAGAGAATTCTTCTATGATAACTAAAGATATAGCTATGCTTGGTGGTCTCAAAATAGCTTTAGCTATAGGGATCAAAAGAATGTAGGGGGAAGGTGACTCTAAAAATATAATTGATGTTGTCAAAGGCAATGGTTATATTGGATGGTCTTGTGATGATATTATAGTGGATATCTAGAATATCCTCATGAAATTGAAAAGCAATTTTTTTTTATCATATATAGGGTTGTGGATTCCATGGCCAACTTAGGAATATTTTCATAACCCAATTTTTATTGCATTTAAATTATAATATGATAAATTGAATTATTGAGGAAATTCAATATGTTGAATGAAAAAAAAATGATATTTTTGAAATTTTTGAAGGAAGTTGACCATCTTTTGACTATGTGATCTTTTCAACTATGGTTGAAGGACAAGAACATGGTTGAAGTAGGACCATTTAGCCAGATTGAATGGTAAGCTTGATGGAATCTGGGTGCACACACCAAAAAAGGGCATAATGTTTGCATTTGAAATTTCATATAGGAGATTATATTGATTTGATTTGAAACGATTCAATGATTGAAAAAAATAGGCTTGTGGAATGATATACATGTGTTTTTTTTATTTACTTGTCTATTTTGATCTAGTGTCTTCGAAATTTAAAATAACATGGTTAAACATATATGCATGTATTTAAAATGACATGCTTGAAGGATAAGGATAAGGTAATAGCAATCATTTCTTTTCGGCTTCCAAAGGGAACTAATAATCTTGCAAAGGAAAAAGTAGTTTTGCTAGGGTTGGAGATAGCTTTGAAGCTTGGTATTACAAAGATACACATTGAAAGAGACTCCTTAATAATTGTTAATGCTTGAAAAGCAAGAAGAATTCATAATTGGAGCCTAGGATACATTCTACATAAAGTTTGGAATTTGCTAGATAAATTTCAGAACTTCCAAATCACCTGCACTTACCTTGAAGGCAATAGGTTAGTGGAATATCTAGCAAACATGGGATATAATTATCAAGAAATATCTCTAGCACACGATTCTAATCAAATTCAAGAATATCCTCAACTAGTGGAAATTGCTTAGCAAGAAGCTCTTGAATTAGAATAGCCTCAAATTAGCAGAGGGTGTAAAGTGTCGATTTAGACTATACATCTAAGATTGATACAAAATTAATAATCATCATGTTTTTCAAATGTGGAGAAAAGATGGGTAACTTGGATAGAAGGAAAATTAGAAAGCGTAAAGTTATATAATCTGGAGCATGGGAGAAGTACTATCAAATGCTTGATATCATGGGAATTTGAAGACTATCGTCAGTCATATTTTATAATCTTACCTTTGTTTTGTTTGAGTGCAAGTTTTTGTACTAATTATACTTAAACATTATTAGACAACATGCTTGTTAAATTGAGGTGGCAATTGCATTCTTCATATGAAGGCAATGCATTAATATGGAATGATAGGCATATCTAGATGCTTCCATATGAGCAAGATTTGAAATGTGTCTACCCACCAAAGTTTATCATTTCCAAGACCGGTTTGGGAAATATGATTTAAGAGAATTTTCCTTTAAATTGGTGCTTACCAAGGGAAAAACTGCATTTAGCAAGGGTTGATGTGGTGTTAAAATTTTTAGCTACTGTGTTCCTGGTGTGATGCTGGTCTTTGATTTTGGTTGTTGCGTTATGGTTTGGAAGATTGAGTTTTAGATTGTAGGTTAGAATGGAAAGTGGTGAAAATTATTCAACACTCAGCAACAACATGGAGTATCGACCAAAAAACTACAAAGTACCTTTTATAGTTTGTCCATGGGAGATACCCTTTTTAGGGTGCATTGAAAAAGAGAATTTGCAGTAGGGTTTTAAGGTAAATTTACCATCAATTCTTAATTTCATCAAATCTATAATTGGAGAGGAAATTTTGCATATGGAGTCCCAACGTATCATTTTTCTAGTGAATCTTTTGTCAATTTTCATCTCCAATGTCATGGATTTAGTGCAAAAATTTAACTCACTTTAGTCCATTGCAAGCAAAGTAGTGAATGAAGTTTATCTATAAGATGACACTCTATTGAAGACTATTCAAGCATATGAGTTCACTCAGGGTGAAGGGTTTGTGGGTGGTTTGTTCCCAAGGCATTACCTCCTTCATAAACAAAGATATATTCATGAGTATGAGGGAATGATGTTGTCTTTTCTTAGAGGCTCATTGAGCTTCCTGCACATGACAATTAACATGCATCACTTTGAGTTTGGTAGGGATGAAATTGACAAGTTCAAGAAAAAGTATCATGCCATATCTTTTATCCTATCACATGACTTCCCTCAAGGTTTGCAAGTGAGCTCTTTACCACCAGTTTGTCGAGCAAACAGGGAAAATCATCAAGTACCAAACATCAATATAACAGTGCACTCTCAAGCCCTAGCAACAAGCCAAGTGCATGTGGTAGCTCATGAGGGGCAGGGTAAAAATTCAGTGAATTGTTCTCATAAGGGTTTCTAAAAAACTAATGTTTGTATCATTTTTGTTTGAAGCTAGCAATTTATAATAGTATATGGAAGCATAAGTTAGTGTGGCAGGGTTTTGAAACATAGGGGTATAGGCAACAGTAAAATTGTATAGGGGAAAAAATTAGTTTTTTGTTTGAATTTTGTTGAGATAGCTAGGTAGTAGAAAGTGTTTTCAAAATTTTCAAATGCAAAGTTGGTATGCTTTCCCTCCTTGGTAAATATGTAAATATCTATTATGGCTATTAATATAATATATATGCATTTATCCTTTTGACTATATATATATATAAGCATGCATATATAAACATATGGGAACTCTTTGTAAATTGAATGAGTTTGAATTCATCAAATATTATAGTTAAATTATGATAATATATGAAAAGAGAATAAAATTGTTAATAATATCATAAGGAAGATATTATGAAATAGTGGTCTGCATTTGAATTTAAGGCAAGGATATTCAAATTTTACTAGTGGTGAGACCAAATTAAAGGTAATTATGAAATGAAATGGCCCCATAATGGAGCGAACATGTAAGGAAAACATGTTTTCCATTTTGGTAGCATGAATCATTTAGAAGGAATCGATAGGGGACTAGGAGTGGTGACAAGGATTCAAGAAGAAGGAAGGAAAGTGAATCGACTCATTTGGAAAAGTATGAAAAAGCTAAGGAAAAGCCATGAAATAGAGGTAAAAATTGATGTTTATTGCTATATATGCTTTATTTTCAATACAAACTATTCAAAAATTGCATTTTCCCTTTCATTATGTCAATTCCATTTGAGTTGGTGGTAAAACATTAGATGTCCATTAACTACAAGCATATTTTGGCTTAGTACTAGGACGTTTTGGGTTTGAGATTGATCATTTTCTTGAAAAATGTTGGAAGGACATTATCGACCAACCTTTGCATACACTAAATCTATGCATATTATTTCTATCAGCATGATAGTCGAACTTGGTTATGCTTTGTATGATTTATTGCTATCACCTCTATTCGTTATTTCTTGCATGTAAGTTTTATTAAAAATTGCATGGTTAATCAAATGAATCCGATAGATAGAATTATTGTTTTGCATTAAATGATTTTAAAATAATTTATCATTTCCCTCTAAGGGAAACAATTGTTTCTCTATTATTATCCTTCACTATTTGTTCTTCTTGTCAGCTAGGCTGAGCAAGTATTTTGCACCAAATGGGTGTGAAGGTTGCAATAATCATTCATAGAATGATGTATATATGTCATTGTTATTAATTATTGTCACCTCGTTCACCATGAACGATGCTAGAATAATTATATCGTTCCATTTTATTATGTTGGAATGATCTTTATGAATGATTTATAGTATACCATTTGTATATAGATTTAATTGTTCATCAAAATGATCCCCATTTTTTTGTTTCTTACATGAGATGCTCACAATTTTGTTTTCACTAGACCATATAGCATGCACATATCATTCCCTAGAATGATGCTCGAATCATTCCATAGAACGATCACTATGAATGATTCTTACCAGCTGGCCATTGAACAATGTAAGCCAATAAATGACATTCATCAAGGTTCAGCTAATGGTAATGTTAGTGATAAAACCAAGCAATAATTCGATTGTTAGTCATTCTTAAAACTAAAGTAGCTTGAACTTATGTCCATGACAGTCACCAATAGAAACATGGGTCTCTCCAAACCTGAATAGTAATATAAATGTTCTAACTTTGTATGTGATTTAAAACAACAAGCATATTTTTCAATTCTTTTGTTTGCAAAAAGGACACTAGTATTGTTTAGATAATTGTATATCTAGAATGATAGAATATTGATTGTTTACATGATATAATGGATAACTTGAAACTGTTAATGAGACATATTGCCACAGTAACTTGAAAACTTCTACAAAAAACATTGTTACGATACAAACAATGCATCAATATGTGTAAATTGTTCAAATAGAACCATTCTTCTTTCTTTGAAAAAGGAAATTTACATCTTGTATTACTATTAGATGATATGACAATCTATGGCATTATTTTGAATGGAAAAAATTGCTGTAATGGTTTTTATTTCAGAATGTATGCACAAATATATGAACTTAAGTTGGCACATATATGTGTATGCACAAAGACCTTCGTCTATGTACATACACATACTTGTGACATACCTTCTTTTGTTACTTATTTAATTCATTTTTAATGAACACTGAATTACGTTGAATGTAATCATGTGACATGTGTATGAATTGAATGGATAATGTATCAATTGACTAGATCCTCTTAAATTATTTTTTAGAATTTATTTAAGTAGAGGAATTAAGTAGACTGAATCATTTTTCGTAGATATGTGTGCAAAGATTATTCTCTTTTTTTAGTAGAACAACAAGACCTAAGTAGACTAGAGAACCTTAGGGTAGATGGTGCTAGAGGGTAGATAGTTGGTAAGGAACAAACCTATCTTGTTGAAAGTTACCTTTCAGGATGGGTGCCGAAATGGAGTACAGAGGGTATAGGTTTTGCTTTATCCAAAACCTATCTTTTGTTGGTGCAACTAATTTTAATGCTTGGCTAAGTAGTTATCCCATTCTGCATGTATGGACTTATATGTGATAATAATCTCTGCCATTCCTAGCATAGATCTTACATTTTTTGATCATAGATAGAGATACATGTTGATGTTTGGGAATACACCAGATTCCACCTTGTAGATTTTTCTCTTACTAAAATTTTCATTCAAGGTTAGGAATTCTTTGAGTAGGAATAATTCTAGGGAAGCGTAAGCTTCATGGTTGGGTGGTAAAGCACCTTAGCCATGTTCTCGTCCACTAGAGGAGGTAAGTACCAAAATGAAACCTTGGATGTTTTCAAGTTATCAAAGGAATATGATGTAACCTTGATGTAAAATTTTATATTGTATTGATTGTGTGGCCCAATGAGCCAAGTGAACTTGGATATTGTAATTGAAATTTGGAAATGAATATATATATATATATATATATATATACATATGACTCATATTTTAATTAGAAATGTGTTGCTATGATTGAAAATAGTTGCTTAAGTTATGTTTTTTTAAAATTTAATATTCATAATGTCATTTGCAATTAATATTTAAGTAGTAAGTAGAATGGGTTATTACATTTGGTATTAGAGATTAGGGTTTAAATCTAGGCCTTTCGAGTCCACAATAGCCATGACTAGGGGATAGTTGAACCTTTGAACAAAGTTGAGTTGTCTTAAGGATTGACCAAACCTGGGTTGAATGCAGGTATGGGAAGGTCTAAGTCAGGAAGGAAGAAAAGGAAGATAGTTAGGACCTCAAACAAGAAAGTCATAGTTAAAGAAAAAACCAAGACTGAGGTTCAACCTGAGATTCATGATGATGAGACTCTAGCTCAAGCCCTCACACAACTTAAGTTGGAGAGGGGCAAGAAGATTGAGGAGTCAAAGTGAAATCCTAAGATTAAGAAGCTTTCCACAATCAGAGATTGGCCTCTAGGGCATGGAACAAACACACTCTTACTAACTAAGGAGGAAAAGGAGAGCCTGCGTGCTCAACCCTCCTCTTCTGAGAAAATTGATGTAAATTCTAATGAGGACCTATAGGAGTGTCCTCTCTTAGAGAATGAGAAAATTGACTAATGTAAAAGGAAGCTTTTGTAAATAAGGGCCTATTAACCCACACTTAATATAAATAAAGAAATATGCTGTTTTTGGTGTGTTCAAGTGAAGAACTCAAAAACATGTTTTACTGTGCATGGCTATGCATGTCTTTAATGGATAAGTGATATATACATGTGTATGTAGTGTTATGTGAATAATAAAATTTACTCGTAGAACCTAGTGTTAAGTTACAGTGGATGGGAAATGCGATTTAGGTCAATATGATGCAGGTCTAGTGTAAGCTAGTATGGTGGTCACCGGGCAAGAGATAGATGGTAGTGGGTTAGACAATGGACCAAACAAAAGGATGTATCAGATTGTAGAACTTTTGAATAGGAAAGAAGCTTGTATGGACCACATAGAACAAGAGGTCCAAGTGGTACGCGAGGACTGGATCCCTAAAAATGTGGAAGTCAATTAGGGAGAAGGCAGCCCAAGAGAAGGGCCTCAAGGTCAAATTGCAGAAGAACTAGGAAAGGATCTCAAAAGAGTAACACCACCTAAGTTTGACGGTAAAGACATTAGAGTAGGAGTTGAGGCATGGATCATTGAGATGGAGAAATATTTTAGAATCTATAACCTATTCGATCAAACTAAAGTGGCATAGGCTACGTATCAACTTTCAGAAGGAGCAGCTACTTGGCGGGACAATGAAAAGACCAAAAGGAATCTTTAGCCTGGTGAGATTACTTGAGAACTCTTCCTCCAATATTTTAGGAAGAGATCTTTATTGTAGCTCTTTTTTGACAAGAAGACGATAAAATTCCAAAGCCTAACTCAGGGGAGTATGGCTGTGACCCAATAGTAGGAAAAGTTCAATCTACTAAATTATGTTCCCCAGTATCAAGGAGATGAATGTTTCCATATTTGAAAGTTCATATTGGGACTTGGAACCCACATTAGAGCAGAAGTGGACATGCATGATCATATCACCATGAATGAATTCTTCTTGAAGGCCACCAAATAGGACTAGAAATTGTAGCAGTTATCCTGTTAGAAATGGTGCCTCAAACTTACTGGCTGAATACCCCCTCACAGGTTTGTATTTCCTTTGTTCACCATCCTTACAGAGATCCATTGATGTGACCTTGTATTGTATTCCATCAATGCTTCGATGCTTCTTCACCATTGTGTTCTATTGGCGGGTGTTAGCTCTATCAACGAGACCACATGTTCTATCTCATCGATAGGATGATAATTCTTCTATCGGTGTGACACCTTATTGTCAGTGGAACTCAAATGGGAGTCTGAACAATAGAATGATATGAGACCATCAGTATGAATAAGGGACTTCGATGGAACTCTTCACCCTATTTCAATGATGGACCGATGATGTAGTGTCGAGCTAGAGGTAGTGGGGACCACTTGAAGTATTGTAGGCATGGATTGCTTCTATTGGTGGGGGATGTTTTGGAGTCTCCTGGATACAACGATGAATATCAAATGTGTAAAAAAATTTGTGGGACCCAACTACTGCTTAGTTGGAAAGCGATAATTATCTTGTGACCATTGATGATTTGTTGATGATTAACAAGGTGAATGAGTGGTCATCAGTGGGACTCAAACAGTTCGTTAGAAGGATGGATGTTGTTCCAACGATGGTCCGATATGGAAACAGCGAAGCGATGATTTGTCTGCTGTAACTAATGCCAATTTGGCATCTTTCTCTGATGGGTTTGGTGATGGAGATGATTGAGGAATTATCTTAGTAGGATTTTTTTGTATGTGTAATACATTGTAACAATGATTGATTGAGAGAGTTGAGTTGATTCTGTTATGAGGGAGTGAGATTGATCAAGAATTGTAATGTTGCCTGTATTGAGTGACTGAATTGACATCTAAGAGGAAGAAATTATAACTCTATATGTGGACCTTTTGTTCACTATAATACAAAGTGTTTTTCCTTGGTGTGGTGGGTATTTTCCCAAAAGGGTTTTCCCACGTTAAATCTGGTGTCTATTCTATGTTGTGTGAAATTTATTTATTTCCTAGTAATGTGCATCTTTAATGAACTATAATTTTTGAAATTTAAACATTAGGTTTGCATTCTCTTCTTAGAATTGTCATTAGGAAAGTGTTTCCACACCTCTGCTTACCTTACAAGTGGTATCATAGCCTAGGATGTTATGTTATTGTTGACGCCAAAATTTGACGGGATAACAGTGCCTTATGGGAAACTCAGTTCAAGGGGGACCCCTTTGCGCCAAACTGAGTGACCTCCGAATTTTAAAGAAGCCAGCTTCTTCTGAAATAGTTTTTTGGAAAGGGAAAAGGAAGCAGATATAATGAAACAAATATTAATCTAAGGCGATGCGCCAAAGCTTACTGATAGGCACGATAAATCATAGACTTAAGGGCCTGAATGTTATAGTTATGTTCCAAAACATCAGAAACTTAAAGCTATAGCATAAACAATTCATTTAATTGACATAAAACAGTATCGCATACATTCTTACTGCTAAGAAGAGTCATTAAGACATGATTTAGACAAGCAAGTTTGCATTCAATGTATAGAAGTCTCCTCAAATGAAATGCTTAAGACAATAAGAAGCACAGTTCATAGTTTAATCAAGACATAAAAAATAGAAATGCCGAACAATAGGCACAGTCTGAAAGTTTCTTGCGAATAAACATGCAAAAGAGGCCTGGTGTCTCTTGCTAAAACCAGTATTCTTTCAAAAATCTTGGACCTTTTCTCTTCGATAGAGAGAGTATATATAGCCGGAGAGCAAAATCCCACCGCTTTGGAGAGCCGTAACAGAAAGATCCCACAATGATGTCCAAATAAGAATATTCTCAATGCCGTTATAAGAGCAACCAATCAGAATACAGCATTCAGTCGATTGGTTGCAGGCGTGCCCTTTGTAATGATGGAAGTGGTCCCAACCAAGCTTCGAAGCGACAAGTGCTGCCCACTGCTTTAGAGAACCATGACAAGCTGCACCCGATAACACTATCCCACTTAGCCATCCCATAGCTTGCTTTGATAATCAGTGTAAGGCACATGGCAACAAATCACGGCCCGAATGAGGACTCCTCCTCCATCTACCGAGAGCCTGCGGAGAAGTGACACGTGTTCAAGGGACTGAGGTCGCTTTTGAAAATGGAGGGAAGTCTGTATGAACTGGGTGGCAAAAGACGCGTGGCCGCGTTTTGCAACCCATGGTGCTCTCATCCCTGCTGCTGTTTAAAAGCTGTGAACCGTTGACACGTAGCTGAAGGTAGGTCCCGCCAGGAAATAAAGAAGGCCTATAGAAATATTTCGCAGCCCGCAGCTGCATATTTTATCCCTGCAAGGAAAGTTTGCGACACGTCGCCACGTACCAAGATGCGGGCCCCTCAATGAATCTTAGGAGTGCTGGTCCTTTATGGAAGGCTTAGCAACCCGAAGAGAACACAAAGCGACAGAAAATAAAAAACCCCGTAGGCGAGACACGTGGGCGCTCAACGCAGCATTTCAGGAGCCGAAAGGGGAGCCGCCAGCCGAAGTTGCGAAGTGAGAAACGCGCAAAGGGAAAGATCAAAACCTGCCCGGAAGCCGAAAAAAGCTCAGAGGCGCACAGGCCAGCGCACGAATATGCACAAAAAGGAACATGAAGGGAGCTGTTTGAATCATTATTCCAACAACTTTTGGTGACTATCAGGGGCGTTTCAGATAAGGAACGGAGAACCCAAAAACTCTCTGGTTCTACAGACCAGAGCCTTCATCAATAGGGCGAATGAAGTTAGCGCTTGGAAAGTGTAGCCTGCAAAGGTACCCATTCACTTTCGGACAGCTTTGCCATGCTACGCAAATTCTTTTGTGCCCCGCGGAGATCAATAGCTTCCTTGTGAGGCAGCACCTCTGGCAGGCCAGCGCCTGCTTGGATATGGAAAAGCAGCTGAGAGAGTGGATGAATGATTGCCTCGACATTTGCTACTGTTGGGGGGCTGCCGAATTCCATGAATGCTTTCGGATCGTTCTCCTTCTGTTCAATAACCTCCATAATCTGTGCAGCTGTGGCAATGGTGCCATCCTCAAGGAACGGAGACGACAATCCTAACTTGCCCAACTCAAAGAAACTCCCCCGAATGCCATCCAGTGCTTTGTTTAGAAAAGCCGCCGCTGCCTTAGTACGCTGGAAAGCGGAGTGGCAATGAATGAATTTATTTGCCGTTTGAGTAGTGGTGTCCCAATTTTCGATACCCGCCCCGGCAAAGATCTCGTCTGAGACCAAGTATAGCTTATTTAGCAAGTCCCTTGCCTCGGGAACCTTTTCCAGGATGAAACACAGGAATTGTTCCATTACGTCATGGGCTTCCTGATTGAGTTTTAATGCTTTGTCGATGAACCGGAGGGTAGGCTGCAGATTTAGGCAGAAGGTTTTGATTTTCTCCCAGTGAGAAATATACAATTGCCTGACCAGTGGGATGATATCAGGTTGGGCAGGGGCTAGTAGTAGAGAGGCCTTAAGCGAAGAAATCTCCGCGTCTCTTGAAATGAGGGCCTCGATGAATTCTGCCTTCTTCTTTCTCTCGGACGCCAACTGCTCTGCATAGCTGTTCATTTCTTTATTCCAAGTTTGTTTAGCTCTGGAGTGGTTAACCGATTGCTCTTCTAATGAAGCTTTTGTCTCTCGGAGCTCGTCTTCTAGCTTGGTCTTTGTCTCTCGGAGCTCCTCTTTCAGTTTAGTCTTCAGACCTTTGAATTCGGCCTCTTTCTCCTATACCTTTTGCTGATACTGCTCTTGTAGGTGCTCTATCTCCTCACCTTTCTCTGCCACCCTCTGACTGTACTCAAGGTGGAAGCGTTCAAGCTCCTCCTCCATCGACCGTAGGCTCTGTCACGCTGCTTGGTTTTGATTTTGCAATTCTTTTAATAAGACTAGGTCGGCTGCTTGGGTCTTCGCAATTTCGCTCTGAAGCCTGTTTCTCTCATTTTCTGCTATTAGCGCCCTTTCTATCATTCGGGCGATATCTGCCTCTAAGGATTTTTCCTTTGCCTCTAGAAAACTCACCCTGTCCTTGGCTGCTTTGAGCTGTTCATCCTTCTTCTTTAACTGGCGACCAGTCTTTAGGAAGTCAGAAGTGACCACCCGTTGTGTCTCCTCCATGATTTCGATTTTATCTTGTGGCCGGGCTACCTTCATGTCCAGTCTGACAGCATAAATTTCATAGTCCTCTGGTTGCATTTCTCCTTGGGGCTTGTTTATCCTTGGGTACATAGTTGCAAATTTTAATTCTTGGCGGGCCTCGTCATACGAAGCCTGTACTCTCAGCTCGGCGGGGGCATTGTCATCCTTTGCCCTTCGTCGCCTCATTCTATTTGCGCGCGCTTCCTTTCCATAATCTATCTGTGTTATGAACTCAGCTGGTGATGAAACCAGCCCACCTGCGAAAGGAACACCAGAAGGCAGGGCGTAGGGATAGGTAACTTTCATAGGCGCACACATTTGTTTCTTCTGGAGGGTGACGGTTTGCGGAGAAAAGTGTGGCACGTTCCATAGCTTAGCCTAGGGGTTATCGGCAGGGTTAGACATTTGCAATGGCTGAACCAGAGATTCGGTCGTAAGGCCCATTGGCCGGGGAAAAAGGGTCGCTGCCTGGGTATCGGCTTGTTGCAATGGAAAGGGATCCATAAGTATATCAGAAAAAGAGTGGGGGCCGATGGGAGAAATATTTTCTGAAAGCGAGGTGAGGAAAGTTTGGGCGGCAGCAGTAGGCGTTAGCATGCTCGGAGGAGTAATTATAAACGGTTGGGCTTGCGAATATTGGGCAAATCCAACGGAATAAGCCAGACCAGAAACAGAGGGTGGAGGGCTCGGACTAATGGCAGGAGTTGCTGATTGAGCAGGGACGGACGTGAAAGAATGAGATGTAAGAGAGGAAGGAGCGAAATGTATCTGCTGACTGGTCGGCGGTGGCTCTGGGATCATTCGGGACTCGCTCGCAACCTTTGGCATTTGACTAGCAACGGGTGCTTCTCCTTCAGCGGGTTCATGTGATCTATCCCGATAACACTTTCCGTGCGTTGTCTTTTCGTGGGCGGACACTCACTAACCTCGGCAGTCAGACCCTTCTGCTGAGGCATTAGCCTAACTGGTTTAGCGGCCTATGTGCGTGTAAGCGAGCCCCTTGATATGTTAAAATGCACATTAGTGCCCGCATAGGCGGCATGCTCGAAGGCATCGCCTCCTTGTGCTGATACTGCCGTTTCTTCCTCCTGCTCTTCGGAGCCCTCTGCTTCGCTTCTGTTAGCACTAGAGATCGGGCTGGGATGTCCTTCATCCCACCATCTTTCAAATTCCTGGTCGCCCTTCAATTGATTATAAGGAGCGTTCAACTGTCTTGTTTCCTGGCGGTATATCCAGAAAGCTTTTATTTTTTCATCGCTCCATTCCTTGCCCACTTTCAACACATTATACATGCTGCGCTCCATCGGAAGGTTGTCCTTGGCCATGACCATTGGAAAGTAGAACTTGTGCCATGGGCCCCTGGTATCCGGTGTAGGGATTTGTGCTAATTCAACCAAATCTTCATCTTTATCAGTTTGGTTATTACGCCGCTTTTCCCAGTATGGTCGGGGAACATGTGTAACTTTCATATGCGGCTTAGGTAGGTCATTGAAAGGGTTGTAGTCCCACTTATCATTTACTAGTACTAACCTCAGATGGGCCAGCTTGTCCCCTAGCAGCTCATGTGATTGTTTTTTAACAAGCGTTATTGACTTGAAACTCTTCGGGTAGGAGAAGAATCCCTTCCTCTTGACACTTTCGCCGCTACAGAACATGAAATCAATGATGCACACCTGCCGAAAAACCTCCAGCACGAGCACTCTATCGGTGATGCAAGCCAGGAGCAGGAAAGACTTACCAATAAAGCCCCTCATTCGAAGGATCGTAAAATATTTGCCCAAGAACCAGTCACAAGTGGGGTGTAGCCTTGCAGAAATCCAGTCTGCTCAGTGTTAAGCTGGACGATATCACCCCCTCCGATCAAATCATTCAGGACCGGGGCTATGAAATAGTCCATGAAGGCATAGTAATCATATGTTGCAGAAAGGTAGGGTGTCCATGTAGACACCGGCTTTCTTTTGTTCTGCTCATCAAAAATTGATAGTGGAAAAAATCGGGTGAAAAAATCTGGATTTTGATGCAGGAACATGTGGACCAGGTAGGAAAGAAATCTAAATTTCTTCTCCGCCTGATAATTCTCTATTTGCTGTATCATTTCTTCGACCATGAACTGAACAAAATCATACCAGAAAAGTTCAGCTGTTTGCAAAACTGTATTGCAGGGCCTAGCTAAAAAGCCTCGATCTTCTCATCAGAATCTTGGCCGCAAACAAATTCTAGTATGGATATGGGGTCTTGGAGGTCATCGCGGAATGAACCATGCGATAATGGGATACTCGGTGCCTTAGCGGATGCAACACCCTTCTTATTAGTCTCTTCTAACAAGAAATCAGAGCCAGTTTTCATCATTTTCCATATCTTTTCCCCTTTGCTTGGGCGGAAATGCTCGATATTCTCCTTTCTTCTACCGGGATCAGGAATACATAACATATGCCAGATGGCTTCCGGGTCGATATGAACCCTTAAATTGTGACATTCAATGTAGTGGGTATCTGGATTATAGCGTTGAACAGCCGCGTCGACCACCTCCGGGCAATAGTGCACCAATGGGACCATGTATTGTTGAAGACCGCTAAGCCAGACTCTACTTGCTATAGCTTGGTCCGCCCTTGGCGCTGATAACCTTGCGCAAGCCGCCTCTCTAAGAGATTTAGGGTTCTTGGTAATCTTTGGGTCGTAGATATTAGCCCACTTTTCTCTAACCCTTTTCGGGTTATTCCACTCTTTGGGCCTCTCCAACTCCTTTGTGTTGGCTCTTTTCACCTTCATGGGTATACCAGGAGTGGCATATGCTACATCCTCATATATCTATACCTCGGCCAAAGAACGAATAGCCGAATACAGTTCCTGGCTAATTTCTTCTTGCGTTGGCTGAGCTGAAGATTCTGACATTTTTTCTTCGCGACAGAACTTGTAAGCTCCCTGGCCTTTGAATACGCTTGCACTGGATATACAGACAGAAAACACTTCGCGCCCTCCTTAGCTTTTGGAAAAAAGACTTAGAAAAATTAAGCGTTTTCATGTAATAATAGCAACTTTCTCCAAGGTGGTAGGCAAGCACAAGCCCCTTGCATTTAATTCGGCATGTACCGTTAACTCCACAACTCGTGCAAGATGAGCTGATTGCTTTTTCGAGGCGGCTGGGTTTCATCATTGCTTTCAAGTTATTATGTGATACGTCTTGATCTCCTTGGAAATTGAGCTTGCAACTGGCCTTCTCACCTTGTGCTAGTATGTACCGGTAATTAATATCCCGACCGGAATGATTACGCCAAGCAAACGATCACCGCCTGAAAAAGATACGAATATCGCCTCGGGTTCTGGGATGTGCTTGAGATTTGACACCATAACATACGGCCATACGTCTCTTCATCAACAAGTGCCACCATTTTAAAAGCTCAAATAATTAACTTGATTTAATTAAGCATGCCTTGAGCTGTGCTATCATGCATGTACCAGCCCAAAATGTGAACACACGCAGACTCGGCCTTCGAGATTGCGGCCAATATACATCACGTTGCTTACAGGCGGATTGGCATATGTCTTGTCAATTTTCTATAAATAGGCCAATAGAATACTGCTAAGCAAGTCTTTTCATAGGTTAGGTGGTGAGCAGATTTCGGCATTACTCAGCAGATTTAGGAATAGTGTTAGGAGAGATAGATACCCCTATTCGCTTAACCTCGTTCAAGTCACAGACGATGTTTGTTGGTGAGATCTCCACTAGAAGGCTCAAAAGGATGACGAAGAACAAGCACTCGCTGGTTCTAGTAGCCATTAAGTGGGTTCTAGGCAAGGACTATGTTGAATATGAAGATAAGTATCGGGTGAACACCGACGTGTGCTCGCACTTTGTAGCGTCCATGCTGGACATTTGTGTCCCCCGGTCACTTATCTTGAAGCTGGTTAAAGAAGTTTTCCCGAAGAAGTACCTGAATGGGCTTGGCAAGGTTGTTACACATGCTGCATACGGGATAGGCCTACCAACAGCCAGCAACCTGTGTCGCTTCATCGAAGAAGAAGCTGTTGTTGTTTGGCTACCATTCCTGAGCGGATTCTGCCTGCAGACCCATGACCAGCACCAGCAAAGGGTTACCCAAGCCCTTCATTTCCTGTTCAGGAGCTACAACGTGATACCCTTCTATGATGTAGAATGGTACACTGACTTCAGGAACCTGGTGTATCCACCACCGACGACGACTGCATTGAATGATGCTGCTAGTGCCACCGAGGAGCCTGTTGACGAGGAAGAAGCAGACGCTGCCTTAAATGCGTCAGTTGCTGCCAACCATTCCTGTGGATAGATGACCCCCTTGCCTTGCTGCCTGTTGATGTAACCCACTTGCTCCATATAAGCCTGATAAAAGGCCATCATATATATATACTCTAATACTTGTACATTTTGAAAATGGGCATCCATGCCATTTTGTAACCCAGGAACATGTATATAAATATATACGTCTCTTTTTAAGTGAAAACAATGCTCCTGTTTCTTCTGGGTTTGCAAATCCTGTATGTTTTTTCTCCGTTTACGAGCATACTTTTGTGTTTAAGAAACTCTGGTGTTTTACCCACTAATGATGATGAGCGAATACGTAGCAAGTCAATTGATTTTAGCAAAAGGATAGGCCAAAAATAGGAAAGGAAAAAAACGTTATTTACAACTGTATAGGGTAGGGCTTGATGCTTAATGGAACAATTTAAGGTGAATCCCATTAATCGGGATTCCTAGAGGCTCTTGTTCCATATTTTCCAGCTTGAAAGCATTATGTTGCATGCACCGAATGATTCTGAAGGGTCCCTCCCATAGGCTATCAAACTTACCGTGCTGACCTGGCTTCGCAGCCCTGCTGTCATATTTCAGCACTAAGTCTCCACTTTTTAGGCCTTGGTCGGAAGCCTTTTTGTCAAACCACCGTTTGACCACCTGTTGATGGCCTGTCATTGCTTTTAGGGAATTTTCCCTTTTTTCTTGTACTTCTAATAGTTCGGCAAACTGAACCTCCATGGCATCATTTTGTTCTATCTCAAGAGATTCAACAACTATATCACCGGGATCTCCATAGAGATAGGTAACAGCGCCTCTTTCCCATATACTAGCTCATAGGGCGAAGTTTTGAGGACTTGTTTAGGAGTTATGCAGTTGGCCCAGAGTGCTTTTCAAAGATTTTTATGCCATTCCCTCTGGTGTTTTTAGCCAACCTTTTTGAGGAGTCAGACTAAACTTTTGTTTGTCGACTCGGCTAGGCCATTTCCCTGTGGATAATAGTTTGATGATGTTTTAAGGAATATGCCATTTTTTAATGCAAAGTGACATACCTTTGTGCCTACAAATGCTCTAGCATTGTCCGAAATGATTGTCTTCGGAGGGCCGAACCTTGTCACCAGAGCCTCGAGGAAGTCTACAATCTCTGCTTCCGTCGCCTCCTTAAGGGGAACAGCCTCCGCCCACCTTGTGAAGTAGTCTGTAGCTGTTAAAATCCATTTATGTCCAGAGCTAGAAACCGGGTTGATCATTCCGATAAAGTCTAGGCCCTATTGCGCAAATGGTTCATCCGCCACGATGGGTTTGAGGGGCATTGCTGAATTCTTCCTTCTGTCAGAGAAGAACTGACATTTTTTACAAGTCTTTACCAGAGAGTAGGAATCATTGAAAAGTGTAGGCCAGTAATATCCAACCCGTAGGACCTTGATGGCGGTAGTTTTAGCAGAGAAATGTCCACTTTCGTCGCTATTGTGAAATGCGTCGAGGATCCTCTGCACCTCCCCTGAAGTAACGCATCGTAGGAGCACACCATTAAAATTCCTTTTGAAAAGAACTCCTTCTATCAGCATGTATCCACAATTCTGAAGGTGGTAATACCTTCTTTTTTGGGATGAGAGGCCTGGCGGATACTTTCCGGTTCGCATGAAGTTCGTTTTATCTTTCAGCCAATCATCCTCCGATCCTGATCCATTTATCAGGACAAGCTCTGGCTGTTCCTCTTTAGCAGACATCTCCTCGTCCTGTGCCATATACTCACACAGTCCTCTGCCTTTAATAGTCCTGGTAGGCCTGACCTCGATGTCATACTCCAGGATCTTGGTGATCCAATTAGCCCTTTTTTCTGTGATCTCTCCCTCCATGATGTATTCCCACACACTAGAATGTGCGACATATACCAGAACTTTGTTATAGGAAATTAGATGGTGGAACTTTTTAAGTCCCTTTACTATTGCGAAAGCCTGTCTTTCAACGAAGTTATAATTTGCCTCATATTCCTTTAAGGTTTGGGAATAGAACGCAACTGGATGTTCTCCCTTTCCTTCTCTATCCTTTTGAGTCAGAACAGTAGCGATACTAGACTTGCTACTGAAGGCATACATTATAAAATCTTTGTATTGATCTGGATTAATTAACATCGGGGCTGAGGAGATCGCTTCCTTGACCTTTTCAAATGCCTCCCGAGCCTCCATTGTCCACTTGAAAATTCGATCCTTTTTCAGCATTAGGGTGATCGGCCTAATTATCCCCGCAAAATTAGAAATAAATTTACTGACAAAATTTACTTTGCCCAGAAAAGACTGGACACCTTTCTTATTTACCGGGAGAGGAAGCTCCTTTATAGCCCTTACTCGTTCGGGGTCAATCGAAATGCCTTCCTTCGACACATGTCCTAACAGCTTACCCTGAGGTACCCCGAATACACATTTCCTCAAATTTAAGGAAATCCCAAACTCCTGGCACTTTTGAAAAACCAACTCCAAATGATCGAAATGATCATCTTTAGATTTAGAAAACACAGTAAGGTCATCCAAATAGATTAGGATAAACTTATTGATCAGTTCGCTAAATGCGACGTCCATAGCTCTCTGGAAAGTTTCCCCTACATTAGATAAATCGAAAGGCATTTTAGCACATGCAAATGTCCCCCACTTGGTGGTGAACGTAGTCTTGTGCTGATCTTCTTTTACTCGGATCTGGTTATAGCCAGAGAAGCCATCCAGTAGAGAGAACATTTCCGATCCTGCGACAGTTTGGAGGATTGACTCCATAGAGGGCAATGTATAGTGGTCTTTTAGAGATGCTCTATTTAGGTCCCGAAAATCCACGCATAAAAGGATATCACCATTCTTCTTTCAGACTAGTACCAAATTTGATACCCAAGTACTATGTTTCATTGGGAAGACAATACGTGACTCAATGAGCTTGGTTAGCTCTTGTGCCATCAAGGCTTCAATTTCAGGGTTGACCGGCTGCTGTTTCTGTTGAATTGGTTTCACACCTTCTGTTAGCTCAATAGTATGTTGAATGATGCCATGATCATAACCTTCCAGATCATCGTAGGACCAGGCCACTACTTTATATTTCCCATAGAAACTGATAAGCCTTTCTCTATCTTACTGTGAGACATCTTTTCCGACCTGAAGGTTCCTGTCATCGGAAACCCGAAGGTTTTCATAATCACCTTTTTCCACCATGAATTTTCGCTTGTCATTTCGGGTGTCACTACAATCAAAAAATTTTTGAGAGTAACCAATCCTTTCGGAAGCTTATTTGACTTTAGCTGCATAATTTTTCCTTCGTAGGCCTCAGCGATCTTTGGTTGGAGTTGATCAACAAATTCTCCTGAGTGTTGAATAAACGAGGTGATGTGTTCATCGCTCTCAAAGACTTGCCAACTTTGGTCATTGTTGGGTATTGCTGGTCTAACAAGCACTCGCACTGAATATTTGTTCCGAAGCAAGTCGGAGACAGGATCAAACTGAGCACCGATTACCGCCATGCGATCTGCATCGCCATTCTGTGCTCGGGGAATGGTCAGGATGTTGAAGGCTTCAAAACTTTCTACAAGGTCCCAGATTCGATGCTGATAAGATCTCATGCGGATATTCTTTGCTGCTGAGATTCCTTGGACCTGATTAACTACCAGTTCTGAATCTCCGAACACAATCAATTGCTTGATACCCATTCGTTCTGCTAAGCTTAGGCCTTGGACTAACCCCTCATATTTAGCCTCGTTATTTGAACATGCGAATTGGAATCAGAAAGACCTCAACAACTTTTCATTCTGTGGGGATATTAGACATATCCCTGCTCCAGCTCCAACTTTGCTCCTTGCTCCATCAAAATACAATGTCCACAGCTCACTTGCTTGGTCATCGTCGGGTTCTTTGACGACCTTTGGAAGAACTTGGTCTTCATCATAAATCACATATGTGCCTAATCCGGTAGCATGATAATTTCTGAAAGGATCATTATTTGTATGTTCACTCAACAGAGCATCTTCCTTATCACTTCGGTCTCCGTTCACCTTCTCCTCCTCTAGCAGTTCGACATTGTACATGTCCTACTTGGTGATGGAGGTATGTGCGACTTCAAAGTTAATCAGAGCCTCATTCGCCACATGTTCGGAATGCAGAGCCTCCGACTCTATCTTCATCTTCGCGCCATGTTTGGTCCTAAGTATTAGATGTGATTAATCTAAAGACAAATATCCCCCCACCTTCTAAGTAAACTCTCGAGAAAGATAAAGACCAAACATTGGTGGAACATCTATGATCACTGTATCTTGCGGGACCGTGATACTTGGGCAGGCAAATAGAGTTAGTGGAAGTGCTTTGATGACACCCACAGTATCTACCTTATTTCCATCTAGCTGCATCACCCTTTTCTTCATAGGTTCGTAGCTGAGTCCCAAGGCTTCAGCTATCAGTTTTGGCATAACCATTGTACTATCGCCAGAATCAATCATAGCGTTGTGTAATAGTTTCTCCCCTATAATGAGGGTCAAGAAGAAGGGTTGAGGTTTTGGCCTACCTCCGCCATGCATGTGGGATTCCTTTGCTTTGTTTGTGAGAACCTTAGTTGGTGACATTTGATAAACTACCTCGGTACTGGCCGAAGGCTCGGTTAGTGCTGGGTCCATCTGTTGCTGAAGCGCCTTTTGGAGTATAGTTTTCTGTTCCGGGATAGCTAGAATGTCCCATAAAGACACATTAGCGGATGATTTCTTCAACTGCTCCACCACATTAAAAGGTGAGGAGCTCAGAGATTTATGCTCCTTTGCTTTTGTTATAATAATTTCCTTCCGCGGTTGAGAAGACAAAGAGACGGTTGGAGCACTAGAAATTTGATCCAAAACGTCTTTGCATTGCGGGTTGTCCGAAAGCGAGACAACGGGCTCACCGGTGTATCTCCTCTTGGAGCGTGTGTTATAGTCAGACTGTACCCGTGATATTTCGGCTGTGGATGTGTCATTTGCGAAGACCATTTCCTCGCCTTCCATCCATGAGAAGAGCGCATGATCAGGAACAATATCAGACTCTTGCTCTAAGGACATTCCCTGTATTTGCGCGGTATGGACCGCATTCTCCATTGTCGAGGCACATATGTACTCTTCGTTCTCTGTCGCAACACCTTGACTACGTTGCTCTGCTACCCTTTGTTGTAAGTTGCCATGCGGACAATTTTGGGGCATATGCGCATCGTTGCAAGGGAAGCACCATGGATTGTCATCAATAAGATTGTTTTGTCCCGCAGTTAATTCTCTACTAGAGCTTGGCGACGCACCTGCCAGCAGTGTAGGCACCGGAATGATTTGGTTTATAGCCGCCGCTGGTGAATTAGTGGGAGGCATATTCTGATATTGATTTTGATGATAGGTAGGCCGCCCACCTTGATAGTTCTGATATGCAGGTCGTGGAGGAATTGCTTGGTTCCGCTCGAGAGTTGTTATATCATTCGCCATAGTTCGCAACATCTCCTTGAGGTCGCCCATCTCATTCTTAGGAGCACCCGATGTAGAGGCCAAGTTTTCAGGAGCGGCTGTATATGAGTACGCTGACTGGGGAGTCGCTGGCGCACTGGTTGACGCAACCTTTTGTGCTACGTTCGATATCTTAGGGAATATCGCATAACAGGTCGAGGAGGCAATTTCCCGCAGTCTATCAAGTGATTCTTTGCTTTGATAGCGGTGGCATATGCATCTGGTAAAGTGGCTCCTCCCAAAGACTTGATCATCATAGAAATGTCAGGATTGATGGACTTCAGATAAAATATGAATGCCAATTCTGGAGTTGGGCGGATAGTTACAGGAATCCTCCACCAACTTGAGTGAAATCGGGCATTGAAGTCTGTCAGAGCCTCCTGGGGTGCTCGTTTGATGACAGATAACTGATAATATAGCGAAGAACGATCTCTGTCATTTGAAAACCTTTCATAGAATGGATCTCCGAGGTCATCCCAAGTGCGAATGGTATTAGGAGTCAGTGTTCGGTACCAATCCAAAGCTTTCCCTTTGGAGGACGTAGCAAGGAGCCTTAGGGCTACATTCTGCGCTGTGATACTGTGTACCAGACATACATCCGCTACATCTTGCAAATGCTCTGCTGGCGTTTTTGTGTTATCTTCGGCAAATTTAGGAAGAGCTTTCAGGGCCGAAATCGGAATAGCGCCCCAAACAGTAGGCGCTACTGGAGCTACCAGGGGGCTTCCAGCATCCCATGCTAGATAATTTCTGTTTGCGGCTGGCAACATGGTGAGAGGAAAGGGTGGTGGGAATGGAATGGTTACTAACTGATTTGCGGCTTGGACTATCCCTAATGGAGGCACTAGTAAACTTGGGTTATTTGCAGTTTGGGATCTAGTTATAGGCCGATGACTCATACACCTCTTTAGAAGACAATTTCATTAGTTTGGGTCCCACCGGGTGTGCCAGAAAAAAGGACAAACTGTTGACGCCAAAATTTGACGGGATAACAGTGCCTTATGGGAAACTCAGTTCAAGGGGGACCCCTTTGCGCCAAACTGAGTGACCTCTGGATTTTAAAGAAGCCGGCTTCTTCTGAAATGGTTTTTTGGAAAGGGAAAAGGAAGCAGATATAATGAAACAAATATTAATCTAAGGCAATGCGCCAAAGCTTACTGATAGACACGATAAATCATAGACTTAAGGGCCTGAATGTTATAGTTATGTTCCAAAACATCGGAAACTTAAAGCTATAGCATAAACAATTCTTTTAATTGACATAAAACAGTATCGCATACATTCTTACTGCTAAGAAGAGTCATTAAGACATGATTTAGACAAGCAAGTTTGCATTCAATGTATAGAAGTCTCCTCAAATGAAATGCTTAAGACAATAAGAAGCATAGTTCACAGTTTAATCAAGACATGAAAAAGAGAAAGGCCGAACAATAGGCACAGTCTGAAAGTTTCTTGCGAATAAACATGCAAAAGAGGCCTGGTGTCTCTTGCTAAAACCAGTATTCTTTCAAAAATCTTGGACCTTTTCTCTTCGACAGAGAGAGTATATATAGCCGGAGAGCAAAATCCCACCACTTTGGAGAGCCGTAACAGAAAGATCCCACAATGATGCCTGAATAAGAATATTCCCAATGCCGTTATAAGAGCAACCAATTAGAACACAACATTCAGTCGATTGGTTGCAGGCGTGCCCTTTGTAATGATGACAGTGGTCCCAACCAAGCTTCGAAGCGACAAGTGCTGCCCACCGCTTTAGAGAACCATGATGAGCTGCACCCGATAACACTATCCCACTTAGCCAGCCCATAGCTTGCTTTGATAATCAGTGTAAGGCACGTGGCAACAAATCGCGGCCCGAATGAGGACTCCTCCTCCATCTGCCGAGAGCCTGCAGAGAAGTGACACGTGTTCAAGGGACTGAGGTCACTTTTGAAAATGGAGGGAAGGCCGTATGAACCGGGTGGCGAAAGACGTGTGGCCGCATTTCGCAACCCGCAGTGCTCTCATCCCTGCTGCTGTTTAAAAGCTGTGAACCGTTGACACGTAGCTGAAGGTAGGTCCCGCCAGGAAATAAAGAAGGCCTATAGAAATATTTCGCAGCCCGTAGCTGCATATTTTATCCCTGCAAGGAAAGTTTGCGACACGCCGGCATGTACCAAGATGCGGGCCCCTCAATGAATCTTAGGAGTGCTGGCCCTTTATGGAAGGCTTAGCAACCCGAAGAGAACACAAAGCGACAGAAAATAAAAAACCCCGTAGGCGAGACACGTGGGCGCTCAGTGCAGCATTTCAGGAGCTGAAAGGGGAGCCGCCAGCCGAAGTTGCGAAGTGAGAAACGCGCAAAGGGAAAGATCAAAACCTGCCCGAAAGCCGAAAAAAGCTTGGAGGCGCACAGGCCAGCGCACAAATATGCACAAAAAGGAACCCGAAGGGAGCTGTTTGAATCATTATTCCAACAGTTATCCTTGTGGGTTGGGTGGGTTTTTTGTGCCAATTCTAAAGTGGGAGTCTTATGGGAGAGTCTAGTAATTTTAGTTGCAAATTAAGATGGAAAGCACATCAGGGAAGATTGAAATTGAGAAATTCAATGGTGGAAATTTTGAGTTGTGGAAACTCAAAATGGAAGATCTGTTGGTTGATAGAGATCTTTGGATTGCTGTGTCTAGAATGAAACCTACAGGCATGAAGCAAGAAGATTGGGACCTCATAGACAAAAAAGCAAAAGGGTTGATAAGACTATGTTTAGCAGACTATGTTTTCCTGAATGTTCATGAAGAGAAGTGTGCATCTTCTTTGTGGAAAAAGCTTGGTGACATTTATCAGGGTAAGTCCTTGGTGAATAAGCCATTCTCAAGGAAGAAGCTGTACTCTTTGAAGACGGAGAAAGGGGCATCTATTTTTGATCATTTGAATACTTTCAATATGCTCATTGCTTAGTTAACATCTATAGGTGTAAAGATAGATGACGAGGATCACTGTATGCTCTTGTTATGTTCTTTGCCTAACTCTTGGGATCATTTAGTGATGGTGATTAGGAGTACAACAACAAATTTCAATATGGAAGATGTGGTTGCTTATTTTCTATTAGAAGAGATGCAAAGGAAATATTCTAAGATGGAAAAGGAGGCTCTTGCTATTCGAGGCGTATCGAAGGAGAAAGGAAAGAAGAAGGAAAAGAAGTCTAAATCAAAATTTGAAGGGAGATCAAAGTCTCCTAGAAAGAAGTCCAAGATGAAATGCTAGAATTGTGGACAACTTGGTCATGTCTGTAAGGATTACAAAGAGGAGAAAAAGAAGAAGAAAGATAAATATTCAGATAATGATTCTTCTCAAAGTGATGTAGATGCCTTCATTGCAACCTTGGCAACTTAGGCATCAAATGATGTTTGGTTGATTGAATTAGGTACATCCTTTCACATGAAATCTCATAGAGATTGGTTTACAAAATATGAAAAGTATGCTGGTGGAAAGGTGTATTTGGCAAGTGACTCATCTCTAGAAATCATTGGCCGTGGAAGAGTCAGAATTCAATTTCTTGATGGAAGGATTAAAGGGATTGATGGCATAATGCATATACCAGGTCTGGCTCAAAATTTACTATCTATAAGCAAGCTGAATAATGTTGGAATGCAAGTTTCTTTTTTGAATGGTGGCTACAAAATTACAAGAGGTTCGATGGTGCTAGCTAGGGGTGCTCAAATTGGTACTCTGTACAAGTTGGACACACATGCAGTTCAATGCAACAATGTCTCTAAAAAGTCAAGCAAGGCTTCTCGAGTAGAGAAGGAGACTGAAGTTCCTCTGGGGGTGAATTATTTGGAGGTGAAAATTCCTACAGAAAAGACCATGCTATGGCATCAAAGGCTCGACCACATTGGTAGGAAAGGCTTAAAAGATTTCAAAAACAAAAACCTAGTTGAAGAGCTTGATGACTGTAACCTTGAATTCAATTTTTGTGAACATTGTATATATGAAAAACATCATGTTTCATTTTATTCTAGTCTCATAAATATTTTGGTGTTTTGGATTATATTCACTCTAATGTTTTTGGTTTAGTAAATTTTCATTCATTAACGAAATCAATATATTATGTTTCTTTATTGATGATTATTCGAGAAGGGCATTTGTGTATTTTTAAAAAAGTAAATCAGAAGTGTTCAGTCAATTTAAAGAGTTTAAAAACTTGGTAGAAAATCAGATTGGTAGAAAAATTAAATGCCTGAGCATAGATAATGATGGTGAGTTTTGTGTTGCAGACTTCAAAAGGTACTACAAAGATCATGGAATAAAAAGACATAAAATGACACCTTACACTCTGCAACAAAATGGAGTTGCTGAAAGGTTGAATAGGACATTGATGGAAAAGGTGAGAAGCATGTTGAGCAATGCTGGTCTGGAGCAGAAGTTTTGGGCTAAGGATGTGGCTACAACATGTTATTTAACAAATCAATCTCCCTCTTCGACACTTGTTGAAAAAATTCCTATGGAAGCTTGGTTTGGTAAGAAGCCCTCTTTAAGTCATTTAAGAGTATTTGGCTGTGAAGCATATGTTCATGTGTTGAATGAGAAAAGATCTAAGCTGGAGAACAAAGTTGTAAAATGTATCTTCATTGGCTACGACATTGGTGTGAAAGGATACAAGTTTTGGAATTCGGTGACTAAAAAGGTTGTATACAACAAAAGTGTAGTTTTCATGAGCTGAAACCTTCTTCAATGGATCTACAGTCAGAGGTGAAATAAGAAAACAAAGAAAAGGTAGTTGAAATTCCTCAAACTCTAGATAAAGAGGAACTACGAAGTATACCTAAAACTGAGGAGAGTTCTAGTAGCTCTAATTTTTTTGATGAAGAAGAAGCACAACCTTAGCCTCAACCTTTGAGGAGGTCTACACATGAAAGGTGACAACCTGAAAGGTATGGTTTTTCCATGTTGGATGCAAATTGTGCCTATGCTTTGACTACAAGCACTGATGAGCCTATGACTGTGAAAGAGGCTATAGAAATGTATGATTCAAATTCTTGGTTGGAAGCCATGAATGAGGAAATGGCGTCATTAAAAAAGAATGAAACTTGGGATTTGGTTCCATTGCTTGAAGGTAGAAATCCTATTGGCTATAAATGGGTATTTAAGAATTAAATTAGTTTGGATGGCAGTGTTGAAAAGTATAAAGCTAGGTTGGCTGTGAAAGGTCATTATCAGGTAGAGGGAATTGATTATGAGGAAATTTTTTCTCTTGTAGCTAAGATGACATCTATTAGATTTATTTTGTCACTTGCAACAACATCTGACTTAGAGATTGAATAGATGGATGTGAAGACAACATTTCTTCATGGAGATCTTGAAGAAGAAATTTATATGTCCTAGCCTGAGCACTTTGTGGAAAAAGGTAAAGAAAATTTACTTTGCAAGTTAAAGAAATCTCTATATGGTTTAAAAAAATCACCTAGAATGTGGTACCAAAATTTTGACACTTTTGTTTTGTCATTGGGATTTGTAAGATAAAAAATTGATCATTGTGTGTACTTCAAAACTAAAAATGATCAAGTTCTTATTATTGCCCTATATGTTGATGATATGTTGTTCATAGGAAATAGCAAGACTATGATTTCTGATCTAAAATATTAGTTGTTTGTAAAGTTCGAAATGAAAGATCTTGGTGCAACAAGGTATACTCTAGGGATGGAAATAAAATGGGATAGAGCTAGTAGAAAGCTTTGGCTCAGCTAGAGTAAGTATATAAATACTATCTTGGAGAGGTTTTGAATGACTAATTGCAAGAAGCTAGTTGTTTTAATGTTGTAGGGAATGAAGCTATTTATCGAGGATTGTCCAAAATCTCCTACTGAGATGGAGGACATGACTAGAGTGCCTTATGAGAGTGTAGTTGGCAACTTAATGTATGTAATGGTAACTTGTACTAGGCTAGACATTGTGCTGTAGCAGCACCCTATCGGTTCATTTGAATTTGATCAACTTGAAGAGTTCTTGGTTGAGTTAGGAGTTCAAGGTCCTTTTGTGTGTCAATAAGGCCTCATTGGCCACTTGAATGTATTTAGAAATCATTTTCATAAAGCAAAGTTACAAAATTGTCAATAATGCTCAAAAGAGCAAATCATGTAAATATGGGTGTTGAGTCCTAGCTTATGCTAAATAAGGTCATAGGTGATCATATAAAAGTGTTGTGAGTCATTTTTTAAGAATTTAGAAGGTTTGGGGGTTAATGTTACAAAATGGACAAAAATTGACAAAGTTGTCAATACACAAATAAAAAATTGTAAAATGGGACTTAAAGAAGACCAACGATCATCTAAATCCTAGGAGATAGTTTGAGCCATTTGGTTGTGTTGTTTGTATTTAATAAGACTAAATAACCTCATGGACAAGGTTAGACATCATATTTGGAAGAAAACTCAATAGAAAACTCCCTATTTTTATCAAAAAATTTGAGTTTTGCCTTCAAATATGTGTTGTAGGCTTGTGTATAGGACCATAAAACATCTAACCATTGTAAAAGCTTGTGAAATTTGTGGAGTGAATTATTAGTGTTATAAAGTTGATTTGAGAATTTGAAAGTGTTTTAGGAGTTTTTTAATCACGTTATCTCTGTGACAGACCCGATATACCCTGTTAAGGGTTTGTAGACTAAAAACATGACTAAATGCCCATTCCACTAACTGTAATGCACTATGAATCCATGGGATGGGCACAATAATATTAGTTTAGGTTGGTAGGAAGGAGTTATTGGTCTTGAGGATGAGTTTTGGGAGAAAGAGCATGACTATCTTGTGGATTGTAGCCCATTTGAAAGTGAAAAAAACATGGTTTGGGGTGAGATATTGAAGAAAAGTCTTGAGTGGAGGATGTAGAAACGTTAATTTAGTGTGAGTAGACATTTTCAAGTGTGTTGGTGGAATTTCCAAGATTGCATGAGTTGTGGAACCTAGACTTTAAATAAACCCTACCTCGAAAGGTGAAAACCAAGGGTTTGTTGGATCAACATTGGAGAGAGCTTGGAGGCTTAAAACTTGGATAATTTAGCTATTTGTTGATAGTATAGAATATTTGAGCAGTTATCTTGGGTTGGTGAAGAGTTTTGATGAGGTCTTGCTTTGTAAAATAGACCTAATTGGTCTTTTTAAGGCAGCGGTAAAACTAGGTTTTGAAAGATTTGTTCCAAAGAACCTATATTGGTTTTGGAGTATATTTAAGATCCCTAAAAAGGGTTCTCAAAATAGTCAAGAGATTCTAAAGTTGTTGAAGAAGTTGTGAGGAGAGTTGAGAAAACTAGGTTTGTTGACCTACAAGGCAAGAGTAGGGTCAACTTGAGAAGAGTGATTCTGAGGAGTTTTTGAATATGTTATTGGTTTGATTGGTCTTGATTTGTGTTGAATAGGTAATAGACCATCTCCCTTACATCAGTTGGTATCAGAGCACATGGATAGGTCATCGGAAGTTGAAAGGTTGCAAATTGAAGTTGAAGAGTCATAAGGAAGGATGCCTCCAAAAGCCAGTGCAATGGAAAAATAGATTAAGGAATTGAAAGAGAAATTAGCAGAGAAGGAAAGGCTCTATAAAGAGTCTCAAGAAGCCACCATAGCAAGAGTAACAGTGTTGGAGAAGAATCAGAGAAGAGGAATGGTAAATGAATACTTGAGTGACAAGGAAGATTAAGGGGGAGAAAGAAACCCTCGACTTGATGATGAAGATGACTTAGATCCTAAAGAAAAGAGAATGATGAAGATGTTGAAGGTTGTAAAAGGTGATATCACTCCAAAGGTGTAGGGTTGAGGTACCCATGTACAGAGGTAAGATGGATAGTGAAGAGGTTTTTGTCATGGATTGATGCCTTAGATAAATTTTTTGAATTTGAAGACATTAAGGACAGTAAGAAGGTCAAGTATGCAAATAAAAAGTTGAAAGGAAAAATCCTCACATGGTGGAATTTTGTCCAAGAGGATAGAGTCAAGAAAGGTAAGTCTAAAATAAGTTCTTGGGATAGGATGGTAGTAAAAGTAAAAGCTCAATTTTTACTAGCAGACTATGCTATTCAAAGTTTTATGAAATTGCAAGAGTTAAAGTAGAGGGAGATGGATGTGATGTCTTATACTGAAGAATTCCATATATTATGCATAAGAGCAGGTCACAATGAAGATGAAGTGGAACGAGTAGCCAAATATTTGAGTGGTTTATGGTTGAACATAAGAGATGAAATTATTTTGAACCCTCCTAAGACAGTGGAAGAATGTTTCCAAATGGTAGTAAGGGAAAGAGATAGGATGAAAAGAATACAAGAAAGGAAAGGAAGGGGTAGAGGTAACATGAATAGAGGTAGAGGCACAAGGGAGATCAATGAAGAACATGAGAGTGCAAGTAAGAAAAAAGAACAAGCACCAGAACCAAGAGGAGGTTGGAGAGGAGGAAGGACAAGTTTCAGACCAAGAAGAGATTACAATGAGTTTGTAGGAAAATGTTACATGTGTGGAAAGTATGGTCATCAATTCTACAAATTTTTGGAAGAGTTTGGATCAACTTCAAGTGGAGGAGAAAATAAGAGTGAAAGAAGAGCTCAAATTGTGCAAGAAGAAGAAGAATGTGAAAACTCAAGTTCAAGCACTTTATGAGCAACTCCTGAAGTAGGTGAAGTGTTGATGATGAAGAAGAAAGTGTTGAAGACTACCAAAGAGGAAGATCTGATCGAAAGGAGAGCTTTGTTTAGGATAGCCTGAGGTGCAATAATAAGGTATGTAGAGTAGTAGTTGATTCTGGGTGCACAAATAATATGGTGTCTATTGACATGATAGACAAGTTAAATTTGAAAAGAATGCCTCTACAGAATCCCTATAGAGTGTCTTGGATTAGTGAACAAAAATCTATAATGGTGAGAGAGTGAGCTATTATGGATTTTCAAATTGGTCAGTAGAAAGATTAGGTTACTTGTGATATCTTACCCATGAACTATTGCCACATGTTGCTAGGAAGGCCTTGGAAGTTTGGTAGGACAGCTATTTATGATGGAAATAAAAATACTTACACCATAGTGAAGGAAGGAAAGACATATATATTGACCCCATTGAGTGAAGAGCCAAAGGAGCATGGAGAGGTTATCATGGTTGGAAAGAAAGAGTTTGTGAATGTTGATGGAAACAAGAATAAAGGGATAGTAGCCTATACAAAGTTTGATAAAGCTAAGACAATAGATAAGAGGAGTACAGTTGGTTTTCAGATGGAGAAGAAGAAAAGTGTCTTTATATGGAGGAAAAAAGTGAATCAAGGAGTGTCTCAGACTGAGATAGAGCAGATTGAGAGTGGAAATCCTTTGGAAAGGAAAATAGAGAGCCAAGGAGTGTTGGTTGGGGAAATCAGGTTCCCTATAATGTTGAATATAGTGAAGGAGAAGTCCATGATTGGAAGGAAAATGGTTAGTGAAGTTAGAGGTAATAAACAAGTGGAAGGATCTAATATGTCAGAAAGTGTAATTGCAAGTGATAGGTTAAGTTCAGGGTTAGTCAAAAACAAAGAAAATGTCAAGAGGCATGTGACAGGGTAGTCAATGAAGAAGAATACAAAGTTAACTGATGAGAAAAGTGGTTTCAGTAATGATGACAAAAGATTGAAACATAAACTTCAAGGGAAGAGGAAGAGAGAAAGTGTGGAGAAAGAAGATGTAGTAACCAAGATGAATCAGTCAAGAGCACCTTTCCAGAGACTTGGAAAGCTTCAAAAGGGTGGTTGCATGGTGCAGGAGTACCCTATTGGTTCATTTGAATTTGATCAACTTGAAGAGTCCTTGGTTGAGTTAGGAGTTCAAGGTCCTTTTGTGTGTCAATAAGGCCTCATTGGCCACTTGAATGTATTTAGAAATCATTTTCATAAAGCAATGTTACAAAATTGTCAATAATGCTCAAAAGAGAAAATCATGTAGATATGGGTGTTGAGTCCTAGCTTATGCTAAATAAGGTCATAGGTGATCATCTAAAAGTATCGTGAGTCTTTTTTGAAGAATTTAGAAGGTTTGGGGGTTAATTTTACAAAATGGACAAAACTTGACAAAGTTGTCAATACACAAATAAAAAATTGTAAAATGGCACTTATAAGAAGACCAATGGTCATTTGAATCCTAGGAGATAGTTTGAGCTGTTTAGTTGTGTTGTTTGTATTTAAGAAGACTGAAGAACCTCATGGAAGAGGTTAGAGATCATATATGGAAGAAAAATCAATAGAAAACTCCCTATTTTTATCAGAAATTATGAGTTTTGCCTTCAAATTTGTGTTGTAGGCTTGCGTACAAGACTGCACAACATCTAACCATTGTAAAAGCTTGTGAAATTTTTAGAGTGAATTATTAGTGTACTAAAGTTGATTTGAGAATTTGAAAGTGTTTTAGGAGTTTTTTTTATCACCTTATCTCTATGACAAACCTGATATACCCTGTTAAGGGTTTGTAGACTAAAAACATGACTAAATGCCCATTCCACTAACTGTAATTCATTGTGACTCCATGGGATGGGCACAATAATGCTATTTTAGGTTGGTAGGAAGGAGTTATTGGTCTTGAGGATGAGTTTTGGGAGAAAGAACATGACTGTCCTGTGGCTTGTAGCCCATTTGTGAGTGAAAAAAACATGGTTTGGAGTGAGAGATTGAAGAAAAGTCTTGAGTGGAGGATGTAGAAAGGTTAATTTAGTGTGAGCAGACATTTTCAAGCATGTTGGTGGTGTTTTCAAGATTGTATGAGTTGTGGAACCTAGACTTTAAATAAACCCTACCTCGAAAGGTGAAAACCAAGGGTTTGTTGGATCAACGTTGGAGAGTGAGCTTGGAGGCTAAAAACTTGGAGGATTTAGCTATTCGTTGATAGTATAGAAGATCTGAGTAGTTATCTTGGGTTGGTGAAGAGTTTGATGAGGTCTTGATTTGTAAAATAGACCTAATTGGTCTTTTTAGGGCAGCGGTAAAACTAGGTTTTGAAAGATTTGTTCCAAAACACCTATATTGGTTTTGGAGTATATTTAATATTCCTAAAAAGGGTGCTCAAAATAGTCAAGAGATTCTGTAGTTGTTGAAGAATTTGTGAGGAGAGTTGAGAAAACTAGGTTTGTTGACCTACAAGGAAAGAGCAGGGTCAACTTGAGAAGAGTGATTGCGAGGAGTTTTTGAATCTGATATTGGTTTGATTGGTCTTGATTTTTGTTGAACAGGTAATAGACCATCTCCATTGCATCACATTGCCCAAGGAGTGGGAGTGCTTAGCTGATTTATGGCAAATCCTAGAAGACCGCATTGGGATGCTATGAAAAGAGGTTTTAGATATCTGAAAGGTACCTATCAGTACACTTTGTGCTATTATGGTAACTCATTTGGGTCACAGAGATCCATCAACATTCAAGGTTATGCGGATTTTGATTGGGAAGGGTACATTGACAATAGAAGATCCACCACTGGATACATCTTCACATTGAATGGTGGTGCAATTAGTTGGATAAGCAAGCGGCAGGCTGTAGTCACTTTATATACTATGGAGGTAGAATATATGGCAGCAATGCACACTTGTAAAGAAGCTATTTGGCTTAGACATTTGTGTTGTGATATTGGGTTCAATGCAGGGAAATTACCATTTTCTGTGACAGTAAGAGTGCCATTTGTTTAGTGAAAAAATCCAACTTTCCATGCCATGATGAAACATATTGATGTGAAATATCATTTTGTATAGGATATGGTGGAAGATTGAAAGATCAGTCTTGAAAAAGTGGATAGTCTAAAAAATGTTGTAGATGCATTAACAAAACCAATAAGCACAAAAAAGTTTAGGTGGTGTGCCAGTTTGATGGTCCTTGGGGCCTATGACATTTAGTAATCTTGGTTTTGGATAATCCAGTGAGTTCTTTGTCAAGTGGGAGCATGTTGGAAATGGTGCCTCAAACTTACTGGTTGAATATCCCCTCATGACTTTGTATTTCCTTTGTTCATTAGCTTGAAATAGCTCCATCGGTGGGAGCCCTTACCTTGTTCCATTGATGCTCCGATGCTTCTTCACTGTTGTGTTCTATCGGTGGGTATTAGCTCTATTGGTGAGACCACATGTTCTATCTCACTGATAGGATGATAGTTATTCCATTAGTGTGACACCCTACTGTCGATGGAACTTTAATGGGAGTCTGAACAATAGAAAGATATGAATCCATTGGTATGACTAAGGTACTTTGGTAGAACTCTTCACCTTGTTTTGATGATAGACTGATGATCATAGTGGAGCCTGAGTTGATAGGTGGAGAGTAGTGACTTGGTGTCGAGTTGGAGGTAGTGGGGACCACTTGGAGTATTGTCAGCATGACTTGCTTCTATCAATGGGAGAAGTTTTGGAGTCTCCTAATATGATGATGAATATCAAATGTGTAAATGACTTTGTGGGACCCAAATACTGCTCAGTTGGAAAATGATAATTGGCTAGTGACCTTTGCTGATTGGTTGATGATTAACAAGGCAGATGAGTGGTCATTGGAGGGACTCGAATAGATCAGAAAAAGTATGGATGTTATTCTAGCGACAACCCGATATGGAAACTGCTAAGCGATAGTTTGTTTGCTATTACTGATGGGAACCAATTTGGCATCTTTCTAGCATGTGTCTGGTGATGGAGATGATTGAGGAATTCTCTTAGTAGGATTTTTCTATATGTGTAATACATTGTAATAGTGATGGATTGAGAGAGTTGAGTTGAATTTGTTTTGAGGGAATGAGATTGATCAAGAATTGTAATGCTGCCTTATTGAGTGACTAAATTGACATCTGAGAGGAAGAAATTGTAACTTTGTATGTGGAATTTTTGTTCACTATAATACAAGGTGTGTTTCCTTGGTGTGGTGCATCTTTTCCTGAAAGGATTTTTCCATGTTAAATTTGGTGTCTATTTTGTGTTGTGTGAAATTTATCTATCTATTTCTTGGTAATGTGCATCTTTATTGAATTGTAATTTTTGAAATTTGAACCTTAGTTCTATATTCTCTTCTTAGAATTTTCATTAGGAAAGTGTTTCCGCACGTCTGCTTACCTTACATATCTAATTATCACAATAATTCAAATCCTAAGTCATGGTTTGGGAACAAGAAGTTTCATAAAAGAGACAAGAACCATTAGATCCGCAACATAAAGAGGGAAGTGAGTCATAGGAGAAAGGTGAAGATGGAAATGGTGGAAAGAGAAAGAACGAAAATAACAACAAAAGAAAAGATGACCAAATGTAGAAGGGCTTCAGAGAGGACAAGCTAGGAGGTCGAAAAGGGCCTCATGAAGGGTGCTATACTCGTGGAGGAAATCATTATGTCACTAATTTTTTGTAGTGGTCAAAATCGTGAAGGGAAGGAAACTATCAACAGTCTCAACATCATCAGATCCAAACTATAGTGGATAACAAGCAGACACAGTATTAGGCTTCGCCAATTCAATTGGAAGGTAAGCTCTATAGCCGAACTATCTATTTTAATTGATATCAGAGCTACTAAATGTTTCATAGACCCTAGAGTAATATCTAAGATACCTATTAGACCTAGATACATGGCAAGCTCATGGATAGTTTAGTATGGAAACTGAGTAGAGTTGAGGGTAGAAACCTGTCTCTTTGGCAGTGAGTTAGAGCTTCCAACCTTTTATACCTAGGTCAACCTATATGTGGCACCCTTAGGCTGATATGAAGTAATTTTGGGGATAAATTGGTTAACCGAGCATAAGTATATATTGAACTACATAGATAAGGTAGTTAGTTGTCTAGATGATTATGGGAACCTAGTCAAGACCTGTGGGATGCATAGACCCTTAGAAATTAGATAGATCTCTTCTATGTAGTTTAAAAGGGCTTGTTGAAAGGAATGTGCTATTTATGCTATGCATATTAGTAACCCTGACAACAAGGAACTGTATCTAGATGACTACCCTATTCTTAAGGAGTTTTGAGATGTATTCCCTAACAAACTCATAGAGTTAACATTGAAATGGGAATTTGAATTATTTATTGACCTAGTACTGGGAGCTGAGCCTCAATCCAAAGCACCATATTGAATGACCACCTTTGAAATCTGAGTTGAAGGCCCAATTAATGGAGTTGAAAAAAGGGCTCATAAGACCTAGTGTGTATCCCTGGGGAGCACCAATTATCTTTGCAAAAAAGAAGGATGGAACCTTTCTTCTGTGTATAGAATATCGAATGTTGAGCAAGGCAACCATCAAGAATCAGTATCCACTCCCAAGGATCGATGAATTGTTTGACCAGATGAAGGGAGTGATAGTGTTCTCCAAAATCAATCTTAGGTCAGGATACCATCAGTTGAGAATAATGATAGAAGATATTTTGAAGACAACTATTTGAACTCAGTATGGAAATTATGAGTTCACTATGGTACCCTTTGGTTTGACCAATGTACTTGCAGATTTCATGAATCTTTTGAATAGTGTGTTCAAAGACTGTTTGGATGAATTTATTTTGATTTTCATAGACGACATCCTAGTTTACTCAAAGTCTACTATGGTACCCTTTGGTTTGACCAATGTACTTGAGTATAGTTTTGTAGTGACTGAGAGAGAAGAAACTCTTTGGGAAGCTATCCAAGTGCCTGTTCTATCAAGATAGGGTGCACTGTCTAGGCCATATTATTTCAGCTGAGGGAGTTTCTATATACCCTAAGAAGATCAAGGTGATTTTGGAATGGCTAGTGCCTCAAAATGTGTTAAAATTATATAGCTTCATGGCCCTCATAGGATACTATATAAAGTTTGTGCAAGGGTTCTCCCATATTGCATCTCCAATGACATCACTCCAAAGAAAAGGAACAAGGTTTGAATGGACCAAGAAGTTTGAAAAGGAATTCCAACTAAAAAAGAAGAGGCTCACCAAAACACCAGTACTAACCATCCCTGATCCTAATGGAAGATTCACTGTAATCATGGATGCTTGAAGAGAGGGAGTAGGAGTAGTGCTAATGCAGGATGGACAAGTGGTAGCATATGAATCAAGAAAGATTAAACAATACGAGGTGAATTATGCACCACATGATTTAGAGTTGGTCAAAATAGTTCATGCCTTGTAGATGTGGAGACATTTTCTTTTGGGAAATCCATTTGAGCTCAAGATAGACCACTTGGGATTAAGATACAACTTTACTCAACCAAACCTTAATGCATGACATAGAAGGTGGTTGGAATTCCTTAGTGAGTATGACTTCAGAATTGAGGATATAAAGGGAAAAGAGAATAGTGTGGCTGATGCTCTTAGTAGACAAAGACATCTAGCAGCCATGATCTCGAAAAGGTCTAATTTGAGATAGTAGGTGATACAAAATTCAGAAGGGGATGAGCAATACAAAAGAGTGAAGAGCACCCTAGTAGAGAATCCATCAGATCATCGGTTTGATGGGTATGAGATTGAATCAGATGGAATTTTGAGATACTAGAGAAGAATGTACATAATGTACCTTATTCAGGACACCCTAGAGTCTCTAAGATGATCACATAATTGAAAACTCTATACTTTTGGCCTAAAATCAAGAAGGATGTAGTGGAGTATGTAACCAAATGCTTAGAGTGTTAGTGAGTGAAGGTTGAACATGCACATCTAACAAGGCTATTGTATCCTCACAACATACCTGAGTATAAAAGGAAGGTGATCAATATGGATTTTGTATGGGGGTTAACTTTGAGCAAGAATCGACATGATGCTATCTTGGTTGAGATTAATAAGTTGACCAAGGTGGCACACTTCATCCTAGGAAACCTTAAGGATGGATTGTTGACCCTGGCCAAGAAGTTTGTCTAGGATATCTTCTACTTACATGGAATTCCTAAGACTCATTTTCAATAGAGACACCCACATGACCTCAAGATTTTGGATGACCCTAAATGCCGCATTGGGAACTAAGTTAAATTTTAGCTTGGCTTACCATCCTTAGTCCAATAGATAGATGGAGAGGGTAAATCAGGTAGTTGAAGACCTCCTTCAAATGTACTACATGGACCAACAGTATAAGTGTGAAGAATACTTACTGTTGGTAGATTTTGCTTATAATAACTCTTATCACACATCTCTAGGTATGAAACCATTCAAAACTCTTTATGGGCGGAAGTATCGTACACCCATCAGTTGGGATAGATTGAAAGAACGGATCATAGTAGGACCTGAAATGCTCAAGGAGATGGATGAAAAAATGAGAGTTATTAAGAGCAGACTAAAGGAGGTGGCAGAACGACATAAGAGTTATGCCAAAAAGAATAGAAATCTTAGATAGTTTGTGGCAAGGGATAAAGTCTTCTTAAGAGTCAGGCCTCAAAAAAGTCCCATTTCCTTTAGAAAGTCTTCCAAGTTACCCCCAAGATATGTGGGTTCTTTTGAAGTCTTGAAAGTAATCAACCAAGTTGCTTATAGACTTACTCTACCACATACTCTGGCTCAAATTCATAATGCGTTTCATGTTTCTTTACTTAAGCCATATCATCTTGATGTAGCTCATGTGCTTGATTGGAAAACTTTGCAGGTTTAGGACCTAGGAGTGGTGCTAGTGGATCCCATTAGAATCCTGGATAGACGTAATGTTAAGATGTAGAGCAGAGATATTGCTTAGTTTAAGGTCCAATGGGACCAATATTTAGAAGATAGTGCTACTTGGGAGGATGCAAAAGAAATAGAATGCTCCTTCCCACATTTTCTTTCTTAGAAAGAGACTCTTGATAATTTTGTTTGAAAATTTTGGATTGAATACTTCAATGCTTTAGCTTGGAAACATTATGATATGATGTTGAAAGAGACATGTATGCTCTAATTTTGATTAAATAGACATCAAGACAATGTCTCTTCCAAGAGGGGAAGGATGTCATAACCCAATTTTTATTGCATTTAAATTATAATATGATAAATTGAATTATTGAGGAAATTCAATATGTTGAATGAAAAAAATTGATATTTTTGAAATGTTTGAAAGAAGTTGACCGTCTTTTGACTATGTGATATTTTGAACTATATTATACTTTATCATGATTGAATGTTACTAATGAATTGTGTAAGTGAAAGTGTGTGAAAATGCAAGAAAATAGGTTGAAGGACAAGAACACAATTGAGGTAGGATTGTTTAGCTAGATTGAACTGTAATCTTGATGGAATTTGGGCACACACACCACAAAATGACATAATGTCTGCATTTAAAATTTCATATAGGAGATTATATCAATCTGATTGAAAATAATTCAATGATCAAGAAAAAAATATAGGCTTGTGGAATGATATACATGTGGTTTTTTTATTTACTTGTCTATTTTGATCTCGTGTCTTTGAAATTTAAAAGAAAATGATAGCATGGTTAAAAATATATGTATGTATTTAAAATCACATGCTTGAAGGATAAGGAAATCACTTCATTTAAAAACTATTATTAAGATAAAAATAAAGGTTGCTTCTTTCCTTCAAAGTGATTGCACATTATACCATTATAAACATAAAATAGAGATAAATAACTATATATATATACATATATATAAGAACGTATATATAAACATATGTAAACTATTTTTGTTGCTAAATCAATGATAATATATGAAAAGAGAATAAAATTTGTTAATAATATCATAAGGAAGGTATTGTGAAATAGTGGCCTATATTCGAATTTAAGGCCTAGGTATTCAAATTTTAATAGTGGGGTGGCTAAATCAAAGGTAATTATGAAATGAAATGGCCCCATAATGGAGCGAACAGGTAAGGAAAACATGGTTTCCATTTTGGTAGCACAAATCACTTGGAATAAATCGATAGGGGACTAGCAGTGGTGATGAGGATTCAAGATTCAGGAAGTCAAGTGAATCGACTCATCTAGAAAAGTAGGAAAAAGTTGAGGAAAATCCATGAAACAAAGGTAAAAATAAATGTTTGTTGCTGTATATGCTTGATTTTTAGTAAAAACTATTCAAAAATTGCATTTTCCCTCTCATTATGTCAATTCCATTTGAGTTGGTGGTAGAACATTAGATGTCTATTAACTACAAGCATATTTTTCTTTAGTACTAGGACATTTGGGTTTGAGATCGATCATTTTCTTGAAAAATGTTGCAAGGGCCTTATTGACCAACCTTTACATGCACTAAATTTGTGCATATTATTTCTATCGACATGATAGAAAAACTTGGTTGTGCTCTGTATTATTTATTGCTATAACCTCTATTCATTATTTCTTGCATGTAATTTTTATTAACCATTTCATGGTTAATCAGATGAATTTGATAGCTAGAACTATTGTTTTGCATTAAACGATTTTAAAATCATTTATTGTTTCCCTCTAAGGGAAACAAATGTTTCTCTATTGTTATCCTTCACTATTTATTGTTCTTCCTATTAGCTAGGGTGAATAGGTATGTTGCACCAAATAGGTGAGAAGGCTACAATAATCATTCATAGAATGATGTATATATATGTCGCTGTTATTAAATCATGTCACCTCATTCACCATGAATGATGGTGGAACGATTATATCATTCCATTTTAAGATTAATTTATGCACCATTTGTTTATAGATTTAATCATTCATGATCTTTAAGATTGATTTATACACCATTTGTATATAGATTTAATCATTCATTAGAGCGATCTCCATTTTTTTTGTTGCTTACATGCGATGCTCACAATGTTGTTTTCACCAAACCATATAGCATGTGTTAGGACTGGGAAAACCTCACATTTTTCATTGGCCTCCACACGCTTATCTTCCACATACCATGGAAATTCTCCACACTTTAATTCTATGATCAATACAAATTGTTGAAATTTGTGTGATAGGATCCATTTTGTAGCTTACATTGCCAAATTATTACATCCATGAGTAAGTTTGAGGCTCCATAGTCTTGTCCCCATTCCTAAACAAAATCAACACCATTGGCCTAACAATGCTTCATTGGAGAAACTCCCATCATAGCCCCATCAATGGTCTGATGAAAGAAGCTCACAACCTAATATTGGTGTAACAATACCCTATCAGGCTGAATCCTAAGGCGTTGTCCTCGATAGACCGATAGAATCAACAAAAGTAAGCACATAACTATAGCACATGTATATCGGTGGAACAAATGTTTTCTTTCCTTCGATAGCTCGACATAAGCATAGATTACCAAGTGCATAATGAATATTAGGGGAATTGAGATGCACTAGGGTAATGTTATCTAGCGTCCCACCGATAGACCTAAGGAGAGTTGTTCATTGGTGGAGAATGTTCCTATTAGTGGAAGAAGAATCACAGTCTCTCCAATATGGTGATAATGATTATTACTAACTGATGTGACATCTCGAGGCATCATCAAGATATTTAAAGTAAATGTTCTCCTCCGATGACAAGATTGAAATAGGTGGTGTATTTATGAACCAGAGTTGAAATGAATTACACCACAAGTTGATCACACAGTTATTGTAAAATCTGGAAAATTTCGCTAAGGGTAGAAGTAGAGAGGAAAAGCTTGGGATTTTTATGCAGCAAAAAACTAGATGGAGGTGAGACTCAAGTAAGTACATCAATCTTAGTTGAGAAGTTATATTTTTTCAAAGGTTTAAGAATTCAAAAAATGGAGGAAAGTATGAAAAATCCCAAAGCTTAAAAATAGAAAACTAAAAAGAGACTCCTAAATCAAGACTTGATAGATCAGTGCCCTAGGTCGGGGCCAAGACCCAAGAGGAGTGCTCAAATGAATCCTTCAATGGATCAACTATTAGACAAACATAAAGGCTTGGGAGATATTTGGACACCACAACATGGATATGAGCTCTTCATGTACCATTACAAGAAAAAAAAGAAGGTTTTAACTAGTCTGCAACCCATGGAGGTTGAACCTGGGGAGACTCCTCGTGCCCAATGTGTTCATTAATGTAGAACTAATAAAATATCTTGCTAGCAGATATGCCCCAAAGAATATAACTATTTAATCACACAGTGGGGTTGACATGCTTGTTATTTCTAAGGATCTCATTTCTAATGTGTTTCATTTGGAGTGTTGTTTGGACTTTCCATTCAGAATCAAATACCTCTTGAAAAAGTATCATCATATGGATACTAGCTACAAATTATGGAAATTTCCTCTGCATAGGCCCAAGAATGAAGGAGGCCAACTCAGGAGGTTTTCTAGCAATGAAAACCCTACTTTTCACAAGGATTTGTTTGAGGAATATTTTTGATACACTTATTATTTAGCTAGTCAACTTTTGGGGGTAAATGTTCCACCTCTCATGTTTATTGCCCCAATGGTCTTAGTTGTATACATACAAAGAAAGGACGCCAAGTCATTTGATTATGCTAGTTACTTGGCCAATTCCCTAACTCAAGGGCTTGAAAAGATTAAAAATAATAGTGAAAATATTTATTTCAAACACTACTCTCTGCTTATGCATTTGATTTTACACAAGGGATAGGTCAAAAGGGTTTGGAGTGAAGAATTGAGAATAAGAGAAACAAATGAAAATGGAGATTTTAAACTTGTACAAATGTTCGCCTCATTGTGGGATAGCCGATTTGGAAGGTCTCATTACCTTTATTTTGAAGAGTTTTTTGTGAAACCATTGATGAAGTTGGTGGGATATCCATGTGATTATAACTTATCCCCAAAAGTACAAAGATTTATAAGACCAAAAGATAATGAACCAATAAATAAAGTGAATCATAACTGGGGGGATGGTATGCTTTATTTGATTGTATAGGGATTAGGGTCTATGGCTTCGAAGGAACTCTACACTTACTACCATGAGTAGTTCCTAACAAAATTTCCTATTTAGAAATTGTGTTGATGTGAAACACCTCAAAGGACATAAGAAACAATCAATTATTCCCAACACTTTGTGTTTTGGAGACTTTGCAGTGGTCACAAATGAGGGATATGAGTAAATTGATACTAAATTGGCATAGTACAACCTCCCTCTAGGTAATGAAAGGGAAAATTTTAATGTAGAAGGCTTCATTCACAAAGCAAGACTATCACAGGGGCTATTAGGGTATGAGCATTTGTTCTCACTAGAAGATGTAATCAAAAACCATGATGAAGCTTCCACCATTAATAGAATGGCTGCATATAACAAGATTATGCTTGCAAAAGAATGGAAAAGAAAAAATGTCCCATCTTATTCAAAGGAATTTGGTGAAATATAGGATCCTTTAACAAGAATTGAACAAATTATTGCTCATGTGAATGAATTGATGAAGGATGTGCCCCCATTTTTTTTTGATGCACCTCATGCAACCTATCTAGGAGTATAGGCTAAAGACATATAGCCCCTAGACTACATACCTTCATAGCCTACTCTTAAGGTGTGTTTTTCTATAGATACTGATACAAGTGAAGAAGAGGAGAGTGACGAGGAGGGTGAACAAGTAGAGAAAATAAGTGCTCTTGTAATTGCATAGTATGAGCCCCCTCAAGAGAATAATGTTGTAAGGTTTGAGGCATCAAATGAATTATCTAATAATGTTAGGGTTAGGGCTACACAAGAGTTCATTTCTGATTGTGATTTTGTAAAATCTTCCGAGTTTAAATCATTTATTTATGAATATAAAGGAAAGAAAATGAGACAAAAAATGCAGGATGTCACTCTTGAACAAGAGGCTGCCGCTTTGGAAGAATTGAAAAGGGAAATAGATAAAGATATGAAGTCCATCACTCCTGAGAGAGGAAGAGAGTTGCTTCAAGAAGCTAGAGTGTTGCTTATGCTAGGGTAGGATATTAGTTTTGCAATTGTATTTGATAGCTTCAAAAAAAGAGGGGAAAAAATAATGAACTTAATGGAAGAAGCAAGTGGCAAGATGTATTTAGGATCTGGGTACAACCCAAATGAGGCCACCTTACTTATTTGGCCACTGTACCCCCATGAAAAAAGACCAACTGTGATTGATAATCCAAACCAAATTTTCGTACATCTCTTGGTCCAAAGAGTAGGGTATACTAACCCCATGGAGACAACAGAATTAAATGTCAATGTGGAAAAATTCACCAAAGCATAGATTGAAAAATTGGTTAAAGAAAATGACAAACAAAAGAAGGAGTTAGCACATAAAAGAGAAAGATCATCTTCCTCCTACACATCAGAGTTGTATTCCCCATGGCTTGAAAAAGATAAAAGAGTATTGGATGTATTGGCTGATGTAGCTTATTGGAAGAGTTGCCACTTGATATCTCAGGGGAAGTGTAAAGAACTGGAGAAAGAAATGAAAATCATCAAGTATAATATTGTGTCTAAAATGATCAAGGAAAGATTCAATAAAATGATGAAATGTGCTGATGAATATTGGAAACTATTCAAGCAAACATACTCAATAATGATGGAGAATGAATGATTATAGGGGAGAATGATTGACAACTTCACAGTAGCATAAGGGGATATCACTAGGATCACTAAGAAGAGTCCAAATAACTGATATACTTGCATGTTTGTACAAGGTCCAAAATTTTAAAAGTTTCCAACTGTTTGAGTTAAGTTGAAGAGTAAGTCTATCCATCTTACAAAATCCTATCTCCAAAATCATCATTCACCTCTCAAATCCATTCACCCAATAGTGTAGGCACTGGTCATTTTAGAATAATCTCATATAAACCTCATTTATATACTTGATTTTCAAAATATTTTCAGTAGGAAGTAGTAATTAGCATTGCATCTACTTCATCTCACATGCCATTGCAAGTAGATTGCTTAATTTAGAGATCATAGCCTTCAAAATATTTCTATCATTCAGGTACACCCGCCTAGGTTTGGTAGAGCCTAAAGAGTACAAGGCAATCAAAATATTTGCTACCTTATTCATGGGACAAAAACATATCAATAGACTGGCACCCTCTTGTGGTCTAAAAGCCTACATTTTTGAGACCTAATAGATTGGTGACTCTACGGGGGATTAAGCCAATTCTAAACCTAAGACTTCCATTATAAAGTCATTCCAAAACATCATAAAAGGGTGAAGATTTTGTTGGGAAGAAACACAATCATTTTCCTAAGTAGTTGGTGACTCTGAAGGATTTTTATGATTGATAAAGTGAATATCAGATTAGAAAGGACATACGATAGACACTAGAGATATTTTATATCATCCAACATGAATGGAAGAAGATATTTGCACTAGGAGAGTCCTAAGAGGAGCAATGTTAGGTGGAAAAACAAGCATGGATCTCCTCATGGAAAAAATAACACAAATAAGGGTGAAACAATATCTAAGTAACTAGAAGATATTGTGAGTACATCAAAACAGACCTTCACAACATTTAACTCTCCATTTCACACTGATGATGGAAACCCATCAACACCACCTAAAAGAAGAAATATGAATGATAATATCCTCAATTATAGGTCAAAACCTAAAAGGAAAATGAGTTTGAGGAACAGTTGGAAGAAGAAAGAAAATGGAGACAAGAGGAATATGATAGGGGATTCTCATCACAAGGAGAAGAAAACCAGGAGGGGTTCGTTGATCATACTACTGTTGAATTTGATAGTATGACTAACCAAGGGATTGAACTATGCATAGAATGGAATAAACAACAACTTAGAAGGAGACAATAGATGATACAAGAAAACCAAAAGTTGGATCAATAAATGGGACAATTAAGCATCTACACACTAAAGCCACCAACATATGTCCCCCCACATAAACAAGCTGGTAATATCAATTCACATGGGACATCTCAGAGTACAAGTGCTCTGGGTACTTCAAAAATACCTCATAATGTAGGTAGTAACCCAAGAAAATGAACCTAGAATAATATGCCACCACAAAGGTACCGGCCCCCTAATGTTGGCAATATTCCCTAGCACTATCCACCACTAGGTAAATAGTATGCCCGACAACATTAGTAGCATGTGGCACATTAGAATGTATACCCTCAACAACACATCCAACAAAATGTATATCATCAGCCTCAATATGGATACCAATACTACCCCAATCCTCCACCTCTGAATCTGCATCCACAAAACCCTATGAGCACATGTAGACAATTTGATTTAATAGGGTACAAATTATATCCATACCCAATTGGAAATAATTGGAGAAATACAGTTCCCAAATTCACTGGGAATAATGTGATATCAGCCAAAGAACATATCAGAAATTTCAATGCCTTTATACAAGATATTGGCATGGAATATGAGGATGTAAATATGAGATTGTTTATGATGTCCCTAACTGAAGAAGCAAGGGACTGGTTCAATGGTCTACCTGATGCCTTAATTGATTCTATTATAGACTTCCTGAATCAATTTCTAGAGCAATATGGGAATCAGTGTGCCCTTGAATTCACCCTTCATGAATTGATAAGTATTCAAAAGTACCAAAATGAGTCAGTTTATCATTTTAATCAGATGTTCTCCAAACTATACAATAAAATACCACATGGATCCAAACTAACTGATTCAACAACCTTAAATATTTATCTAAAGGACTTTGATCCAAAAACATGGTATGAACTCAGGAACAAATGCGCTAGAAGTTTAATTGAAGCACAAAAAATAGCATTAACCATTGAGAATAATAGAAAGGATGCAGGGATGACTAGAAAAAGGGACAACCTTAGAGTTCCCCAAAAATTTAACAGTCCCTAGAATAGGCAGGAGAATTCATATAGAAATGAAAGACCAAGATTACATGGCATGCCCTATAACACTACTTGGAAAGATGGAAAACCAGTAACAAGACCAAATTGGAAAGAAGATCTAGACCCATTAAAAAGACATGGAGCGCATGCACTTGATACTACACCATGGTGTTCATCATGACATAGACCCCATGATCCTGAATATTGTGCAGTAGCTCAGGCTTGTCAAGATGAGTGGCAGCAAGAGCAAGATAGGGATGGAAAAACTATGAATATACTTAGATGAAGGTCTTATAAAAAGAGGAAGGATACTCATCTTCAGAAGAAGGATATGAATATAACATTGATAATCAAAAATAGAATGTGAATGCAAAACAAGAAGTATTTTCTGACTTGGAAGAAAAATCATATGAGGCAGCATATGCATACAATACAAAACCCCAGTTTCAGCTCAGAAGACCAACAGAAGAAGAGAAGAAGGCCATCACAACAAAAGAAATGACGGAGGAAAAAGGGAGAAAATACAATTTGAGAAGCAAGCACATAGAGGGAGATCAAGGGACACCCAGGAGTATGTTCATTAAAGAGAAAAAAAATAAGGAGAATGTCCCATCTAAAAAAAAGAAGGATGAAGAGAAGAGACCATAGAAAAAAATCCAAAAGGGGACCACTGATGCTAACCCAGAAAAAACACAAAAGGATGACAAGACTCAACATGAAGTGAATAAAGTTACTAAAACTGAAAAGGGAGAGCAAGGAATCACTACCCCTTCATTTGACATGGCCCAAGAATTGGCATAGACAAAAATGATAGTTCCTTTAATGGAGTTGATGAAAATTGAAGAGTTTAGAGATACAAATCTCAAAATGATTACCAACACATCTCAAAAACATGAAGATTGGAAGAAAGAAGCAAATGTTGTGGAAACGGAAGTCACAAAAGAAATAGAAGTATATTTGGGAGACACACTCATAAATAATCCATCCCAAGTAGATCCATTCTATACCATGTTAGTCATCAACAATAAGATGGTGAAGAATTACATGACTGACTCAAGGGCAACAATTAACATCATGCCCCTAGCTGTCATGAAGGAACTGGGTCTATAGGTAAATACTACATATGGAAAATGTTATGCCATGGATAATAGATCAGTTCCTATAGTAGGAGTAATCTGGGATGTAGAACTAAAACTTGCATCATATCTAGAAGCAACATATAAAATAAACATTACTGTGGTTGATACTCCTCCTTACTGTGGGATGATACTATCAAGGTAGTGGACAATAGTAGTAGGAGGGAATGTTCAGTTGGACTTGTCTTATGATACTATCCCTGTGAATGGAAAAGAGGTTAGGCTACATAGGGAGTTTAGATCTGAACATGTCATTGAGCTCTTTGAACCCAATCAAATGAATTGCTTCTATGATGTGGACTTAGAAAGCTTTAGAATAGAACATTCAAAACCTGAATGATTGAACAATGATCCAATTGCTAGGGATGTTTCCAAGAATGAGTAGGGTGTATGGAGAATGTATTTTGATGGAGCATGTAGTAAAGAAGGTAATGGAGCATGAGTTGTTTTTATTTCACCTGAGGGTACAACATTCAAATATTCATTCTTGTTAAAATTTTAGTGCACAAATAATATAGTAAAGTATGAGGCACTGCTAATAGGACTGAACATGGCTACCGAACAAATGATTAAACTATTGATTGTTTTTGGAGATTCTAAGTTCATTACTTTGCAAGTGAGACCAAAGTATTCTACAAAAACAAAAGGCTAAAGCAACATAGAAATGCTGTATGGAATACCATTGAGTTGTTCAATGCTTTCTCTATTGAATGGATAGATAGATCCAAGAATTTAATGGCAGATTTCTTGGCCAATGTGGCTTTGAAGAGAGATGATGTTACTCTAGCAATAATTTCACATGTTGAGCTCAAAACAAGACCTGCAATCCTAGATAACATCTATAGTTGGAAAGTTTTTAATGATGACATTGATTTGATTAAGTTCTTACATTGTACTAATCAGTATGAAGCCCAAGAAATTGATTTTAATGCATTTGTGGAGAAAGTAGATGGAAAGAAAACTGTATTTGGCAAGGAAGTTGTGTAGCTCAAGACTAACTATTACCAAATTTTCACTTATAGCTCAATTAGGTGGAGCTTATTGATTTGAATTGAAAGGACAAAGGTATATTTTATCCTCTTCTATATTACATTCATGTGCATAAATGAAATAATTCAAAAGATTTCATTTACAAACTACTGCATTTATACAAGTGCATGTAACAAAAGAAGGATTCAAGTATTTTCTGAACAAAGAAGTAATCTTTATTGAATGTAAAAAATGTACATTATCTCACACAAGCTGTGATATTGAATTTTTCTTATTCAATACAAATTGAGAAAAGCATATACATGAATAAGTAAACAAATGTAAATGTGCATATAAGGAGAGAGACTAGTCATTGCCTAATAATGACTGGTTCAAGGTGTGTTGTCTTGCACTGCTACTACCCCGAGCTGTTTGTGTCCCTCCTAGCTCCATATCACTCCTAGTTCTTGCATCTAGCAATGACAATGATGTTAGAGCAATGCTCTAATCAATGTAATATCTCAAACCTTACATGAAAAAACACCTATGCACATATAAACCAATATCCATGTGCATTAAATATGTATATATTTTGTCTAACTTGTTTTCTTTATGTGCAAATACATGAAAAGTAATGTTGCTGATTTGTTTCTTCAAGTTATAGCATGGGGGTTAAAATGTGGCTCCCACGAGGGTTGAGCCCAACATGTTGATATAGTGTACTTTTGATAAAATAGAAAGGGGGTTCATCTCTTTATGTTATGCTTGGACAAGCACATATCATTTATAGCAGTGATTTATTGGTCACTGTTATGAGTGACATATGATTATTTAGAGAAATCATAAAGCATGAAACAAATGTCATCAGCCATTATTATTTTCTATTGAAGATATTCAAGGATATCAAAAGATAGGTGGAACAATCATATTGGAAGTCTTTTAGACATTGGCCAGTTATTAAATGTTAAGAATTTTTGTTTCTGCATGAAATGTGAAATTTAAGGGCCTTGTATCTAAGAGAGACAATTTAACACATAATTCACAGTGTGGCATCAAAGTAGTCAACAATACTGTTTCATCAATGATTTGATAATATTAATAAATAATAAGTATTCAAAACCATAAATATCTACAAAGTAACAATGACAAAGGCCTTTGAGTCTTGTGAGGATAGTGCATAAGTTATGTAAATTCATATAACAAATTAAGGAGGATACTCAAATGGGAATTCACAAGGAAAGGGGCAGCCACATAGGAATCTACAAAAGGGTGGCAGAGAATTCATGACAGTTATTATATCATTCCATTTATTTCATCATGAAGGGAAGTAAAGGATGATAGGACAATCACTTTAAGAAGGGGTGCAGTGATTCACTTTTCAAGATAACATAAAATTAGCACTTGAATTCTATCATTTTCAAGTCTAACTGAATGGATACAGTAGAGTTAACATGGCTTTGAGATGATAAGCCATCTTGCTAATGGTGTACTGAGATCAAATCACAATGTATTGGCTAAATATCACAGTGACATCCTATGCACAGATATGACATAACCATGAGGCAAAGTTTCTATTAAAGATCATAATGAAACTTACATTATGCAAGAGGATTGTCATAAGAGGTCAATAAAAGCAAGAATGATGATAAGGTACCACTTTTTGCTATTGAGAATAAAAGACTTCACAAGAAGTTAAGTCATTGCCAAAATATTGTATTCCTTGTACAATAATTTTGAAGTCAGTACCTAGTGAATACAATTATGAGTAGGCTTTAGAAGATGGGGACTTTCAGAGTGGCAGTCAATATGTATGCAAAATATTGATCTTAAGAAAGATGCAGATACTATCATGCTTCTTAGTAGAAAAAACACAAAGGAAATATCATTTGAAAACCATGGATGCCATGCATGCTATGGTATTACATATTGAAGTAGTTATGATGAAAAATAACACTTCCTACTGCCATTACAAATCATAGAGCCTAGAGAGCTATGAAAGCAAGAAATGGGTCCCTGTGGCATAAATGGTTATGGCCATTTTAAAAATAAATTTCTTGATATTCTCTAGAAATGTAGAAATTGCTTGATTTTGAGCTCATTTTATTTTTTTTCCAAGAAACAAAATGAAGATTCTTTTCGACAAGAAAATAGAAAAACCCTCATGGATTTTGTGTGAGACAAATAGCAAAGGAAAAAATGCTAAAAATGAGAAAGTAAGCATATCATGGCCACAACCTGTGAGTAAATGGAGGGTTTTTTCTTGCTACAGACCCTAGGTTTGTTCCATAAAAAGATGCATTGAATCTTTCATAGAAACTAGAAAATAATTATGGTAAGAAAAAGATCAGAGCATTTGAATCATAATTTAGAGTTTTGGCTTAGTTTCAAGCTCATTTCTTTCCTAGAAAAGTAAGAAACAACAAAATGATTTCATTATTAGCTTACCTGGAGGTTTCCCTATTGGCCTTTTATAGCTTTATGCTTTTGTAGCTGCGTTTTCTTCCTCAAAAATACCTTGGTGAATCTCTGAAACCCTCATGGTTGGCAACACTATTTTCCTCTGTGGGCTCGATGTAAAATGAAATGCAAAAAATCAAGTATGGCTCAATTTTGTCTTAGGGTTTTTACCCTAGTACTTGCCAATAAAAGATTGGCATGTTTTTCCCATCTTTTAAAATTAAATGCATGTAAAGGCTATTAAGCCCATGGGCTAGGGATAATGTTTATGCCTTAGAAAATTTTCCATAAGATGGAGCCTTCGAGTCATTGAAGGGGTCAATTACTATTATTTTCATTTTTTTCAGGTGTAAAGTATTTAGTTAAGTGATGTTTATAAATCACTTAATTTGAAAAATGCTATTTTCAAATGCAAAATAAATGGAGTGATAAGAGCTTTTCAACACATGGAGAGATGAAAATATGCCTTGATTTATGCTTTTGCAAGCATCCAGGGAAGTTGATAATCAATTGCAAACATGTGGAGAAGATATAGAGGGGTTTTTTGACCTTTTAAAAGATTTGAGAGCATATAGGCATCAATTTATTGTGCCTTCATGTTTGACATGGTCAAACTTGACCATTTCAATATTTTAGAGCCTTTGTGGAGAAGATTAAAATGCTATATTTTTGGCTTTATTGGTGCATCCGACCCAAGAAAGTTTCTTCTTCCTTCTTTTTGGAACTGTTTGGAGATGCATATATTGATTTTGTAACTCATTTTTGAGTTAGTTCTATTAATGCAACTTTTGGAGACAATGACTTTTATAGTCCTTTCTGTTGATGGTGTTTTCTGTATAACAACAACTCAGAAAAGATACAAATATCCAATCTCTCTTGAAAGGTAAATCTCTATCAGCAAGCCTCAAAAGATAACCCCAAGGTCTCTAATGCTAGGTCTTGACAATGCATAAAATACTCAGTGATAAATGTGAAAATGCTAGTACTCATAATGGGACCTTACTACAAGTAAATATTGAATCCTCAAATTTATCAGATCTAGCAATATGGTGATACTTCAAATCCTAAATCTAACCTAGATTCAAAATAAATAGCAAAAGAGAAGGGTTTTGAAGAGAATTCTAAGATTAATTCTAATCCTAAGATTAATAATGCAAATGATAAAATACTTGAAATGGACCAATCCCTCATAAACTAATTCCTGCTTGACCCAAATAAATCTGCAATCTTACATAAATAGTGTAATCTTGTAAGGCATTAAAGATTTTTAGATCATGAATATTCATCCAAAACAACCCTATTGCAATTGAAATGAACAAGTATCCACAATTGAACTAAGCATAGTGAATATTAAAGTCCAAGCTAACTTTGCAAAGCAACTAATAGTCATCTAGCTGCAAAAAAGTATGGACTAGAGATTGCTGCAAACACTTCAAGCATCAAACCATAAACACCATCAAGTCATCTAACATTAAACCTAGCATATACCAAGAAACCCTAAGGACTGGCATACCCAACTTTAGTTTTTCCTTTGGGAAGATCATACAAGAAACAAGAATTCCATAGGAACTTCCCCTTACCATCTGGTTTATGGGCTAGAACTTGTGTTTCACATTCAGTTAAAAATCTCCACCCTGTAGTTCATTAATGAATATTATGATGAAGTGGATAAACGAGAAGCTAGAATTGCTAAGCTGTTACACCTTGAAGAGAAAAGAGATGAAGCCCTTGAAAATTTTTCCAAACATCAATGTGTAGTCAAAAGATGGTTTGATAGGAGAGCCAAGTTAAAAGCCTTTTGAATCTTTGACTTAATTTTCTATTGGGATAAAGCCCATGATCATAAGGGAGAGCATGGTAAATTTGAAAAACTCTTGCTTGGCCCTTATCAGATTTCAGAGATTCTGGGAGATAATGCTTTTTGCCTGAAAACCCTCACTAGAGAGGATATCCCACTGCCTGTCAATGGGCAGTACTTGAAGCATTATTTCCAATCTTGAGTTGTTTACACCTCCCTTTCTTGTACATAGTTAGAATAGGTTTCCTTTCTATTTTTTTTTTCTTTTGCTTTGGTTAGAGTAGGTTTCCTTTTTTGCTTTGCTTTGTTTGTTTGTTGTTCTTGGTTAGTTTAGGTTTCCTTTTGGTTTGGTTTTATTTTTTTCCACTCTTGCTTTGGGTCTTCCTATTTTCTTTTGGGTGTGTTGTATCTACATGGAAATCATATTATTATCTAGGACTGTTCTGAATATTTCTTTTACAAACTTGAATTATTTTCTCTAGAGTCAATTGGTGAAGGTCCTTTATTTGGTGTCACATGTATTTAATGCTATGAGTGGATGAATCATGGATGGTTAAATCCGAAATGTATTTGGGTCTCATATTTATACTCAAATATTTAGAATTCTAAGGTTGCATGGGGTCCTGATGAGGTCTACTTAGGTGAAAAATATTATATTATGCTTCAGCGCCACTGTGGTTCTTAGCCCTAAGTGTGAACCTCATTGTTCACAGGTTGAAAAGAAAAGGTGAAAAAGAAAAGAATATCAAAAAAAGAAAGAAAAGGAAAAGAGAAAATATTGAAAATCAAAAGAATAAATTCAACTTATCAGGAGTATTCAAGTATCTCTATCGGGGCTATGAATTTCTAGTTGGCAGTAGAGCTATGCTTGAGAGGACCACAAAGATAACCTCATTAAGGCTATGGACGCCTGGCTGGAAATTAGGCTCTATCTAGGATGCTTTTGGAGTTAGAATCTTTATGTAACTTAATCAAACCAAATTTGGTTCCCCTTGCAACTAAGGAAATGGGAATGAATACATATGCACACACTTCAACCCTAGTATACAAAAGGTTTTCTCGCTTGTGAGTTTTGAAACTCTTCTGAATTGGTGACCTAATGTGAGGATTGAAACCAGAGATTCTGGGCTCTTGATTCTAGTTTGTCATTGAAATGTACTAGAGCATTTTCCTAGTAGGAGTCACCATTTGTTGTGTAGTTTTTGCACACATGCCCCGCTGAAAGAAGGGACCCTATTTTTCTTTCGTTCTTGGTGTTCTAGCCCTTTGATGTTGAGGATTTGGTTGCCTTGGCATGTGCATAAATGATTATTCTACTCATGCAAATTCCCCTTTTGGGAAACACTTTGAAAATCTTGTGTTCTCAGACTCATTTTGGGTTTTTCTCTATTTTAGGAAAAATTACCCTTGGGCAGAATTCCTCAAGTGCCTTAAAAACCCGACAAAGGCTACTCTACATTGGTTCTAGAAATTCTAGGACTTTACAAAATTTTGTCTGGTCTGGATTTTTCTAAAATTCTGTCATTCCTTCGGATTCCTGAGCCCATTGTCTTTTTGACGCATTAATGTCTCTTGTACGATCTTGCAGTTTGCTTTTATTGGATTTAATTGCGATTTTTAATAAGAATTTATGTCATTTTCCTTGTTGTGAGATTTGAGGATCTTTATTTTGACTTGCTATTACTGGATTGTGCATTTGAGATTATGATCAATCATTGTAGTAGGGTTTTCTGGTGACCGCTTGCATTATGCTTGGACTTCGGGGTTTCTTGCCAGTTGCTGCCATTTCAATTTTTTTGCTCTCATGGTATGTACATGCTGCCTTCTCTTTAAATGAATGAATTGAATTGCTTCAGGGTTTGTGTGTGAATGCTTTGATTCAGGACTTCAAGTGGTAGAGTCTAGTGGCAAGGCTAGGGTTTTCGTTTGTTGGCTAGATGCCCTTCCTCGTAGCTCACACTGCCTTTCCTTCTACATGAATGTGATTCAATGAGGTTAACAATTGCTATGTTCAATTCTTAATTTTATTTCTTGCTTTCCTATGTTGAGCTTTGGTTTGACCTAGAAATCCTTGAACTTTGATGAAATCACGTCTTGGGTGAAGTGAAGCTTGTTGTTCATTGTCTAATCTGATAATCACCCTGTCTTAGTTGGCTCATGGGAGAATTCGTGTGAAGAATAGTATAAATGAAAATAACAAGTTAGGATCCAAGCTACGCTATCATGGCAATTTCCTAGGGTTTCCCTTGTTGAAATTATTCCTCATATTGATTGGATCTCATTTAGATTGATTTGAAACATAGATTGTTCATTTTGCACTTTGAATGAACTGAATCCAAAGCTAAATCCCCAACTTCCTAATCATGTGACCAATCTAGATGAAATCTTGAAAAAGTCAAATATTTTAGGTTTTCAAACACCTTGCGAATTTCCTTCACTTTGGGACTTCCCCAATTTTTTGATTGCTTTATTGATTTTCTGAAAATATGCTTAAAATGTGAAAATTACATTGAATTTGCAAAATTCCGTTTCCTTGGGATTTTAGTGAAATTCATTTGTCCCTTCATTTTCTTGAAATTCGTAAACTATTGCTATTTTCATGGATTTTCGTCTTGGCAAAATTCTCTGAAATATTGTTGAAAATGAAGAATTGAGAGATAGCAAGATTTATTAGTTGATGATTGTGCATTATATGATTGATTTGAGTTATTTTAAGATGTTTCATGTTATTTCTTAGTTAATAGTGATTGATTAAATGGTTGTTGGAAGTTTCTTTGTGCTTGTTTCGTTGGATTCAGTTTGGTCTTGAATTTCCCAAAATTCCCCTCTAGCTCGAATTCCATGAGAGGACTAAAATGAAAACTTTGGAAGGAGTAATTCTTATGAGATCTTAGGGGAATTTTTCTCATCATGGGATTTTTTTTAAGGATGGATATATCACTTGTGATGGATTAGCTTAAATTTCATGCTGTGATGTATCTTTATTATGGTCTCTTCATTGAATGTAGGTAGAATCAAGTCAAGTTGTTGCTGGAAGGACCAAGGGAAGGGTAATGGATCCAAGTGCTGAGGGGTCTGCTATCTCCAAGGAAGAAAGGATTAAAATGGATGTAAAGAGTAGAATCCTAGAGAGCAAGCTGACTTCCATCTGGTTAGAGGTCATCGATACAAATGCTGGGCTATGGGATTATGAAGAATTTAAGGCAAGGATGGTAACACAAAAACTCCCTGTATTCGCCAAAAGGATATTGGGATCAGGGTTGGCACATGTAGCTGGATTCCCTCTTACAATTCAATGTTACAAGTTGGTGCTTGAATGTGCCAAACATTATGATAGGGGCACATAGAGGATAGTTGGTCCTCAAAGAAGGATTGTGGAAAATTTTAACCTTGTGTCTATAGCCCTGACCTTTGACATGCTCAAGAGGTCTCATGTAGTGGGTTTTGATATGGAGCCTCCTGACAACCATTTATTATGATATATGAAAAGGTAGGAAATTGGATTGAAACCAAGGTCCAAACCTCTTGATTAATTCCTTAGTATTATCTGAGATTCGAACATGCTTTTCCCCTTGCAACAACCTGGTGATGTACATGGTGAATGCATCTTTCACCCTCCTATAACTTGTTCCACCCAAGTGCAATTATGGGTACACCTCATAAATCACATCCTGTCCAAACAAACCCCTTGTGCTTAGCCCCTTGTATGGATGGAACCTTTCAAGTGCATAAACCAAGTAAGAGGTCATTTTGAAGGTCTTTGTCTACAAGACATTGCACATTTGTTCATGTATCATTGCACTTATAATGCCTACCCAATGGTAGTCAATATTTTGCTCCATCCTTACAATGACACGAAACATCCAGTTTTCAAATACTCCTGCACTATTCAATCCCACCACCCAAGTGAGAAGTGTGATAGCATCATAGTATTCCTTCCTGAACTTAGCTCTGAATAGTTGCTTGGGTAGCTTGGAGAAGTGGGACTTGGGTTTCTCTAGCCAGGAATTAATAACCTGCTAGGATTTTATGACATCTTTATCATAATATTTCTTCGCTATATCCATATCAAAACTCACTACATGAGACCTGTCGGGCATGTCAAAGGTCTGGGCTATAGACACAGGGTTAAGATTTGCCACAATTCTTCCTTGAGGACCAACTATCCTCTGTGTGCCCTTGTCATAATTTTTGGCACATTTAAGGACCAACTCGTAATACTGAATTGTAGGAGGGAATCTAGCTACATGTGCCAACCCTGATTCCAATATCCTTCTAGCCAACAGAGGGAGGTTCTGTGCTACCATCCTTGCCTTAAATTCTTCATAATCCCACAACCCAAGATTTGTATCGGTGACCTCTAACCAGATGGAATTCAGCTTTCTCTCTAGGATTATCCTCTTTATATCCATTTTAATCCTTTCTACCTTAGAGATAGCAAACCCCTCAGCACTTGGATCCATTACCCTACCCTTAATCCTTCCAACAACAACTTGACTTGATTCTACCTGCATTCAATAAAGAGACCATAATAAATATCCATCACAAATGATATATCCATCCTTAAAAAAAATCCCATGATGAGCAAAATTCCCCTAAGATCTCATGAATTACTCCTTCAAAAGTTTGCATTTTAGTCCTCTCACGGAATTTGAGCCAAAGGGGAATTTTAGGAAATTCTGGACCAAACTGAATCTAGTGAAACAAGTAGAAAGAAACTTCCAACAACCATTTAATCAATCACTATTAACTAAGAAACAACATGACACATCTTAAAATAACTCAAATTGATCATATAATGCACAATCGTCAACTAATAAATCTTCCTATCTCTCAATTCTTCATTTTCAACAAGATTTCAAAGAATTTTGCCAAGGATGGAAATCTATGAAAATGGAAATAGCTCACGAACTTCAGGAAAATGAAGGGACAAAGAAATTTTGGTAGAATCTCGAGGAAATGGAATTTTGCGAAGTCAGTGTAATTTTCACATTTTAATCATATTTTTGGGAAATAGATAAAGTAATGGAAAAATCGGGGAAGTCCTAAAGTGAAGGAAATCCATGAGGTGTTCAAAAACCCAAAATCTTTGACTTCGTCAAGATTTTGTCCAGATTGGTCAAACGATTAGGAAGTTGGGGATTTAGCTTTGGATTTACTTTGTTCAAAGTACAAGATGAACAATCTATGTTTCAAATCAATCTAAATGAGATCCAATCAATATGAGGAATGATTTCAACAAGGGCAACCCTAGGAAATTACCATGATAACACAACTTGGATCCTAACTTATCATTTTCATTTCTACTATTCTTCACATGAATTCTTCCATGAGCCAACTAAGATAGGGTGATTATTAGATTAGACAATGAACAACAAGCTTCACTTCACCCAAGACGTGACTTCATCAAAGGTCAAGGATTTCTAGGTCAAACTAGAGCTCGATATAGGAAAGCACAAAATCAAATTAAGAATCAAACATAACAATTATTATCCTCATTGAATCACAATCATGCAAAAGGAAAGGAAACATGAGCTGCAAGGAAGGGTATCTAGCCAACAGATGAAAACCCTAGCCCTGCCCCCAAAATCTACCACATTGAAGTCCCGACTCAAAGCATACACATACAAACCCTGAAGCAATTCAATTCATTCATTTAAAGAGAAGGCAACATGTACATACCATGAGAGAAAAGAAATCGAAATAGTAGAAACTGGAAATAAACCTCAAAGTCCAAGCATAATGCAAGCGGTCACCAGAAAACCCTACTGCAATGATCTATCACAATATCAAATGCACAATGCAACAATAGCAACTCAAAATAAAGCTCCTCAAATCTCACAACAAGGAAAATGACATGAAATTCTTATCACAAATCATAATTAAATCCAATAAAAGAAAATTGTAAGATCATATAGTAGACATAAATGCGTCAAAAAGACAACGAGCTCAGGAATCTGAAGGCACGACGAAATTTTAGAAAAATATAGACTAGTCTGAATTCCACAAAGTCTTGGAATTTCTGGAAACAATGTAGAGTAGCCTTTATCAGGTTTTCAAGGAACTTGGGGAATTTTTCCCAAGGGGGATTTTTTTGAAAATAGAGAAAAACCCAAAATGAGTTTGAGAACACAATATTTTCAAAGTGTTTCCCAGAAGGGGAATTTTCATGAGTAGAATAATCATTTATGCACATGCCAAGGAAACCAAATCCTCAACATCAAAGGGCCAGAACACCAAGAATGAAAGCAAAAGAGGGTCCCCGCTTTCAGGGGGCATGTGTGTGAAAACTGTACAACAAATGGCGACTCCTAATGGGAAAATGCTCCAATGCATTTCAGTGACAAACTAGAATCAAGAGCCCAAAATCTTTGGTTTTAGTCCTCACATTAGATCATCAATTCAGAATAGTTTCAAAACTCATAGGCGAGCAAACCTTTCATATACTAGGGTCGAAGTGTATACATATGTATTCGTTCCCATTTCCTTAGTTACAAGGGGAACCAAATTTGGTTTGATTAAGTTACATAAAAATTATAACTCCAAAAGCATCCTGGATAGAGCCTCGCTTCCAGCTAGGCATCCATAGCCTTGATGAGGTTATCTTTGTGGTCCTCTCAAGCATAGCTCTACTTCCAACTAGACATCCATAGCCCTGGTAGAGATACTTGAATACTCTTGATAAGTTGAATTTATTCTTTTGATTTTCAATATTTTCTTTTTCACCTTTTCTTTTCAACCTGTGAATAATGAAGTTCACACTTAGGGTTGAGAACCACAGTGGCGCTGAAGTAGAATATAATATTTTTCACCTAAGTAGACATCATAAGGACCCCATGTAACCTTTGAATTTTAAATAGCTATGTATAAATATGAGACCTAAATACATTCTATATTTAATCCATCCATGATTCATCCACTCATAGAATTAAATACATGTGACACCAAATAAAGGACCTTCACCAACTGATTTTGGAGAAAATAATTGAAGTTTGTAAGAGAAATATTTAGAACAACCCAAGATAATAAAATGATTTCCATGTAGATATGACACACCCAAAAGAAAATAGGAAGACCCAAAGCAAGAGTGGAACAAAATAAAACCAAACAAAAAACAAACCTAAAATAACAAGGAACTACAAACAAACAAAGCAAAGCAGAAAGGAAAACCTACTCTAACCAAAGAAAAAGCAAAACAAACAAAAAGGAAACCTATTCTAACTATGTATAAGAAAGGGAGCTATAAACAACTCAAGATTGGAAATAATGCTTCAAGTACTGCCCATTGACAGACAATGGGATATCCTCTCCAATGAGGGTTTTCAGGTGAAAAGTATTATCTCCCAGAATCTCTAAAATTTGATAAGGGCCAAGCCAGAGTTTGTCAAATTTACCATGCTCTCCCTTACGGTCATGGGCTTTATCCCAGTAGAGAAATAAGTTAGAGATTCAAAAGGATTTTAACTTGGCTCTTCTATCAAACCATATTTTGACTACAACTTGATGTTTGTCAAAATTTTCAAGGGCTTCATCTCTTTTCTCTTCAAGGTGTAACAACTCAACAAGTCTAGCTTCTCATTTATCCCCTTCATCATAATATTCATTAATGAACTGTAGGGTGGGGATTTTTAACTAAATGGGAAACAAAAGTTCTAGCCCATAAAATAGATGGTAAGGGGAAGTTCCTATGGAAATCTTGTGTCTTGTATGATTTTCCCAAATGGAAAACTGAAGCTAGGTATGCCTGTCCTTAGGGTTTCTTTCTAACAACTTACGAATAACTATCAGGAGGTTCTTATTGGAGGAGTTAGCCAAACCATTACCCTGAGGGTAATAATTGGATGGAAATTTAATTATAATTCCATGATCAAAGGCCTAGTTAGAGAATTTTAATGATGCAAATGAAGGACCATTATCACATACCACAGACATAGGGCATCCAAAGTGATTGATAATACCTAATTCGATGAAATTTATTACCACTTCAGAAGTACATTGTTTGCATGCAAGGGCCTCAATCTATCTTGTGAAATAATCAATAACAGTAAGAATATACCTGTGGCCTACAAAAGAGGGTGGATTGATTGGACCTATGAAGTCCATTTCCCACTGCATGAAAGGTTTTACCTCAAAGACTAGTTGAAGTGGGAGCACTGCACACTTCTCTCTGGTTACTGCAGTTTGACACACATGACACATTCTGATATGGTTGTGTGTGTCCTTGAACAATGTGGACCAATAATAATCAACTCTCAGAATTTGATTTGCAGTGGATGGTGTAGAGCCATGGCTAGTACCATATCTATCATGAAATTTTGCCATGACTCTTTTAGCCTCCTGCTGTCCAAATCATCTTAAGTAGACACCTTCATGGTTATTTTTGTAAAGGATAGCTCCCTTCAACATGAAACTGTCAATCTTCAAACATAATGCTCTTCTCTATACAACATTAAGGTGATATGGACACCGTTGATTCAAAATATAGTAGATGATATCATCATACCAGTCCCTTGGAGAAACGTTTTCAAGATTATAATGCTAGGCTGCAAGGTCAGGACCCATTTTTACCATTTTCTAGTAAGGCCTTTCCCTCTTACCAACTTCATAGGTTGAATCTTAATATCATACTAGTACAACATGGTCACCCACTTAGCTCTACGTTCTCCCAGTTTATTTTGCATCAACAACAACTTGACTACAGGATCAAGAACTATTGTAAAAACCTTGTTCCTGAGAATATAGTGTCTAAATTTCTTCATAGCTCTGACCAAGGAATAAACTTGTTTCTCTACACTTGGGTACCTTATTTATGCATCTTTTAGTGGTGCACTCATAAATTCTATGGGGTTCTCATTCCCTTGATCAGACTTTTGGGCCAACATGCTAGCATAGGAGTGATCAGAAGTGAATGAATATATATAAAATGGATTAGCATAATCATGACTCACCAAAACTAGGGCCTCAACAATGGCCCTTTTGATTTTTACAAATGCTTCTTTTGCTTCTTCACTCCATTCAACTTTAGCTTCTTGCTTCAACATGTAATTTAATGGCTTGACTATCTTAGCAAATCCAGTGATGAATTTTCATACAAAGTTTATTTTACCAAAAAATGATTTCATTTTTTTCTTACTAGTAGGTGGGTGAAACTTGAGTATGGCTTCCACTCATTCAGGATGAATAGCAATACCTTTCTCAGAGATAACATGTCCCAACTATTTTTCCTTAGTAACTCCAAATATGCACTTCTTTGGATTAAAAGATATGCCAAATTCTCTACACCTCTGAAACACTCTGTACAAATCTTTTATGTGATCACCTTGATTCTTGGAAAAGATTGTCAAATCATCTATATAAATAATTATGCATTTACCAATTATGTCCTTAAAAGAAATTTCCATAGCCCTTTGGAACATGGCTCCAACATTGATCAAGCCAAAGGGCATTATTTTGTAAGCGAAAGTAGCCCACTTTGTGGTGAAAGAAATTTTATGCCTGTCTTCATACTGTACCATAACTTGATTATATCTAGAGTATCCATCCAGGAAAGACATCATTTGAGACCCATTGATAATCTGAAGTACTTCATCCAGTGAAGGGACTGGTTAATTGTCCTTTTCTGATGCTCTGTTGAGGTTCCTAAAATCCACACACAATCTGATTTCCCCATTCTTTTTTCTCTCAGGAACTAGATTTTCAACCCAGGTTGAATGCCTAACTAGGAATATAATTCTAGCAGACAACAACTTCTACACCTCCTTTTGAATTACGGGCTCTAGTAAAGCATTGATTGGCTTTTTCCTCTGCCTGAAGGGTCTTACCCTTGGATTTAGAGGGATAGTGTGAGTTATGATCAAAGTATCGTATGTCTTTAGGTATTCATAACTCTAGGATATCACATCTTGATATGTATGTAATGCATCCATAATTCCTTTCCTCTCCTTTTGAGTACACACCTTGCCAATGAATAAATTCTTGATATCATCTTGGGTCCCCATGTTGTACATTTCACATTGTCCACTATTGGACTCCTTCTTAGCATCTTTCTCTTGATATCTAACCTTGTCCAGATAAAAAATCCTCTCTAGCTGCACCATTCCCCTTGGGATAGTATTAGTCTTCAAATTAATAACCCCTTCCAAGTCAATTTCTGCTTCTTGGGGTTCAACTTCATCAATGATTTGTGAAGTAAAGACATCTGAACTTGTAATAAAATCCAAAATATGTCTGTCATCTTCAAATACCTAAAAGTTGGTCACATTATCAAGCATTGAAGGCATTGAGGTCAATTCCACTGTAAACTTCTTTAGTCCAGAAAGAGATAAAGGCTGCAAAGTACTAGCTGCTTGAGTGAGGGAATCTGATTTTTGGTTCTAATAACATGGTATCAAATGAATGTTGAAGGCATCAAATAATTCAATAAGGTCCCATACTCTATGCCTATAATTGGTCATCCTTCTATCATGACATGAGTATTGCCTCCTACTTGTTTGACCACTAGCTCAGAATCCCCAAAGACTTGCAAAATGTTGATGCTTTTCTTTAGTGCCATAAGCAACCCATGAATCAAAGCCTCATATTTTGCTACATTATTAGTACAATGAAACTAAAGCCTATGAGAAACAAAGAAATTTTTACCTCTTGGACTGATTAACTCAAATCCTACTCCAACTCCTTGTTTTGATTTGGATCCATCAAACCTTAAAGTCCAACAACCGACAACCACAAATTTCCTTGCTACATCTCTTACATTGTTGCTGCTCGAGGGCTCTTTAGAAAGCATCACTTTCTTCCATTTTGGATCCTCTTGAATATTCTATATATTGATTTTGACTGCTACAGTAGGGTTGATACATTTATGCACTTGTTCTACTACAGCCTAGCACAAGTAGTAACCCAATTCAAAGTGGGAGGCATTGTGAATTCTACACCAATTTTGCAAAAGTAATTCTCCAAAATTCATTCCTCTACCCAAATGAATCTGATCTTCAATGCACTTCTGAATGAATTCTTGGAAATTATCCAACAAGCTGAGTTGATGATCTTGTTCCACTAGGGCTCTAGTACCACTAGATTCAGCTATAAAGTCAATAGGTGTAGTATGTAGCATAAGGATTTCTTCCACATCAGATTCCTCAAAAGGGGCCCCAGGTATGTAATTACCCATACTCACCTCTGATATCAGTATTTCATTTGAAGTATTCTAATATTCTATAATCATATATTTCATCCTGGGCTCTCTTTCAATCCTAATATGATTTGGCACTCCTTTCTAGGGAAGCCACATATGAGATTGATTGGTTGATACATATCCATTTAGAGCCTTAGTAAAGTCTCTTCCTAAAATCAAACCATAAGCATCTGGTATATCTGCCACCTTTATATTAATGACTTGTTGAATTCTAGGATCAAAAGTGATTTACATGTGAATCATGTTCAATTCCCCCACAACATTAACTTCAGTTCTATCTAGTTGAGTGACTTTCTTTTGGGAGTCAGCAAGAGTAATAGCTAGAACTCTATAGACACCAAAGGGAATTACATTGGTAGAAGCACTTGAATCCAACAAGTAACTGTGCAAGTTCTTACCAAATATACAGACAAAGATTAGAAATGGAGGAGTTTTTGTTTTCCCTTAAAACAAAGTTAAGGGAGTATCAACCTGGGCAACTTGAGTTTTATCTTTCTCTTTCCCTTTATCTCTAGGTGGTATGTGAATCTGATTTTGACCTTTTACTATGTGAGAAATAGATGCTTTATTGAAACTCTCACTGACTAATTTATCTTGTGATACTGAACTTGCATTGTAAGCTCCTAGAATTGCATTTCTAATAGTTGGAACTCTCAATAATTCAAATTCAAAGAGGCTTACCTTTAGCTTCTTGAGTTCTTCTACAACATATATGGCCAGTTGTTCTGTACTCATATCAGTAGGAGCCTCTTTAGGGTATTACACCACCTTTTCTTTGCTTTTTTTATTAGTCTTCCCTTTTGATGGATCCATTGGTCCTTGATATTTAGATAATTACTACCTAGGCACATGAGGATATGTTGGATTATTGATGGCATTGGGATCTAGAGGTGTGGTGAAGTTTTTTGGAGGAATAGAAGTGGTGAAGGGGCCTCCAACTTGCAGGTGTCTATGTGGCAGATCCCTTAGATCATATTTCTTAACAAGTCATTGGAATGTCTGTACCTCCTCAATATAAGTTTCTTCTTCATCCATGGGGCCATTGTCATCACAGGATTTTCATCAAACAACTGTGTAATCTCATCTCCATTGCACACCTGATCTGCCTCTTCCTTAAGCTAGCCTGATTCTTCTTTAGGCACATTCTCCTTGCTCTGTGGTAAAGGAGCATGATTTAGCACCAACACTGATGAATCATAGGGAGTAGATGGAACCAACTTCTGATTACTTGCATTATTCTCCACCTCATACTGGAAGATTGAAGCTACTTTCTAGAACTTGGGATAGTATAATTCAAAATGCTGACTTGTTTTATGGAGCCTACACCAGCCTGATAAAGTAGCTTTAGCTAGGTATACACCACTTGGAGGATTCTCTTGATTGACTGGATGATCCAATGGGGTGGGGACACCACCATTGTTAGGCCTTGTATTCCAAGTCATGTTCTATCTGGGTGTCTATCTCTTGTCAAACCCTTGTCCACCAACTTGCCCCCTATCAAAGTTTTGGCCTGAAGATTGTCATTTATCATAATTCTATCCTCTATCATAATTATGTCCTCTTTCAAAATGCTGTCCCATATCAAAGTGTCATCCTTGTTGAGTTTTTTGATTTTCTCTATTATGATTGGACTGCATACTTCTTTGAGTAGCTTGGAGCTGACTGTTTTGGTTTCTCATATAAGTTACCTCCATTTTCAACTTCTTCACTTTTTCAGTCAATTCATCTAATCTCTCCTTATCATAATTACAATATGGAGGCTATTTTGCATTATTTTGAGGATATCCTACTACAAGACTAGAATTCGGTGACTAGTTCAATACTTCAGAATTCTGCAGATATGTGGGAAAACTAGCCTGAGGATATGGATGAAGAGGTTGATTTACATTTTGCTGGGGGTAGCTGATCACAAGTGGAACTTGACTCACAGGAGGTTTTGGGTGAGGAACCAAAGGCAACTGAGGTATTAGATTCATGATAGGAGTGTGATTGGCAAGAGTTTGGTTGAGAGCTGGGACCTGCCCAGGGTGAGCAGTGAGTCCTAGTGATGGTAAAGGCCCAAATAAGTGTTGTCTTAAAGCAGTGCTAACCTTTACAACCTCTGTGTATCCTTCAAGGTGGTAGGAGGGTTGTTTCTCCACTTCATGAAGGTGGCTACCAAAATATCAAGACCCTCATAATAGACTTCTAAAGCAGTGGCCTCATCAATAACATAAGGGGCCTACAGTCGGGTATAGGCACGATGAAACCTATTGTTAAAGGACCCTATGGGCTCATTTACTTCCCTCTTAACCTTAGTGAATTGAAGGTAAAGCTCATTTGGACTAATGGGAATCCTAAACTTCTGCAGGAATTCAGTCTCCAATTTAGTCCAATTCTGAGTAGACCCAATAGGCAAATGATTGTACCAATAGAACACATCTTCTCCTAGGGAATAAGGAAACAACCTAAATGCTACATCCTCATGATTGATTCCTTTGTTCCTAAGGAAAGTCTTAAAAATCCTGATATGTTCCTCAACGATTCTATTAGGGTCATTAACATGGAACTTAGAAAAAAAGTGTTCTGGGTTCTTGGGCATAACATTGTAATTATTGAAGATCAAGGGAGATGGATTTTTGGAAATGAAATCCATTGGTGGAGGTGGAGATGGTAATGGCTGATTTATGGATTGTTGGGGCTACAGAATAGGAATGGCCTCTGAATCAGATGAGGATGAACTTAATGAAGATGAGGATGATGGGGATGATGGGAGTGGCTGGGTGGATGATGATTCTCCCCTTCTTTTGGTCCTTGACCTAGTAGGAGCTTGCAACTCTTGAAATTCTTCTTCCCTTGGAGTAGATCTGGTTCTTCTTCTGAATCTTTTAGGATAAATGGCAGACATAAATCGATCCAACTTGCTTATTCAAGCCCTCCTTCTAGTGCCAATCTATTGATGGTGTTTTTTGCACTGCAACAACTCAGACAAGATACAAATATCCTATCTCTCTTGAAAGGTAAATCTCTATTAGCAAGCCTCAAAAGATAACCCCAAGGTCTCTAATGTTAGGTCTTGACAATGCATAAACAACTCAGTGATAAATGAGAAAATGTTGGTAATCACAATGGGACCTTACTACAAGCAAATAATGAATCCTCAAATTTATCAGATCTAGCAATATGGTGATACTTCAAATCCTAAATCTAACCCATATTCAAAATAAACAACAAAAGAGATAAGGGTTTCGAAGAGACTTCTAAGATTAATTCTAATCCTAAGATTAACAATGCAAATGATAAAATACTTGAAATGGACCAATCCCTCATAAACTAATTAATTCTTGATCCAAATAAATATGTAATCTTATAGAAATAGTGCAATATTCTAAGGCATTAAATATTTTTAGATCATGAATATTCATCCAAAACAACCCTATTGCAATTGAAATGAACAAGTATTCACAATTGAACTAAGCATAGTGAATATTAAAGTCCAAGCTAACTTTGCAAAGGAACTAATAGTCATCTAGCTACAAAAAAGTATGGACTAGAGATTTTTGCAAACACTTCAAGCATCGAGCCATAAACACCATCAAGTCATCTAACATTAAACCTAGCATATATCAAATAAACTTAAGAAATTTCAAAAGATAGAATCATAGGAACCATGCCATATAAAATTCAACACAAGAAAGGCACCAAATCACAATGTCTTTACTTGCATTAAATCACCCAAAGTAGCAACAATTCCAGTCTTCTATTATAACACTTGCTTGAAAATGATACTAACTCCTAACTCTAACTCTTCCTATATTGCTTAGTTCACTCCAATGTAAAAACTATCTAGCCCTTTCAAATGAGGCACTAACCCCATTTATAGAGATTACATCTTATGTTGACCCAAATGGGGTTTACAATAATAAAAGACCACAAAACAAGTCGGCCAAGAGGAATTCAAAATAAAGTAAAGTGTGCATTAAATGCACATACTCCATCTAGGTCAACTTGGGATCTCCAACATAGCTCGGACCAATGCATGTGAAGGGGAAAGAAAAATAACAAGGAAGCACAAATTCCAATGAGGCATTGTATTAACTTCCCTCCCCTTTGTCCTTATCTCACTCCATCCTATCTTGCACCATCAAAAATATCCTCTCCAAGTCGGCTATAGGTGGCATAGATAATACTTTAATTTTCCTTTCAATGGACTTAATGTCCTCTCTTGACTGCTCTACAACCTTATCCCAATCCATGTTCATGGTTTGATATTTATCCATTACTGCAATGTATGTGGCTGCATCATCTAACTAATGTTTAGTGACTGGGTCTTCATTGATTGGAGAATATACATCACACCACCATTTTCTCAATTTCTCCAAGCTCATATGTTTTGGCACAAACCTTTTTCTTCCTATCATAACTTCAAAGAAAGAAATGCAATTGTTGTAGATCCCAGTCAGAGTGTCCTCAATTTGCCTCCCTTTCTTATATACCTTCTTTAAAATTATTTTCCTTATTTGCAAAACCTCAAACCATTCCTAGGGTTTTGAAACTTTGGATGAAGGAAGAATTCCATCACTTACCAATTTGTCTTCAGTGTATTCCATGATGGTTTTGGTCTTCGACAACAGGAGATCCACATCCTCCTTATCCTGAGCTAGTACATTCTTTAACCAATCTATTGATCTCATAACATCTCCACCGGTTGAAAGGATATCTTTGATGGCATTATCTCCTTTAACTTGCACTCCCTGCAACCACCAGATTGTGGCATGTGTAGTGGTTTTCATCTTATCCAAATCAATTATTGTTTCTTATGGTAGAAAACTTGCAGCAGATGATGAGGAGCTGATTGATTGCAAGGGTTTCATCAAGTCCTACAGATACCTCTTAAGTTTATCATTCTCCTTCTTCAAATCCTGCTTAGCTTGTACCTCTTTCTTCAATCTGCTCAAGATAGTAGCACTGAAACATTCAAATTCTTCAACTTCCTACATCATAGAGGTGGGTCCCAAGCTAATAGTTTGTACACTGTAATCTTTACCAGTCACATCATCTTTATTCTTGTCTAGCATAGGGGTGGCAATGTGAATCACCCTATTATTAGCTTCATCTCTCTTGATCCTGGAGATAACCCTGGCTTTCTTCTTTGCTTTTACCTTTCCTATGTTTTCCAGTAATTCATCTCAGTTGGGAGGAGTATCATCTACAACAATTTGTTTACTCTTTAACTCTTTGTTCAACCAACCTAGAATTGTGGAATCTGACTATACACTACCTTGTCCAACTACATCCTAGTGAACCTTGGGTACATCTTCATTCAAATCTTATTTTTCAGGAATCTCTTCAACTTTATCTTCTTTTCCCTTATCATGCTATTCTTCTTCATGCAATGGTGAAGGAGTTCTAATTGGAATTTCATCTCTCTGGGGAGGTCTATCCTCTTCATTTATTTTAGGTGAATCCTCATAAGTCACCAGAGGAGACTGCAATACCTTCTCTATTTCTGCTTTAGCACTGCAGAGTTCACCCTCTTGGACTTCTTCTCCCCGTTGATCTTGGTAATCCTCTGCATCTTTGGATTCACTTGGTACATTGTGAGTCTCATGAGAAAGAGGGAAATTATCATGCTTAGTGGCAGGAATAGCTATGGGAGCACTTTTATTTGGCACACCATCTTTAGGAGATGGAGTTCTTGATCTTCTTATGTACACCTGTGTCTTCTCTCCCAAAATTCCACATTTACTACTAGTGGGTCAACTTCATCTCCTATCTTAGAAGTTCCCTTCTCCTTATGTGAAAATATCACTATTCTTCTTCTCTTAGGCATAGAAGCACTACCCTCTTTTCCTTCCTTTTTAGTTTCATCGTTTGCATATTTCTTTGTCTTTGAAATGTGTTTACTCTTCTTAGCAATGGGTTTTATTTGATTCTTTGCCTCTTCTACCTCCTCCGCCTGAACATCTTTAATATTTATCTTGAAAGGGGAGCTCACCTTAGTCTTACCCTTAGGATCCTACTTAGTTGATTCCTTAGAAGTGGAATGAGACTCCAAGTCTCCCATTAGATCATAGGTGCATTTCACACCCTCACTTTCCAACTCCCACATCTTGTGCTTGAGCCACAACTTAATGTACTTGATCACTGGATTCATGATCTATTCTAATTCTGTCTTCTATTTCTCCAACCAATCTATTTCTCCAATTGGTTTATCCTTCACAGCTTCATAGTCATGGCCCTAAATCAAATCTCCATCATCTTCAACCTGATCTGGAATGGCCTTTATGTTGTATAGCCAGACTAAGTTCATTGGTATCCTAGAGAACTTCTTTCTAATTTCAAATTCATAATTGTTGTTGGCCCAATAATCCTCTATATCATCCTTATGACTATATTCTCTGCTTGCCTTCTTTTGTTCCTCATGATTCCTATCAAATTTGGATCTCTTGGAATGAAAAGATAAACCCAGAGTACTCATTTCTACTTTAGAAGCATGGGCTGAATTAATAGAGGGGCAAGCCTCACTACTGCCTATCCTCAAAGGAAAATCACCCCCAAATCTAGTCTTATGTTTATCCTTCTTGACAATTGCATCAAAATCACAGATCTGCCTTGTCTCCTCCAAAAGTATAATATGATCTGTGTGATATCTAGGGAGTTTGTATGGATCCCTCTAACAACCATCTATTCTAATATATGCAAAGGTCGGAAACTGGATAAACCAAGCTCCAAACCTCTTGATTAATTCCTTAGTATTATCTAAGATCTGAATATGCTCTGCACCTTGCAACAACCAAGTGATGTACATGGTGAATGCATTGTTCACCCTCCTATAACTTGTTCCACCCAAGTGCAATTGTGGGTACACCTCATAAATCACATCCTACCCAAACACACCCCTTGTGCTTAGCCCCTTGTATGGATGGAACCTTGCGAGTGCATAAACAAAGTAAGAGGTCATTGTGAATGTCTTTGTCTATAGGACATTGTACATTTGTTCATTTTATCATTACACTTATAATTCCTACCCAATGGTAGTCAATATTTTGCTCCATCCTTACAATTGCATGGAACATCCAGTTTTCAAATACTCCTGCACTATTCAATCCCACCACCCTAGTGAGAAGTGTGATAGCATCATAGTATTCCTTCCTGAACTTAGCTCTGAATAGTTGCTTGGGTAGCTTGGAGAAGTGGGACTTGGGTTTCTCCAACTAGGAATTAATAACTTTCCAGGATTTGATGACATCTTCATCATAATATTTCTTCACTATATCCATATCAAAACCCACTACATGAGGCCTGTTAGGAATTTCAAAGGTCTAGGCTATAGAAACAGGGTTAAGATTTCCTAAATTCTTCCTTGAAGATCAACTATCCTCTATGTGCCCTTGTCATAATGTTTGGCACATTCAGGCACCAACTCATAGCACTAAACTATAGGAGGGAATCTAGCTACATGTGCCAACCCTGATTCCAATATCATTCTGGCCAACAGAGGGAGGTTCTATGCTGCCATCCTTGCCTTAAATTCTTCATAATCCCATAGCCCAACATTTGTATCAGTGACCTCTGACCAGATGGAAGTCAGCTTGCTCTCTAGGATTTTGATCTTTATATCCATTTTAATCCTTTTTGCCTTAGAGATAGTAGACCCCTTAATACTTGGATCCATTACCCTACCCTTGGTCCTTCTTGCAACAACTTGAATTGATTAGGCCTGCATTCAATAAAGAGACCATAATAAAGATCCATCAAAACATGAAATTCAAGCTAATCCATCACAAATGATATATAAATCCTTAAAAAATATCCCATGATGAGAAAAATTACCCTAATATCTCATAAGAATTACTCCTTCTAATGTTTGGGCTTTAGTCCTCTCACATAATTCGGGCCAGAGGGGAATGTCAGGAAATTCTAGACCAAACGGAATCCATCGAAACAAGCACAAAGAAACTTCCAACAACCATTTAATAAATCACTATTAACCAAGAAACAACATGACACATCTTAAAATAACTCAAATCGATCATATAATGCATAGTCATCAACTAATAAATCATGCTATCTCTCAATTCTTCATTTTCAACAAGATTTCGAAGAATTCCGCCAAGGACAAAAATCTGTGAAAATGGGAATAGTTTATGAACTTCAGGAAAATAAAGGGACAAAGAAATTTTGGTAAAATCCCGAGGAAACAAAATTTCACAAAGTGTAATTTTCTTATTTTAAGCATATTTTCGGGAAGTCGATAAAGCAATGGAAAAATCGGGGAAGTCCTAAAGTGAAGGAAATCCACGAGGTGTTCGAAAACCTGAAATCTTTGAATTCATCCAGATTGGTCAAATGATTAGGAAGTTGGGGATTTAGCTTTGGATTTAGTTCGTTTAAAGTGCAAGATGAACAATCTATGTTTCAAATCAACCTAAATGAGATCCAATCAATATGAGGAATGATTTCAACAAGGGAAACCCTAGGAAATCACCATGATAACACAACTTGGATCTAACTCGTCATTTTCATTTCTACTATTCTTCACACAAATTCTCCCATGATCCAACTAAGATAGGGTGATTATCAGATTAGACAATGAACAACAATCTTCACTTCACCCAAGACATGATTTCATCAAAGGTCGAGGACTTCTAGGTCAAACCAGAGCTTGACATAAGAAAGCATGAAATCAAATTAAGAATTGAACATAACAATGGTTAACCTCATTGAGTCATAGTCATGTAGAAGGAAAGGCAACATGAGCTACAAGGAAGGGCATCTAGCCAACAGATGGAAACCCTAGCCTTGCCACCAGACTCTACCACATCGAAGTCTTGATTCAAAGCACACACACACAAACCCTAAAGCAATCCAATTCATTCATTTAAGAGAAGGCAACATGTACATACCATCAGAGAAAATAAATCAAAATAGTAGCAACTGGCAGGAAACCTTGAAGTCCGAGCAAAATGAAAGAGGTCACCAAAAAATCCTATTGCAACGATCGATCACAATCTCAAATGCACAATCTAGCAATAGCAACTCCAAATCAAGTTGCTCAAATATCACAAGAAGGAAAATGACGTGAAATTATTATCACAAATCGTAATGAAATATAATAAAAGAAAACTAAAAGATCGTATAGGAGACATAAATACGTCGAAAAGACAGTGGGCTTGAGAATTCGAAGGCATGATGGAATTTTAGAAAAATATAGACTAGACAAAATTCCACGAAGTCCTGGAATTCCTAGAAACAATGTAGAGCAGCCTTTGTCAGGTTTTCAAGGCACTCAGGCAATTCCGCCCAAGGGGAATTTTCCCAAAGATAGAGAAAAACCTGAAATGAGTCCCAGAACATAGGATTTTCAAAATGTTTCCCAAAAGGGGAATTTGTATGAGTAGAATAATCATTTATGCACATGCCAAAGCAACCAAATCCTCAACATCAAAGGGCTAGAACACCAAGAATGAAAGAAAAGAGGTTCCCTACTTTCAACGGGGCATGTGTGTGAAAACTGCACAACACTTTCATAGGTTTTGTGCATGCTTTTGTAACTCTTTTGGAAATGAAATAAAGTTTATACCTTGGAGGAAAATGATAATGAAAATTTTCCCTCTTATTATTGCAGTTTTGTGTATGTTTCAAAAGATTGATCAAGCCATTTGTGGAATTATCCTTGTTTCCTTGTAACTTTGTCTCTTATTTAATACCTTTTCTGTAAATAGCTTTTCCATGCAGGTTGCTAAGAGTGTGTTAAAATGCATATAGTTTTCAATTGTGAAGTTTACATTCTCTTTGCTGGTTAATGAATTATGTTCTCTTAGTAAAATATTTATGCGAAGGCATGTTGAAATAAGTTGTGTAAACTTAATTTCTATTAGTTTGAACCAAGTGTATGCAAATATGAATATTCATTGTCCTTGTCAGTTTGGTGTATCACTTCATTTTATGCTTTTAGTTTTAGTCATTTTAAAATTATCCTTCTCTCTTTTCCTTGTGAATTTGGTAGTTTTAGGCGATAACCCAACTAGGAAGTTGGCCTTCTCCAGAGGTTGACCTCTGCCTACAAGTAACCCACAACTTTAGAGGTCTTCCCATGTTTTCTTTGAGTTGTTGAACATCAAGTTCAACAAGGTGCAATTTCAGTAGATAACAATAACAAGATTCGTAAGGGACTTGTGGAATTAGAGAGGGCGTTTGATCAAAATTATCAAGCCCTTATGAAATAAACACCAGTAAAAAAGGAAGACATTGAAGAAATTAACTTGGGCACTGAATTGGCACCTAAAAAGGTATATATTGGGAAGAGGATAAGCCCAACAATCAAAAAGATATTGATTGCATTATTAAGGAAATATAAGCATGTCTTCAAATGGTCTTATGATGATCTCAAGGCATACAGGGAAGATTTTTTCCAACTTGAAATCCCACTCAAACCTGATGCAAAACCTTTTAGGAAAAAGTAGAGACCAATAAATGCAATGTTGTAGCCCAAGATGCATGAGGAACCTATGAAGCTCAGGGAGGGAGGTATCATCAAACCTATTAGACATTCCACTTGGGTCTCCAACCCGGTGCCAATCAGAAAGAAGAATGGTGACATAAGGTTGTGTGTAGATTTTAGAAATCTAAATATCTCATCCCTTAAAGACAACTATCCACTCCCAAACATGGAGGCTATGCTACAAAGGGTCACTGGGTGTGAATTTTTATCCATGATGGATGGATTTTTAGGGTATAACCAAGTGAAAGTGAAGGAATTAGAACAATGAAAAATTGCATTTACCACTCCTTGGGGCACATATGTATACATAAGGATGCCATTTGGGCTAACAAATACCAGAGCCACAATCCAGTGGACCATGAATGTTGCTTTTGCAGATCTAATTAATATAATAACATGGTGGTATACTAGGAAGATCCCACTGCATATTCCAAGAAAGCAGAAGACCATGTTGCAAACCTTCAAAATATATTTGTCAAAGCATTGGAATATGACATTTCCTTGAATCCTAAAAAGTGTCATTTTGCAGTAACACAGGTAAAGTTACTAGGACATATAGTGTCCAAGGACAGAGTTAGGATTAATACAGGAAGAGTGGAAGCCATTGATAATATTCCTATCCCTAAGATAGTTAAAGCCATCTAGTCCTTCTTTGGACACATAAATTTTGTAAGAAGATTTATCTCAAACTTTGCTGAAAATTTCAAGCCCATTTCAAAAATGTTGAAAAAGGGGACTAAAATAGATTGGACTGCAGAAGCACTAGATGCATTTGTAGGAGTCCCTAGAGTTGAAATCCCTTGATTTCAATAAGCCCTTTCAAATCTTCTCATTTGCATCATATCACATCTTTGTTGCAGTAATGTTACAAAAGAATGATGGACATGAACAACCTATATCATTTTTCAGCAAATCTCTCCAAGGATCATAATTAAACTATGATATTATAGAAAAATAGGCATATGCTCTGGTAAAATTAGAGAAATATTTCAGACCCTACCTAGTAGGGGCAAAAATAATTGCATACGTCCAAAATGCTGTGGTCAAAGATGTGCTTATACAAATTGAGGTCACTGGGAGGAGATGTAGATGGATCAATATAATTCAGGAGTTTGACTTAAAGATCCAAATCACTAAGTTAGTAAGAGGATAGGGTCTTGCCAAATTAATGGCTGAATCAAATCTTGAAGCTTCTCAGATCTGCAATGTAGGAGAAGAAGAGACTATGATTGCAAGCATTGATAACACAACATGGTATATTGATATAATGTATTATTTGAAAAAAAAAAATGCCCCAAACATTTAAATGAGAATTAGAAGAGAACTTAGAAGCTACTTTCCTCTAAATATGTTTTCATGGATGGTGATTTATATTGGAAAAATAGGGATGGGGTACTGCTGTTATGTTTGGATGAATCCCAGGAAAAAAGAGTATTGAAAGAGATGCACGAAGGAGTTTGTGAGGGGAATTTTTCAAGCAAAACCATTTCCCATAAAATATTAAGGGCTAGATATTACTGGCCTAAATTTTTTAATGATTCTTTCACTTATGTGAGGAAGTGTGAGGCTTGCTAGAATTTCTCTAAAAAAATGAACTATCAAGGAGCATTGCCACTCAAACCAATGCAGGTTGAGGCTCATTTTTACCAGTGAGGAATTGATTTTATTGGGGAAATATTAGAAAAATCTAGTGGAGGTCATTATTGGATATTGGTGGCGACTAATTATTTCACAAAATGGATAGAGTCCATCCCAAATAAACAAGCCACCAGAAAGGTTGTAATTAACTTATTGATGGAGAATATCATTACAAGGTTTGGGACACTTGTGAGGATTATCACAGACAATGGTCTGTGTTTTAGATCAGAAGAATTCAGAGAATTCTGTGAATCATATGCCATTGTAATTTCATATGCCTCGCCATACCATCCACAAGTGAATGGACATGCTGAATCTAGTAAAAAAGGTATCATGAAGATTATTAAATAGATGTTGGAAAAAAATAAGAAGGCATGGGATTCTAAATTGAGATTGGCAGTTTGGGTAGACAAAATCACTGTGAAGAAATCAATTGGTAAGTCACCCTTTGAACTAGTTTATGGTGCACAGGCTAGGATGCCTATGTAGGACTTGTTACATGCATGTAAATTTATACTTCAAGAAGATCTAGACATCCTCAAGCCTATGGAAGAAAGAAAGGAACAATTGGTAGAATTAGATGAGATCAGGAGGCTAGCTCAAGAACAAAATACAAAGATACAATAACAAGTAAAGTATTTATTTGACAAGAGCGAAAAGGAAAAAAAAATAATGAAAATGATATGGTCCTATTGTGGAATGCAAGGTGCTAGGATAAAGGAAAACATGGGAAGTTTGAAGCCCTCTGTAGGGAAAAATTTAAGAACCCCCCCTCAGAAAAGGTGTAAAATCTTGGAAAATCTTGTATACTACTCGATAAAAATATTAATTTTAGTGGAATTTTTTTTCATTTTTCATGAAAAAAATAATGTCCATTGGTGAATCTTTTCTAATCACTAGAAGTCTATGGAAAATCCTGGCGAAATGAATATTTTTTAAAATCGATAAAATTTTTCCATTGGCAATTAAAATCTATTTTCAAACCAATAAAATATTTTGATTGGCGAATTAAACTTGTTTTCAAACCAGAAAAAATAATTTTGTTGGCAATTAATTTTTTTTTCCAACTAAAAAATAAAATTCATTAGCGAATTAAACCTATTTTCAAATGATTAAGAAAAAACTATTGGTGAATTAAACATAATATCAAACAAATAAAAAAAATGCAGTGGCAAAGTGTCAATGCAAATCAATATAACCACAACCATTCGATGAATTTTCAATGGACGGTTGTAGTTGCATTCCAGAAGTAAATCTCTGAAGCAGTAGACTTGTGAATTGAAAACTCTAGAATAACACTAGAACCGTTAGATTTTTTTCCTTTTTGGTCAGTAATAGGATTTTGTATCACATGAAAATAAATATTACATCATTTTCCTCATTTTTTTCATCATCCATCCAAAAATCACCTACAACTATAAAAGTTTTTTCAAAAAAGCATCTTAACATGCTTCATAATAGAAAAAGTAACCCCGCCCAACTAAAACTAGTTCCCCAACTACTTGTATCTACCTTACACATTTCAACAAGATTTTCAATCGTTCTTTTACCCTTCTAGTACTTACTATTCACACTATACAATTGTAATAGGGTTCAATCCCCAGCAAGCCAAAAAATTTAGTACTAGTCTTACGTTAATTCTACAAAACCCTACAAAAACTACAAATTCAACTAGTGCTACTAGTTTCGTAACCAAATTTCCTTGTTGCTTTACCTTTCATCTTCCACTTCTTTGCATTCTGTCCTTTTTCTTTCATACACTTTTCCTCCACTTTCACCTGTGTTATAAATGTTTCCACCTTCATTAGCTCTATAAAGAGCTTCAATGCTTTCCAGCCTAATATTGCTTCTTCCTTGCATCAAATTTTTAATCTCATCCTCCAGAGAATGCATGAAAGGGCTGAATCCTTCCGCGCCTTCTAGTTCCACATTTTCAAAGCCTTCTCAGATGTCCAAACCTTCACCTAGAACTATCCATTCAAGTATTGATTCTAATTCTTCCAAGAAATCTCTATGCACAATCATCTCCATCACTTCTCTCACTGTGCTTGTCAATTCCCCAAGTCCAAACCCCATGCTATAATTAAGGAGTATACATCCATGTTAGTCCTATATCTATGCCTTATATTTCCAAAGGATTTTGCCAAAATCATCCGCACACATTGCACCAACCTCTCATAAGTGAATAAAAACATCTGCATTGATCTTTGGTCAGAAGCTTCACCATAAAACAGGTTTAATTGCCTCCTCAAATGTAGAGTGAAGTTGGCCTCCATTTGAAAACTACTGCAGCTACACTACCATGACCACCACTATTTCAGACTTTCTGTGTGCCTTCTTCTCCACACCAAACTCTATTATTAACTTCTCTAATTGAGGGTTGAAAGGTAATAATTTTCAAAACTTTGCACATACCAATCTTAATTACCCATCGATCATCTAGTCATGTCCACTTGCTCCATTCTTCCCATGATCTTCACTTCATAAATGCACCGTCCTTGCCACCTTTCCTATCTTAATTCACCAAAGTTGAGGTTTTGGTGCTTTTCCTAACCTTAGTTGCAAGTCTTTCTTCATAAATGCACTATCAGATAGGTTTAAAATCTGCTCGCGATATTCACTTCGTAAATGCATCGTCCTTGCCACCTTTCCTATCTTAATTCACCAAAGTCGAGGTTGTGGTGATTTTCCTAACCTTAGTTGCAAGTCTTTCTTGGTCATCTTTTTAGTCAGTGGGTTGAAGGTTTCAAAAACTTTGAAACTTCAGACTTTGGTTCTAAGGTTCCAAGTTTCAACGACCATGCGACATTATAGACCATGATCGTTCGATGAATTTTTGATGGATGACTGTAGTTGCATTTTGGAGGTATATCTGTGAAGCATTAGATTTGTGAATTGAAACCTCTAGAATTACACTAGAATAGTTAGATGTGGACACATGGGGAGATCAAGGCTCATCATCATGGTAAAGAACCTGATGGGTTGGATTTTGGTAATGAGCGATAGAACTTAAGTGGTATAAATATGCACATGCAACAATTTTGTTTTAAAAGAGGGACTGCCTAGGAAGAACTTAGGACTAACGCTTAAAACTTAAGAACATTTTACACAAAGGATGTAAAGGAAAATCAATATAACCATGACCATTCGATGAGTTTTTGAAGGATGACTATAGTTGCATTCTAGAAGTAAATCTCTAAAGCAATAGACTTACGAATTGAAACCTCTGGAATAACATTAGAACTATTAGATATAGACATGTGGCAGGATCAAGGCTCATTTATCTCTTTTCAATGCCTTGACATATTACATTTCATTTAATTGAAATTATCAAGCTTTTGAACATCCAAAGTGATTGATTGGATAGCTCATAGATTTAATGAAACAAGATTTGTAATTATTTCATATTGTTTGAGTGGCATTAGTAGTGGTGACTAAAGTCTAGCAATTTTGACATCTTGTCAGATTGAGGTACATTTTGCATGTAGCTAGACATCAATCAAATTAAAAATTTTAATTGTACATGTAAGGCTTAAGATACACGAATCGACTAAGTTGGTTTTTTGGTTTGTGCAAATCAGGCTAGTAGCAGAACTGGTGGCCCATAAATAGGGTTAGTGATAGTGGATAGTATCATAAGGGTTTTCATTTTTGTGGGTTAATAAGGATTCAGGTAGAAGCTGTTGTGGTATCATTGGGGATACTCTAAATTCTCCTGCCTCCAGTTATGTAGTTACAGAGTAAAAGACCAACTTCCTTCAAGTTCAGAATGGGTGGAATTAGAAAGAAGTTGATTTGGTTTACCTGAATTCTCAAACAGGTTTTGAACTAGGATGAGGAGCTCTGATGGACATAAATGCTATCTCGATGCATGGAGGCTATAGGTAGAAGATGGGAGCAATTTTACTACCCCTCATCTTCTACATGACTCTAGTTCTCAAAGGGGATAAGCACATTTTGTATCTTCACAGCTCCCATTTCCCTAGCATGGTTGGCTAAGCGAGTTCCTTGTATTTATTTTCATTGACACATTTGTACTATGTTCTCACCAGCAGAAGCTTTGGAATCATGCATTTATTTTTAGTGGCACTATTGGCCCAAAAATAAGGATAGTGAGCAAAACTAAAAACTGAAATCATTCGTTGAAGGCTAAAGGCTTTACTATTGAGTGCAATGTTCGAATTGTCATAAGGGTTTTCATTTTGTAGGGTTAATAAGGAATAGGATTCACGAAGAAGATGATGTGGCATTATTGGATTTGGGGATACTCTAAATTATCTTGCTTGCAGTTATGTAGTTATAGAGTAAAAGACCAATTTCCTTCAAGTTTAGAATAGGTGGAATTGGAAAGAAGTTGATTTGGTTCACCTGACTTCTCAGATAGGTTTTGAGCCAGGATGAGGAGATCTAATGGAGATAAGTGCTCTCCTAGTGCATGGAAGCTACAAGTAGAAGATGGGAGTAGTTTTACAACCCATCATCTTCTACATGACTCTGATTTTCAAAGGGGAGAAGTACATTTTGTATCTTCACAATTCCCATTTCCTCGGTTTGATTAGCCCACCTTTCACCATGCATTTATTTTTAGACACCATCACTGATCTCAGAAGTCCCGTGTATTTATTTTTAGAGCGCATGGTTGACTCGACAAGTCCCATTTATTTTCAGACACACATGTATTACATTTATATTTTCACTAGTGGTCTATCAGAAGCTTGGCACTTGCACTTACATTTGTATTTTTATTATGTAATAATGTGACATTGTAATTTAGTTGTAATAAAATAAATGGTTGTGCTATTAATTTGACATTGTAATTCCTTTTATTAAATCCTTTGCAACGTTAAGTGTTACTGTGCTATTAATGTGGCATTGTAATTCCTTTTAGTAAGTCCTTACAATGTTAAGTGTTACTGTGCTTAGTGCTATTAATGTGACATTGTAATTCATTTTATAAAGGCCTTTATGTCAATCCAAGTGCATTAATGGTTAAAAATAAAAATACTTTAAAACACATGTTTATTATTTATATCATAAATTACTCAACCATTCGATGGACATTTGATGTATGGTTGTAGACTCAAAATAAGGGAGCAAACAAGATTGTTGCTTAATCGCTAGTCCTCTGAGTTTTGTAACCATGTCGCAGAGTTCTAAATTTTCATAACTACCCTATTCCCTAACTTGGTTCACTTTGTTAAGTAACTTAAGGGTGATCCCATAATAGTGGTTTACAATTTTTGGCCAAACTGGACACTGAAATTATTATTTTTAACTAAATCTTCACATTCAGGCACCTATAGCGGCAAAACTGTGAGGAATTTGAAGATGGTACAAACTAGAGTCTCATCAAATTTTGTTTGTAGATTCTAAAAATATTTTTTCAAAATTTTTGGAATTAAATTGCACTTCTTTTTTCATCTCCCACGAAAATTGATTTTTTCAGAAAACAACATTTTAAAAAGTGACCACCGTATAACGATAACTTTTTTCCATGAAGGATAAAATTATAATTATTTCAAATTTAGATTTGTAACTCTAATATATAGTGCTTCCACTTAGTTAGATAGTTTTTTATTGAATATTTTTTCCTTAATCAAGTTTCAAAGTCAAACAAATTACAATTCGAACAGGTATAACATGTAACTTTTTTTGTATATGTCAAAATTTAGTTTAATTTTTTTTGTTGGATCAAGGACTTAAATATCTGGTGCATATTTTTTCAATTTTTTTTTTTGATAATCTTCTATTTTTCCACATGTGAAGAACAAAGAAATTCATTTTTGATGAAAAACCTATGTTTAATAAAACTTAAAAAACAAATACATAACAAAACTAAAACATATTAAAATTATATTCATTGGATAGCTTGTTCTGAGGAATACCATAATCATTTGAAATAAATTTTAAATGAATTAATTTGATCCCCCAAAAGCTAAATAAAAAGTGATTTTTATCAGCATTTTGATAGGTGTAAAGGAGATGCATTTATAGGTATGGTTTAAAACTAGCGAGGTTCTATCCAAGGGGGTTTGATCTAAGGTGATTTGATCAAACCCTCTTCAATTGGAATCCTTAAAATAGAACTTTTTAAGGCTTAAATCATTATATTTTCTAAAAATATGCGATTTCAGCTAAAATTCGTTCCTCTCAGGAATTGTAAACCACTATTGTGATAGCACCCTTAAGTTCATGCATACATAACCTTTGAGTTACAGTGTGTGGATTTAGTCGGTGGGTCAAATTTTTTGAAAACTTTGAAACTTTAGACTTTGGTTCATTATGCATATGTAACCTTTGACATTATGGACTTATCTTTCCTTTCAAAGGCGCCGTCATCTGACATCTCATTGAATGCTATGTACGAACTAAACTTGAGTTGTCTTTTCAGGAATTTCCAAAACCATGTAGGTTTAAAGGCTATCTTTTTAAGGAATGAAATTGAATTACGCATTTAAAGCATGTCCTATAAAAAATAATGACATAAGTGGGTGGTGAAGTTTTACTCAGACATTTATCCTGCATTCTCGTTCTTTGCCAAGGCCAGTACTTCTCAAGTGCAAACATTCTTTTTACTAAGGCATTTAGCCTGCATTCTTGTTCTTTGCTAAGACGAGTACTTCTCAAGTGAAAACATTCATTCTCTATGAATTTGTGCTCATGCAAAGTGAACGTTGGGTCAGCGTAAGGGATACAACGCTCAAAATTTTTATGTTAGATGAATTTTGGGTGTTCCTAGAGAGGGACGACAAGTCTAAGCTAGATATAAAACTCTTAGAAAGGGGGATAGCTCACATTGGAGGGTTTACAAAAGCTATGTTGAGTGTGGACCTGATAAGTGCATTTGCGAGAAGGTACATTCTAAAGACACGAGAAATTTAAGCCATGAACGGTACTATAATTGTAGAAATTTCTCCTAAAGCTGTTTCCACCGCATTGGGGATTCCAAAAAGGGAACTTATAGAGGACATATTTGTCACAATGGTAGGTGAATTTTTCAAAGCAAATAAGGACTAGTGTAAGAACTCCATGGCCAAAACCTAGTTGAAGTCTAAAAAGAAAGGTAAGTCGCAACTGCCGAGTAAACTCAAAAGAGTGCATTTTAAGGTAGAAATTGCAGATACTATTGCTTTATTGTACCACATTGTTGGAAATGCCCAAGTTGAGTTATTTGATGATTGGATGTGCTAGTTTATCTTGATAGTTTGTAATGAGAACATTTTCATTGACTGGGATGAAGTTATTTGCTTCCATTTGAATGAGCAATTAATTAATTTCCATAAGACTGCTACTTTCTATATGTGTTCTTTCTTGACATACATTGTAGGTAATCAAGGTCATTTTGGTATGGGTTGGAGCCACAAGGAACCCCAGCTTCTGATATGCCTTTGTATAAACTCTTTTCTCAATTCACTAAAAAATTTGGAATGGGTGATTTTTTTCATGTTAATGATGCATTTTTAATGGCAGTCGTGAGGAAGCTAGATGGAAATCCAGAAATGCGCATTTTCCTTGAATCAATTTCTCTTGTATCAAAATTTGGGAGTTTTTATATCCAATTTGATAAGTTTTCCTATCTAAGAATAGGGCATTTTGAGAAAGCCTTATTTAAATTACCTTAGTATCCTGAAGATTTACTGATATTTCTAGAAGTTTGTCAAAAAATGGCCATGGTTAATATTAAGTACACAAACATGGGGAAACGAGGGTATGTCTTCCCATTGGAGATCCCTTCTTTTATTTTTAAAACAAACTATATGACGAGGGGAGCTAAAGGAATTCTCAAGGAATATAATCTCCAAAATTTGTCTATGAGAGCTAATTTTGATAGTACTTGGGTTTTGTGAAGTAAAATATCTATGGAGGGAGCTTATATCGGCATCACCCATCTATCAAAGATTTTTGAGAAGATTGTGTCAATGAGAATTTAGTTTTGAGAAGAGATTATATGAGGCTAATGCTAAAACATATACAGGATTTCAGTGTGTCATTTCACATTCTTGAAAATGTAGTTGAGGATTCAATAATCATAGATCCTGCATATGAAAAATTGCCTGATAAATCCAACCCTAGGGTTGATTGGAGCCAAAATGAAATTTTAGATATGAGGGTGCATGTGCCCTAGTGCTTAAAAGAACCATAGACTTGTTGGATGGGAAATGGCGACAAGTTGTTGGTCTTGTTCAAGAGCCTAATTCATCAGAGAAGAATGAATAGGGGTTTATGCAAGCATCTAGTGCAAGTGTATCATTGGGGAAACCCTCTGTGAGGTCCTCTAGTGAAAATTATCAGTAAGGAGGTGATGGTGATAGGCTAGAAGAAACAATCAAGTTGAAGAGCATCTGTGAACAAGACAGTGTGCCTTCTCCTACCGCTAAGAAGAAGACCGATCAAGAAAAACTTGTGGTTGCAGATTCTGAAGCTATATTTAAATAGGTTGTTGAAGATAATCTCTTTCCTCCTTTGTCTGAATTTCCCTCTTCTCCACCTCCGGTTGATAATCCACCTATCACTCCTAACTCTCCTAAAGAAACTATTAGTTGAAATGAAGATTCTGGTCTAGTAGTAGCCTCCCTAGGATGACTGAAAAAAGTAGTGGAGAAGAAGAGAAAGCATATTCCTACAATGATAGTTGGAGTGGATACAGTTTCAAATTTTCTTAAAATCTCTTCAAAACCTAAGAAAGCAAGGAGGATGTCAAGGATGGTGACTGATGCTACTTCTGGAAATCAAATGTTAGAAATTGCTAAGCCTGTGAAGGATTTAAATGAAGATGAAATAATGGAGGTGGACTACAAAGTCACACATGTTGATATGGGGCCTCCAACACTGGAAGGTGATATGTAACATGCCAATTATTTAGTCAATACCTTGATTAAAAGAGTGAAAGAACAAAGGAAAGAAAATATAAAACTGGAATCTCAAGTCCTCACATTGCGTAACTTTATTTCTTCCATGGCCATTCCTCCTACATTTGATGAAGCCTCAAGTTCTTAGGTAGAGGGAATTGATGTACTCACCATGGAGTAAATTAAAAAAGAATTTGAACTATTCCAGAATCTCTGCTTGTGAGGGGATCAATAAAATATCTCAAGAGGCTATCTTCTTTATGAATAAATCTATGGTCTTTTACACTCGAGTTGTTAACAAGAGGGAGGAGTTAGTAATAGAACTTCATCAACTCATAAAAGATCAAACTAGTCTATATGTTCTCTCTCAGGAAATGAAAGAATTGAACTCTATGGATCCAAAGATATTAATTTGTGAGAAAATTGTGAATAATCCTAAGGAGCTAGACCCTTCATGTTCCATTTCATTGAAATGGAAATTGAATATGTATGATAATCTGGTGAAGGAAATTAATAATACACTTGATCAATATTATGAAATGTTGGTGGAAATTAAAGAAGAATGTCATATTCTGGGTGTGGAAATTATTGATGATTTTGATGAAAACATTCTAGATATAAGAGAGATTTCTCTGAAGTTTAGAGAGATATTCAATAAAGAAATAGTTGATCCTGCTACAGTGACATGGGAGTCCTTCTCAAAACTTATTGGAATGGACATCCACCTGAAGACTTATAAATGTGGAGAAGAGAAAAAATATCAGATGTTTGTTGAGTCTGAAAATGCTTTGGGCCAATGGAGAACTAGGTTACAGATTACAGCTCCAGGAAGCAAAAACATCACCACAATAGTCACCAAGTACTAGGAATATAGGAAAAGAGTAAAGGAATAGGAGGCATTACTAAAGGAGGAGGTAAAAATAATTGAAAGTGAAGGAGTCGGTGTAGGGAGCGGGACCAATGTTTAGTTTTTATGTTATTTTCTTTAGTTTGGCTCTCTTGATACTTCAAAGGATTTTTATTTTAATTTCTAAAATGGTTGTCTTTAAGAAACCATTATCTAGACAAAAAAACTCTATATTTGCCAGTGGATTGTTTATTATTGGAATCATAGATTTTTGGATAGTTTCATTGTTGTGGAATGTTTATTTGTGAATAAAGATTTTATGGTGATGGATGCGTAAGGATTTCTCAGTATAATTTAGGTGATTTGGTAGTTTAAGGTTTTATTGTTTAAGTTGGGTGGATGCCTTTATAAGTTATTTAGGTTGAACTATTAGCTTCTGTTAGCTTATAAATATAAGTTATGGATGTTGAACTATTAGCTTATGTTCAAGGAATGGATTAATGATATTCCTTTTAGTTATTTATCAAAGATTGTGTGAATGGAAATGCAATAGGAATTTATAAGTAGTGTGATAAGTGTTGTTCATTAAAAATGATGTAGAATCACATATCAAATTCAATACCATGGAATACAATATAATTTTTTTGGCTTTTCCTAACCTTAGTCACTATTCCTCAAATTTTTATAACCTTGTCATAGAGTTCTAAATTTTCATAACTTCCTGATTCCCTGACTTGGTTTATGGTTCACTTTGTTGAGTTGTAAGTCTTTCTTGGTCATCTTTCTAGTCGGTGGGTTGGAGGTTTCAAAAACTTTGGAACTTCAGACTTTGGTTCTAAGGTTCACTTTGTTGAAGCAAGAATGGAAAAGAGATAAAGAAAACTTATTATTATAACTAATAACACTATGAAGAAATGATCACTCACCTTTAAGTATATGTTTTCAGCTTTCACTAACTTCCGAATTGAGAAGTAGAACCTCAGAACTGAAAAAAATGTGTAAGAATAAATGAAATTTCGATTGTATTTATATCAATCCATGATTCCATATTTGGTGAATTCCACAAGATTTTTAAATGGTGTATTAAAAATTTGGTGAATCCCACGTGCTTATACAATGATATGTTGTAATTTTCAAGGCGAAATGTGTCCTCAAATGTAATTATTTATTAATGTTATTGGTGAAATAGGTCCTCATGAGCAACTATTTATAAATTTTAATTAGCGAAATGGGTCTTCACAAGCAACTATTTGTAAATTTTAATTGGCAAAATGGGTCCTGATACAATGTTGTTTTAATAGTATTGGCAAATATGTAGTTGTTTTATTAAATGCTTTCGATATTCCAGGTGAAAATATTAGTCAGTCCAATTGAAACGTGTAGTTTGAAAATGGAAAATTTGTTGCTTAATAGGGAAAAATTTAGTGGTGAATCTTCATGAATTGGTGAATTCTAGGAATTGGCCAAGTCAAAATTGGTGAATTTCTTGCACCTAATAGGGTGTCCAAATCGTCCGAATTTTACAAACTATAGGTCCAATGCATGTCCATTCGCTAATGATTTTTTTTATGAGGCATATTTAAGCAACAAAGAAAACTTTAAGAAACCCCCCCTCGATGAAGGTGTAAAATCCTAGCGAATCTTGTATACTTCCTGATAAAAATATTAATTTTAGTGGCAATTTTTTTCATTTTTCATGAAAAAAATAATGTTCATTGGCGAATCTTTTCTAATCGCTAGAAGTTTGTGGAAAATCCTAGCAAAATGATTTTTTTTAAAACCACTAAATTTTTTCCATTGGTGATTAAAATCTATTTTCAAACCAATAAAATATTTTGATTAGTGAATTAAACCTATTTTCAAACCAGAAAAAATAATTTTGTTGGTGATTAATTTTTTTTTTTCAAATTAAAAAATAAAATTCATTGGCGAATTAAACCTATTTTCAAATGATTAAGAAAAAAATATTGGTGAATTAAACATAATATCAAACTAATAAAAAAATGCAGTGGTAAAGTGTCAGTACGAATCAATTAACCACGACTGTTCAATGAATTGTCGATGGGGGATTGTAGTTGCATTCCAAAAGTAAATCTCTAAAGTAGTAGACTTGTGAATTGAAAACTATGGAATAATACTAGAACCGTTAGATTTTTTTTATTTTTGGTTGGTAATAGGATTTTGTATTGCATGAAAATAAAGATTACATCATTTTCCTCATTATTTTCATCAACCATCCAAAAATCACCTACAACTATAACAATTTTTTCAAAAAAACATCTTAACATGCTTCATAACAGAAAAAGTAACCTTGCCCAATTAAAACCAGTTCCACAACTATCTGTATCTACCTTACATATTTCAACAAGATTTTCAATCATTCTTTTACCCTTCCTAGTACCTACTATTCACACTATACAATTGTATCAGGGTTCAACCCCCAACAAGCAAAAAATTTAGTACTAGTCTTATGTTAATTCTGCAAAAACCCTACAAAAACTACAAATTCAACTAGTGCTACTTGTTTCATAACAAACTTTCCTTGTTTCTTTTCCTTTCATCTTTCACTTCCTCGCATTCTATCCTTTTTCTTTCATACACTTTGCCTCCGCTTTCGCATGTGCTTCCATGCGCTCTTCCTCCGCTTTCACTTGTGTTATAATTGCTTCCACCTTCATCAGCTCTATAAAGAGCTTCAATGCTTGCCAGCCTAACATTGCTTCTTCCCTGCATCAATTTTTAATCTCATCCTCCAAACAACACATGAAAGGGATACATCATTCTATTCCTTCTAGTTCCACATTTTCAAAGCCTTCCTAGATGTCCAAACTTTCACTTGGAACTATCCATTCAAGTATTGATTCTAATCCTTCCAAGAAATCTCTATGCATAATCATCTCCGTCACTTCTCTCACTGTGCTTGTCAATTCCCCCAAGTCCAAACCCCATGCTATAATAAAGGAGTATACATCCATGTTAGTCCTATATCTATGCCTCATATTTCCAAAGGATTTTCCCAAAATCATCCACACACATTGTACCAACCTCCCATAAGTGAATAAAAACATCCCCATTGATCTTTGGTCAGAAGCCTCACCATAAAACAGGTTTAATTGCCTCCTTGAATGCAGAGTGAAGTTGGCCTCCATTTGAAAATTGTTGCAGCTACACTGCCATGACCACCACTATTTCAAACTTTCTATGTGCCTTCTTCTCCACTCCAAACTCTATTATTAAATTCACTAATAGTGGGCCAAGAGGTAATAATTTTCCAAACTCTATACATACCGATCTTAATTACCCATCAATCTTATAGTCATGTCCACTTGCTCCAATCTACCCACGGTCTTCACTTCATAAATGCATTGTCCTTGCCACCTTTCCTATCTTAATTCACCAAAGTCAAGGTTTTGTTGCTTTTCCTAACCGTAGTTGCAAGTCTTTCTTCATAAATGCACTGTCAGACAGGTTTATTTAATCTACCCATGATCTTCACTTCATAAATGCACCATCCTTGCCACCTGTCCTATCTTAATTCACCAAAGTCAAGGTTTTGGTGCTTTTCCTAACCTTAGTTGCAAGTCTTTCTAGGTCATCTATTTATTCGGTGGGTTGGAGGTTTTGAAAAATTCAAAACTTCAAACTTTGGTTCTAAGGTTCCAAGTTTCAATGACCATGCAACATTATGGACCACGACTGTTTGATGAATTTTTGATGGACGACTGTAGTTGCATTCCAGAAGTATATCTCTCAAGCACTATATTTGCCAATTGAAACCTCTGGAATTACACTAGAACCATTAGATTGGGACACATGGGGAGATCGAGGCTCATCATCATGGTAAAGAACTTGATGGGTTGGATTTTGGCAATGAGCAATAGAAGAACTTAAGTGGCATAAATATGCACGTGTAGAAAGTTTGTTTTAAAAGAAGGACTACCTAGGAAGAATGTAGGACCAAGGCTTAAAAACTTAAGAATGTCTTACACAAAGGATGTAAAGGAAAATCAATATAACCATGACCATTCAATGAATTTTTGATGGACAATTGTAGTTGCATTATGGAGGTAAATATTTGAAGTAGTAGACTTGCAAATTGAATCCTTTGAAATAACACTAGAATCATTAGATGTGGACATGTGGCGAGATCAAGGCTCGTTTATCTCTTTTCAATGCCTCGACATATCACATTTCATTTAATTGAAATTCTCAATCTTTTGAACATCTGAAGCAATTGATTGGACAATTGATAGCTTTAATGAACAATATTTGTAATGATTTCATATTGTTTGAGTGGCACTAGTAGTGGTGATTGGAGTCTGGCGATTTTGACAGTTTGTTAGATTGAGGTACAGTTTGCATGTAGCTAGACATTAATCAAATTAAACATTTTAATTGTACATGTAAGGCTTAAGATACACGAATCGACTAAGTTGGTTTTTTGGTTTGCGTGAATCAGGTTGGTAGTAGAATTGGTGGCCCATAAATACGGTTAGTGATAGTGGATAGTATCATAAGGGTTTTCATTTGTGTGGGTTAATAAGGATCCAGGAAGAAGATGTTGTAGTATTATTTGGGATACTCTAAATTCTCCCACCTCTAGCTATGCAGTTTTAGAGTAAAAGACCAATTTCCTTCAAGTTCAAAATGGGTGGAATTGGAAAGAAGTTGATTTGGTTTACCTGACTTCTCAAATAGGTTTTGAACTAGGATGAGGAGCTCTAATGGACATAAGTGTTATCCCAATGCATGTAGGCTGTAGGTAGAAGATGGGAGCAATTTTACTACCCCTCATCTTCTGCATGACTCTGGTTCTCAAAGGGGATAAGCACATTTTGTATCTTCATAGCTCCCATTTCCCCAACATGGTTGGCCAAGTGAGTTCCTTGCATTTATTTTCATTGACATGTTTGTACTACGTTCTTACCAGTAGAAGTTTTGGAATCATGCATTTATTTTTAGAGTCACATTTGTATTACGTTGCCACCATTAGAACATTGGAAATTGGAACCAATTTGTAATCCATTGTCATGAGCAACAACTTGGAATAATTTTTTTCTATGTTATTTATACAAAATAGGAGCTTTCCTGCTCATCAACTAGTCATCTTTAAAAAGATATGTAATAATGTGACATTGTAATTCAGTTGTAATAAAATAAATGGTTGTGTTGTGTTAATATTTGTTATAAATTTACAATAAAGAGTTATTTTCTGAGTTTCAATGTCTATGAATCTATTCAAATCAATTTTTTTTTCCTTGAAGAAATTAAGTATTATCTATTTATGAAATAATTGCATGCATATTTAAAAGTAAAACATAAAGAAATACAAATGAAAAAAGAAAGTTTCCATCAAATTGACAAAAAAACATTATAAACATTAAAATTTGTCACTCTTGTTAGGGTTTACTGAAATGTTATTTATTTCTAATTTTTTATTGACCTTCTCCCTCAGTCCCCGATATCATTATTCATTTTATTAAGTCCCTTGCAATGTTAAGTTACTACCCCCTTGGCCTTGATGTCAATCCTAGCGCATTAAAGTTTAAAACAACTTTAAAACACATGTTTATTATTTATATCATAATTCATAAATTACTCAACTGTTCGTTGAACATTTGATGTATGGTTGTAGTTACATTCTGGATTGAAATGCACAGAGCGCTAGTCTTGGGAACTTAAACCTCCAAAATTACCCTTTAGCCATTAGATTTATAATGATCAACAGTTTAGAATTTGTTGCCAATGCAAGACTAAATGGCTAGTGAAACAAGATTTGTAATGATTTCATATCATTTGAACTTTGAGTGGCACTAGTGATTTTGACAATTGACATCTTGTCAGCTTGAGGTACATTTTGCATGTAGCGAGGTTGTTAGAGTCTAGACGTTAATCAAATCAAATATTTAAATAAATGCAAGGCTTAAGTTACATGAATCTATTTTTGGTTTGCATGAATCACGATTATGAATCATGATTATACCTAACCTCACACGTGACACATGTGGGTGTACACATGGACTAGGCTGGTAGTGGCACTATTGGGAGACTGTTGGCCCATAAATAAGGATAGTGAGCACAATTGTAAATTGAAATCATTCGTTGAAGGCTAAAGGCTTTACTATGAAGTGAAATGTTCAAATTGTCATGAGGGTTTTCATTTTGTAGGGTTAATAAGGAATAAGATTCACAAAGAAGATGATGTGGCATTATTGGATTTGGGGTTAGTCTAAATTCTCCTGCCTACAATTATGTAGTTATACAGTAAAAGACCAATTTCCTTCAAGTTCAAAATGGGTGGAATTGGAAAGAAGTTGATTTGGTTCACTTGAATTCTCAGATAGGTTTTGAGCTAGGATGAGGAGCTCTGATTGAGATAAGTTCTCTCCTAGTGCATGGAAACTGCAAGTAGAAGATGGGAGCAATTTTAGAATCCCTCATATTCTGCATGACTCTGATTTTCAAAGGGGAGAAGTAAATTTTGTATCTTCATAGCTCCCATTTCCCCAGTTTGATCATCCCACCTTTCCCCATGCATTTATTTTCAGACACCATCGCTGATCCCAGAAGTCCCGTGTGTTTATTTTTAGAGTGCATGGTTGACCCAACAAGTCCCATTTATTTTTAGACACACCTGTATTACATTTACATTTTCACCAGTGGTCCAGCAGGAGCTTGGAACTTGTGCTTACATTTGTATTTGTACTATGTAATAATGTGACATTGTAACTCAGTTGTAATAAAATCAATGGTTGTGCTATTAATTTGACATTGTAATTCCTTTTATTAAGTCCTTTGCAATGTTAAGTGTTATTGTGCTATTAATGGTTTTGCTATTAATGTGACATTGTAATTCCTTTTATTATGTCCTTTGCAACATTAAGTGTTATTGTGCTTAGTGCTATTAATGGTTGTGCTATTAATGTGACATTGTAATTCATTTTATAAAGGTCTTGATGTCAATCCCAGGACATTAATGGTTAAAAATAAAAAAAAAACTTTAAAACACATGTTTATTATTTATATCATAAATTACTCAACTGTTTGATGAATATTTGATGTATGATTGTAGACTCAAAATAAGGGAGCAAAGCAAGCTTATTGCTTAGTCACTAGTCCTCCAAGTTTTATAACCATGTCATAGATTTCTAAATTTTCATAACTACCTGATTCCTTGAAGTGGTTCACTTTGTTGAGTAACTTAAGTTCATGCATACACAACCTTTTAGTTATGGTGTGTGGATTTAGTCGGTGGGTCATAAGTTTTGAAAACTTTGAAACTTCAGACTTTGGTTCATTATGAACCTTCAACATTATGGACTTATCTTGCCTTTCAAAGGCACCATCATTTGACATCTCACTGAATGTTATGTATGGACTAAACTTGAGTTACCTTTTCGGGAATTTCCAAAAGCATGCAGGTTTAAAGGTCATCTTTTCAAGGAATGAAATTGAATGTTACATTTAAAGCACGTCCTATCAAAAATAGCGACATAAGTGGGTGGAAAAGTTTTACTCAGACATTTAGCTTGCATTCTCATTCTTTGCCAAGGCCAGTACTTCTCAAGTGCAAAAATTCATTCTCTGTGAATTTGTGCTCATGCAAAGTGAATGTTGGGTTGGCGTAAGGGATATGACGCTTAAACCTTTTGAGTTAGACAAATTTTGGGCACGCTTGGAGAGGGATGACAAGAATGAGCTAGATATAAAACTCTTAGAAAGCAGGCTAGCTCACACTAGAGGGTTTCCAGAAGCTGTGTTGAGTGTGGACCTGATAAGTGCATGTGCGAGAAGGTACATTCCATAGACATGGGAAATTAAAGCCATAGATGGAACTATAATTGTAGAAATTTCTCCTGAAGATGTTTCCCACATGTTAGGGATTCTGGAAAGGGAACCTGTAGAAGAAATGTCTATCATAGTGGTAGGTGAATTTTTCAAAGTGAATAAGGACTAGTGTAAGAACTCCATGGCCAAAACCTAGTTGAAGTTTGAACATAAAGGTAAGTTGGAACTACCGAGTAAACTCAAAAGAGTGCATTTTAAGGGAGAAATTGTAGATACTATTGATTTATTGCATCACATTGTTGGGAATGCACAAGTTGAGTTATTTGAGGATTGGATGTGTTGGTTTATCTTGAGAGTTTGTGATGAGAAAAATTTCATTGACTGGGCTGAAGTTATTTGCTTCCATTTGAATGAGCAATTATTTAATTTCCATAAGACTGCTACTTTCTGTGTGTTCTTTCCTGACATACATTGTAGATAGTCAGAGGTCCTTTTGGCCTAGGTTGGAGCTCCAAGGAATCCCAACTTCTAATATTCTTGTGTATAAATGCTTTCCTTAGTTCACTAGACAATTTGGAATGGGTGATTTTTGTCATGTTAATGATGCATTTTTTATGGCAGTCGTGAGAGAGCTAGATGGAAATCCAAAAATGTTCCTTCCCCTAAATTTATTTCTCTTGTATCAAAATTTGGGATTCTTTATATCCAATTTGATAAGTTTTCCTATATGAGAATAGGGAATTGTGAGAAAGCCCCATTTAAATTACCTTGGTATCCTGAATATTTACTGATATTTCTAGAAGTTTGTCAAAAAATGGCCATGGTTAATATTAAGTATACAAACATGGGGAAATGAGGGTATGTATTCCCTTTGGAAACCCCTTCTTTTATGTGCAAAACAAACTAGATGGCCAGGGGAGGTAAAGGAATTCTTAAGGAATATAACCTCCAGAATCTGTTTATGAGAGCTAATTTTGATAGTAAGGGTTTTGTGAAGCATAATCTCTATGGAGGGAGCTTATATCGATGCCACCCATCTATCAAATATTTCTAGGAATATTGTGTTGAAGGGAATGAAGTTTTGAGAAGAGATTATATGAGGCTAATGCTAAAAAAAATATAGGCTTTCGGTCTGTCATTTCACATTCCTAAAAATGTAGCTGAGGATTCAACAATCATAGATCCTGCATATGAAAAATTTCCTGATAAATCCAACCCTAGGGTTGATTAGAGCCAAAGTGAAATTTTAGATATGAGGGTGCATGCTATCCCAATTCTTAAAAGAACCCAAGAATGGTTGGATGGGAAATGTTAGAAAGTTGCTATTCCTATTTAGGAGCCTAAGTCATCACAGAAGAATGAACAAGGGTCTACAGAAGCATATGGTGCAAGTGTATCATCGAGGAAACCCTTTGTGAGGTCCTCTAGTGCATATTCTCAGTCAGGAGGTGATGATGATAGGCCAAAAGAAATAGTCAAGTTGAAGAGCATTTATGAACAAGATAGTGTGCTTTCCCCTACCCCTAAGAAGAAGACCAATCAAGAAAAACTTGTGGCTGTAGATTTTGAAGCTGTCTTTAAATAGATCGCTGAAGATAATATCTTTCCTCCTTTGTCTGAATTTCCCTCTTCTCCACCTCCAATTGATAATCCACCTATCACTCCTCACTCTCCTAAAGAAACTATTAGTGGAAATGAAGATTTTGGTTTGGTAGTAGCCTCCCCAAGATGGCTGAAAAAAGTAGTGGAGAAGAAGAGAAAGCATATTCCTACAATGACAGTTGGAGTGGATATAGTTTCAAAGTTACTTCAATCTCTTTAAAACCTAAGAAAGCCAGGACGATGTCAAGGATGGTGACTGATGCTACTTTTGGAATTCAAATGTTAGAAATTGCTAAGCTTGTGAATGATTTAAATGAAACTGAAATAATGGAGGTGGAATACAAAGTCACACATGTTGATATGGGGCCTCCAACATTGGAAGGTGATATGTACCATGCCAATTATTTAGTCAATACCTTGATTAAAATAGTGAAAGAATAGAGGAAATAAAATATAAAACTGGAATCTGAAGTCCTCACATTGAGTAACTTTATTTCTTCCATGACTACTCCTACATTTGATGAAGCCTCAAGTTATCAAATAGAGGGAATTGATGTGCTCACCATAGAGAAAATTAAAATGAATTTGAGCTATTACAGAGTTGCTTGTGAGGGGATCGATAAAATATCTCAAGAGCCTATCTTCTTTCTAAATAAATTTGTGCTATTTTGTACTCGAGTTGTTAACAAGAGGGAGGAGTTAGAAACAAAACTTTAGTAGCTTAGAAAAGATAAAACTAATCTATATGTACTCTCTTAGGAAATGAAAGAATTGAACTCTATGGATTTGAAGATAATAATTGGTGAACAAATTGTGAATAATCCTAAGGAGCTAGAACCTTCTTGGTCTATTTCATTGGAATAGAAATTGAAAATGTATGATAATTTGGTGAAGGAAATTAATAATACACTTGATCAATATTATGAAATGTTGGTGGAAATTATAGAAGATTTTTCGTATTCTGGGAGTGGAAATTATTGATGATTTTAATGAAAACATTCTAGATATAAGAGATATTTTTCTAAAGTTTAGAGAGATATTCAATAAAGAAATAGCTGATCTTGCTATAGTGACATGGGAGTCCTTCTCGAAACTCAATGGAATGGAGATCCACCTGAAGACTTGTAAATGTGGAGAAGAGAAAAGATCTTAGATGTTGGTTGAGTCTAATTTTTTTTGGGCCAATGGAGAACTAGGTTACAAATTACAACTCTAGGAAGCAAAAACATCACCACAATTGTCACCAAGTATCGACAATACAAACAAAGAGTAAAGGCGCAAGAAGCATTACTGAAGGAGAAGGAGGCATAAATAATTGAAAGCGAAGGAGTCAATGCTAGGAGTGGGACCACTTTTTAGTTTTTATGTTATTTTCTTTAATTTGGCTCTCTTGATACTTCAAATACTTTTCATTTTAATTTCTAAAATGATTGTCTTCAAAAAATTGTTATCAAGACAAAAAAACTCTATATTTGCTAGTGAATTGTCTATTATTGGAATGATAGATTTTTGGATAGTTTCATTGTTGTGGAATGTTTATCTATGAATAAAAATTTTATGGTGATGGATGCGTAAGGATTTCTCAGTAAAATTTAGGTGATTTTCTAAGAATAAATGACACTTTCTATCATATTTATATCAATCCATGATTCCATATTTGGTGAATTTTGCGAGATTTTTAAATGGTATATTAAAAATTTGGCGAATCCCACCTGCTTATACAATAATACGTTGTAATATTCAAGGAAAAATGTGTCCTCAAATGTAATTATTTTTAATGTTATTGGAAAAATAGGTCCTCATGAGCAACTATTTATAAATTTTAATTGGAGAAATGGGTCTTCACAAGCAACTATTTGTAAATTTTAATTAGCGAAATTGGTCATGATACAATGCTGTTTTAATAGTATTGGTGAATATGTAGGTGTTTTATTAAATGTTTTTTGGGATTCTAGGAAAAAATATTAGTCGGTCCAATTGAAACGCGTAGTTTGACAATGGCGAATTTGTTGCTTAAATATGCCTCATAAAAAAACTCATTGGAAAATGGACATGCATTGGACCTATAGTTCATAAAATCCAAGCGATTTGGACACCCTGTTGGGTGCGAGAAATTCACCAATTTTGACTTGGCCAATTCCTATAATTTTCCAATTGGCATAGATTCACCACTAAATTTTTCCCTGGTCCTCTGGATAGGACCTTTTGTCATTACTAGCAAAGGAGGGGAAAACTCTTATTATCTACAAAATATGTTAGGAGAGGATCAGGAATTTCCAGTGCATGGACAATTCCTAAAACATTTGTTTTCTTAATCTTCCATGCACAATAGTCTAGGAGAAGGATGAGAATTGCCAATGCATGGAAAATTCTTGAGATACTTCTTAAAATATATAATTTCCATTCACAGTAGTTTTAGTTTCTCATGTCATTCCATCTTTCATTCATGGTCTACCTCCTAGCGATTATTTTGGATTCTTGCAATGATCTCACGCTCATTCATCCCCAATCAGAGCCACTGTTAGGACTAGGAAATCCTCACATTTTTCACTAGCCTCCACCCATTTATCTTTCACATACCATAGAAATTTTCCACACTTTAATTCTATGATGAATACTATAAATTGTTGAAATTTGTGTGACAAGATCCATTTTGTAGCCTACATTGCCAAATGATTACATCCATTAGTAAGTTTGAGGCTCCATAGTCTTGTCCCCATTCCTAAACAAAATTAACACCATCGGCCTATCAATGCCTCATTGGTATAACTCCCATCATAGCCCCACCGATGGTCCCATGAAAGTAGCTCATAACCTAATATTGGTGTAACAATACCCTATTGGGCTGACTCCTAAGGCGCTCTCCTTGGTAGATTGATAGAGTCAACAAAAGTAAGCACATTGTTGTAACACATTTATATCAGTGGAACAAATGTTTGCTTTCCTCTGATATCTCGACATAACCATAGATTACCAAGTGCATAATGAATATCGGGGGAATTGGGATGCATTGGGGTAATGTTATCTGGCGTCTCATTGATTTATTCATTGGTGGAGAAGGTGGCTATTGGTGGAAGAAGAATCATAGTCTCGCCGATACAACGACAATGATTACTACTAATTGATGTGACATCTTGAGGAATCATCAAGATATTTAAAATAAATGTTCTCCTTTGATGACAAGACTAAAATAGGTGGTGTATTTATGAACCCAAGCTAAAGTGAAGTACACCACAAGTTGATCACACAGTTATTGCAAAATTTGGAAATTTTTTCTAAGGGCAGAAGCAGAGAGGTGAAGCTTGGAATTTTTATGCATCAAAAAACTAGATGGAGATGAGACTCAAGTAAGTACATCAATCCTAGCTGAGAAGTTATATTTTTTCAAAGGTTTAAGAATTTAAACAATGGAGGAAAGTACGAAAAATCCCAAAGCTAAAAAATAGAAAACTAAAAAGAGACTCCTAAATCAAGGCCTAATAGATCAATGCCTTGGGTCAGGGTTGAGACCTAAGAGGAGTGCTCAAATGAATCCTTCAATGGATCGACTATTAGACAAACATAAAGGCTTGGGAGATATTTGGACATCGCAACACGAATATGAGCTCTTCATGTACCATTGTACAATTTTTTTTTTTAGGTTTCAACTAGTCTGTAACCCATGGAGGTTGAACTTGGGGAGACTCGTGGTGCCCAATGTGTTCATTAACATAGAACTAATAAAATCTCTTTCTAGTAGATACGACCCCAAGAAGAGAACTATTCAATCACATAGTGGGGCTAATGTGCTTGTTATTTCTAAGGATCTCATTTCTAATGTGTTTCAGTTGGAGTGTTCTCTAGACTTTCCATTCACAATCAAAGACCTCTTTACATAGTACCATCATATGGATACCAACTACAAATGATGGAAATTTCCTCTGCATAGGCCCAAGAATGAAGGAGGCCAACTCAGGAGGTTTTCTAGCAATGAAAACCCTCCTTTTCACGAGGATTTGTTTGAGAAATATTTTCAATACACTTATTATTTAGTTGGTCAGGTTTTGGGGGTAGAGGTTCTAACTCTCATGTCTATTGCCCCAATCGTCTTAGTTACATACATATAGAGCAAGGATGCTAGGTCATTTGATTATGCTAATTACTTGGCCAATGACCTAACTCAAGGGCTTGGAAAGATTAAAAATAATAATGACAATATTTATTTCAAACACTACTCTCTGCTTATGTGTTTGCTTTTGCATGAGGGACAGGTCAGAAGGGTTTGGAGTGAAGAATTGAGAATAAGAGAAACAAATGAAAATGGAGATTTCAAACCTACACAAATATGGACCTCATTGTGGGATAGCTGATTTGGTAGGTCTCGTTACCTTTATTTTGAAGAGTTTTTTGTGAAACCATTGATGAAGTTGGTGGGATATCTGTGTGATTATAACTTATACCCAAAAGTACAAAGATTTCTAAGACCAAAAGACAATGACCCAGGAAATAAAGTGAATCATAACTGGGGGGACTAGTATGCTTTCTCTGATTGTATAGTGATCAGGGTCTATGGGTTTGAAGGAACTCCACACTTGCTGTGACGAGTAGTTCTAGATAGAATTTCCTATTTAGAAAATGTGAGGGAATTGAAAAAATCTGATGCCAAAACACCTCAAAGGACATAACAAACAATCAATTATGCCCAACACTTTGTGTTTTGGAGACTTTACAATGGTCACAAATGAGGGATATGAGGAAATTGATACTAAATTGGCACAATACAACCTCCCTCTAGGTAATCAAAGGGAAAATTTTGATGCAGGAGGCTTTATTCACAAAGCAAGACTATCATAGGGGCTATTAGGGTATGAGCATTTGTTCTCAGTTGAAGATGTGATCAAAAACCATGATGAAGCTTCCACCATTAATAGAATGGCTACATATAACAAGATTATGCTTGCAGAAGAATGGAAAAGAAAAAATGTGCCATCTTATTCAAAGGCATTTGGTGAAATACAAGATCCTCCTACAAGAATTGAACAAATTATTGCTCATGTGAATGAATTGGTGAAGGATGTTCCCCCATTTGTTTTTGATGCACCTCATGCAACCTATCCAGGAGTATAGGTAGAAGACATAGAGCCCCTAGACTACATACCTTCACAGCCTACTCTTGAGGTGTGTTTTTTTGTAGATATTCATACAAGTGAAGAAGAGGAGAGTGATGAGGAGGGTGAACAAGTAAAAAAAATAAGTGCTCCTATAATTGTATAGTATGATCCCCCTCAAGAGCATAATGTTGTAAGGTTTGAGGCATTAGATGAATTATTTGATGATGTTAGGGTCAGGGCTACACAAGAGTTCATTTTTTATTGTGATTTTGTAAAATATTCTAAGTTTAAATCATTTATTTATGAATATATGTATCGGGGCTACACAATTTGTTTATCAAACAAACTATATATGTATCAAATACAATGGGACAAACATAAAAAATGGGAGAGTCAGCCGACAACATGATGAGCACCCTATCATAGAGTAGAAGCTTTGAATAGATCTTAGGTGGTCACAATATTTTGCTTGGAGATTAACATATTGGTGCATTCACTTGCAACAATATTTTATTTTAATTTTGTTTAGTTATCAAACAACATAACTTTTTGTGATGGGTTTGAAGCTTGTTGCCTCTCATATATATAAGAGAGACCAAGACCTAAAAACATCATCATATCATCTTTTTTTTTAGGGTAGGCATTTGTTAGAAGATATATTGCACCCATTCTCCCATCCATATCATGTCATAAACTATTGTTATAATGCATATTATTTAAAGATAAATACAATGGAGAAGGTTATGCATAATTATTGACTTGCTTTCAAGTGTTCAACTGTTGTGTGGATTCATATGGTTATATGTTATTTGGCTGTCTTCAAAGTGGTTGTTTATATTATTCAAATTGAATGTGTGGAAATACATTTAATTTTTCAATACACATTTGTTGTAGTTGTGTGATGTTGTTGACTGGTTTCTATGTGTAGAAGAATTAAATTTCCTTTTAAGAGATCAAATTTAATAGGTTCCTATTAAGATTAAAGTCCTTTTGAATAGGTTGTCTTAATTGGTTTCCTTTCACATTTGAATTAAATCCTTTCACAACTTCATAGTAGCATAAGGGGATATCACTAGGATCACTATGAAGAGTCCAAATAACTAATATACTTGCATGTTTGCACAAGGTGAAATTTTTTAAAAGTGCCCAATTGTTCGAGTTAAGTTGAAAAGTAAGTCTATCCATCTTACAGAAGCCTATCTCCAAAATCATCATTCACCTCTCAACTCTATTCACCCAATAGTGTAGGCATTGGTCATTTTAGAATAATCTCATATAAACCTCATTATATACTTGATTTTTAAAATATTTTTAGTAGGAAGTAGTAATTATTCTTGCATCTACCTCATCTCACATGCCATTGCAAGTAGATTGCTTAATTTAGAGATCATAGCCTTCAAAATATTCCTATCATTCAGGTACACCCACCTAGGTTTGGCAGAGCCTAAAGAGTAGGAGGTAATCAAAATCTTTTCTACCTCATTCATGGGCCAAAAATGTATCAAGAGATTGGCACCCTCTTGTGTTCTAAAAACCTACATTTTTGAGACCTAACAACATGCACATATCATTCCCTAGACTGATGCTCAAATCATTCCATAGAATGATCACTATGAATGAGTCTTACTAGCCAGCCTTCGAACAGTGTAAGATGATAAATGACATTCATCAAGGTTTGGCTAATGATAATGTTAGTTATTAAACCAAACGGTCGTTTGATTGTTAGTCATTCTTAAAATGACAGTAGCTTGAACTTATGTCCATAACAATCATAAATATAAACATGGGTCTCTCCAAACTTGAACATTAATATAAATGTTCCAACTTTGTATGTGATTTAAAATGAAAAGAACGTCATTCGATTCTTTAATTTGTACAAAAAGGACACTAGTATTGTTTAGATAATTGTATATCCAGAATGATAGAAAATTGACCATTTACATGATATACTGGATAACTTGAAAATGTTAATGAGACATATTGGCACAGTAACTTGAATTTTTTTGCAAACAACATTGTTATGATACAAACAACGCATTAGCATGTAGAAACTATTCAAACAAAACTATTAGATTATTTCTTTGAAAAAGGAAATTTACATCTTGTATTACTGTCAAATGATATGAAAATTTGTGGCATTATATTGAATAAAAGAAATTTGTTATAATGGTTTTTATTTTAAAATGTATGCATGAATATATTAACTTAAGTTGGCACATATACATGTGTATGTGCACATAGACCTTCATCTATGTACATACACATACTTGTGACATACCTTCTTTTGTTACTTATTTAATTCATTTTTAATGAATACTAAATTACGATGAATGTAATCATGTGACATGTGTATGAATTGAATGGATAATGTATTGAACAAATCCTCTTGAATTATTTTTTTGAATTTATTTAAGTAGAGGAATTAAGTAGACTAATTTACTTTTCCATAGATATGTGTGTAAAGATTATTCTCTTTTTTTAGTAGAACAACAACACCTAAGTAAACTAGAGCACCTTAGGGTAGATGCTGCTAGATGGTAGATAGGTGGTAAGGAACAGACTTATGTTGTTGAAAGTTACCTTCTGGGATGGTTTTCAAAATGGAGTACAAAGGGTATAGGTTTTTCTTTATCCAAAACCTATCTTTTGTTGTTGCAACTAATTTTAAAGCTTAGCCAAGTAGTTAACCCATTATGTATGTATGGACTTATATGTGATAAAACTCTTTGCCATTCCTAGCATAGATCTTGCATTTTCTGATCATAGATAGAGATGCATGTTGATGTTTGGGCACACACCAGATTTCACCTTCCAGATTGTTCTCTTGCTAAATTTTTTGTGCAAGGTCAGACATTCTTTGAGTAAGAATAATTTTGGGGAAGCGTAGGCTTCGTGGTTGGGATGTAAAGAACCTCATCCATGTTCTTGTCCACCAAAGGAGGTAAGCGTTAAAATAAAACCTTGGAGGTTTTCAAGTTATCAAAGGAATATGATTTAACCTTGATGTAAAATTGTATATTGTATTGACTGTGTGGCCCAATGAACCAAGTCAACTTGGATATTGTAATTGACATTTGGAAATGAATATATATATTATGACTCATATTTTAATTAGACATGTGTTGCTATGATTAAAATAGCTATTTAAGTTATGTCTTTTTAAAATTTAATATTCATAATGTCATTTGCAATTAATATTTAAGTAGTAATTAGAATGGGTTATTACAAATATCTTTGGAATCAACTGGATGTTGGAGATATTGCTCTCCTCTACCCGCAAAATTCAAAGATTTAATACTTGAGGAACAAAAAAATGGTATCCAAAATGAGGAGATCCCAATTTGATTTATTAAAAATTATTAAGTTAATGATTACTCTTTCTATATCCCTAATGATGAGTAAGCTGATGTGGGATTGGATGTTTAGTTTGGGTTGGTACATGTGGACCTTCAAGTCCATTACTATTATGTTCCATAAGTTGATGTGGAATGTGATCTCATTTAAAGGAAAGAAAATGTGTATCTTGAGAGCAACTACACTTGGCCTGCATGAGTCTCCCATTCTGCATCTTAATGTAATTGTCACTATATTTAGCTAGTAGGGGGAAAAAATGAAGCCCATATCTTGAAGCCTATGATGATTAATTACAAATCAAATCTTGTGTGCTAGGTAATTATTGCCAAGGCCCCTACCATGACATCCTTGAATCATTTTTTCATATGCTTCTTCAACGATGGGTTTTTGGAAAAGACCATTGGCATGTGGGGATTTGTAACCACATCTATTCAGGACAACAAAAATATCACATAACCTTACATATCTTAGGAAGGCCCATGGTATTGACTTGATCTAACCTTCTTGAATATTTCTTGCCCTTCGCATCTTATTGGTTATTTCAAATCCTTCTTGAGCACATTTTTCATTGTTGTAACCAACTTTATCTTGTGAACCAACTCAAATTGATTAAGAGAATGGGTGGAGATAGGGTTCGAACGGAGCTTGGATCTTGTTAAGAATTTTGTAGAGATGCCCTAACTTGGCACATTTATATGGAGGGATGCCTACTACCTTTAATAGAGATTCTCAATGGCCACAACAAGAACCTTTCAATTCAATTTTCCAACAGTTGGAGCAACACATAGGTTAAATTTGGAGGTATTTCTTTTGAGGTGAGTGAAGAGATTATAACTAAAGCTATTGGTCTCTCATGTAGTGGTTGAAAGATCAAGAAACAAACCAAAGTACAAGATGCTAACAACATGAACTAGTTATTCTAGAATAACAAGCACCCCACCAAATTACATGTAGGGTACAACCAAAGCAAGTTTCCAACATCATGGGACCAAGTTTGTTTGGTGACAATGAAATATTTAACACTTGAGGGTAGTTTAAATGTTTTTATTATTACCACCACTACTCAACCATTTTAGACACCACTTGCTTATAAACTTCCCTTTTTTTCTTCTTTCATCTCTCGAGTTGTCTGTGAAAGAGGCTATGGAGCTTTTTGCTAAGAACCTTGAGAAACCCCTTGTCTGCTATAACAAGGGCTTATCCTGAGATTATACCATTTTCATCTTTTGCTTTGGCCCTCAAACCAATCTGTGCTAGCTTAGTGGAAGAATTTTTGGATGTCAATCCCCCCTTGAAACCCCCTAGAACCCCCACAAGATGAATGTTGCTAAACCAAATACCAAGCATAAGCTAAATCCCCTTGTCAACCATCCCATTCCTAGAACTAACCCTAAACCCCTAGCTAATAAGTCTAAAAAGAAGAGAAAAAATATCCATGCTTAGGGCTAAAAAATGACAATGGTGGGGCTTTGTTCAAGCTAAAAAATTCCACTGCTAAAAAGACAAGTAAGCATGCTGGGAAGAAAACACCATAAAATAAGAAGAAGAGTTCTCATCACCTTCATTGTGGAAGAAGAAAACTTTGATTACGAGGAGAATGATGATATCACTAATAACACTTGTGGTAAGGAAAACTCGACTATTACTAAGCCTGATATTGGTTCTAAGCATGCCAATGTGAGAAGATCCAACAGATTGGTTGGAAAATAGAGGCTCGAGGTTAATATTCATGAAATTTCAAGTGACTTTGAACAAAACAACATACAGGATAACAATAATGAGAATATGGAGGAGGATGCTAAGGATAACAATGATGAATTGAGCCATTTTTTAGAGCTCAATAAAATGATTATGGAGGACTCCATCCCAGACTCTACCCCCCACATGAGCACAAAGATGAAGCTACCCATCTCTATGAGAAAATTTCTTAGGATTGCAATGCTTTGATGACTAGAGTCAATACTCTTGAAAGGAAGCTTAATTTCCTTACATGCTTCACTCTTAAAGTGATCCACTACTTTTTTTTCACTCTAGCTTTGGTGCTCTAGGAGGAGATTAAAAAAGATGACGCTTCTACTAACCCCAATTCCAACCAACAAAAGATAGATGTCTTCAAATTCTTCATGGAGGAATGGGAGAACATCTTCAAATGGGGGGGTCTTGTGGGTTATTTTTTGGTTGTTACCTCTGTTGGCACTATTTCTCTATGATTATTTTGCTCTCTATGATCTTTTTTGTTTTTCATGTTGAATTTAGTTATATGAACTTTTATCTTTGTGGCCTTTTGTGATATGGGTACAACACCCTATAAATATTGCTTATCTAATAAAAAATGAACTAAGGACATATACTATCCACTATATAAAACTTGTTTATATTATTTATCTATGCTTTTATTTTACATTCTTTAGCTATTACGAAGTTCGAATGTGTGTAAAGATTTCAATAATTTTTCTTTTCATAAATATTAATTACATTATCAACTTTGACAAATAGAAAAAATGAAATAGAAAATTTTAGTGGAAGAGTAATCAAATAGAAAGGATGCACATTTAATGGAGAGATAGTGGAAGAGCAATCATATAGAAATGATACACATTTAATGGAGAGATCCAATCTAGATAAATAATATTTTACTTGATTCAAAATTTTTATAGGAGGTGAACAAATGATGAGTTACAAATTGGTTATCATAAAAATTTCAATATTTTATTGTCTTATATTATAATTATAAGGTAAAATTAACTTAGATTTTAATTAAGCTAATTATTTTTTATTTTTAATTAAATTTGTTATTATTTTTTAGATTTTGTAGTGCCCTCCACAATGCACCCTTCCTTAATATGTGATTTATTTTGGTTGGGTTGTTTTAATTAAACCGGTTAATAATGTTGTTTGTTAGTAATGAATTAAATAAATTTTTAAATAGAATTGTGTCAGCAAATAGATATGAATGTTGCTCCTGGATAATTAACTTATAAAGTTATAAAGTGATTTTATAATTAAATCTAAAGATGATTATTGTTTAATGTTGAATTTAATTAATAAATTTAAATATGAGAAAATATCTAAGAAAAATAAAATATTAAAATTAGTATTTATTTTCGAATGAAGATAAAGGATAAAGGGAAAGAAAAAAAGGTTAAAAAGATAGAAAGATTTCACATGCAGAACATGCATAACTTTAAACTAGTTGTCAAAAAGAAACTAAAAACCTATTGGAGATTTTTATTAAAAATTTGTTTTCAAAAAATCTAATAGAAAATCTAATAGTAGGCTTTTTGGTAAATTAATATTGTTTCGACAAATGGTGGGGGGAATAGACATTGGTTCTAGTATCATATTTGATATTCTCTTGATTTTCATCCCAACCTTCGCATTCAAAAAATGATATTGGGTATTCGATGAATGATAATTTTTGAGGGAATTCGTTTATAAGCAGTGGAGTTTTGAAGGAAGCATATACAGTCATGAAAACAGTATTTGTAGGTTTTCAATGGGGAGGAATTTCGAACATGGGAAGCACACAGTCAAGTGGATTTTCTTATCTGAGAAGCAAAGTAGAAACCAAGAATAAGGTGTGGATTCAGACTCTGTTGTTATGAGAATTCAAATTTGATATTACTATCTCGGTATTTCTATGGATGACAACGTGTGACATGTAAATCGATTTTCATAATCCTTGTGTCTTTTTCATTTCTTAATGGTGTGTATTCAGCGCACTACCCAGAAATAAGTAGGGAGCCTTAAGATAAGAATGATGGCACGTTAGTAGACTCCTTCTCTGTATTAGTAATGTTGCATACACATGAAATATATGATAGGTTCGTACAAAGTCCTTTGTGCTCATTTTCTTTATTAAAAATCACGTTTGGTGGACATTCTTATCTTGTTGGCTTTCAAAAAATCTCTGCAATTCCCTATAGGAGAATCTAAGACAACTTTGTGTTTTGCATGCATAGCAAGCTTGGAATAAGCTTTGAATATTGGTGAACCTACTGCTTGTGCGTCTCCCCTCATCCCTTCATGTGTGAAGTCCGTTGTTTTCTTTTACATTGTTTGATATGATTTATGCTGTAGTGCTAGTATGGCTGCATATTGATCTTACATCGGTGACTCCATTTTATTCGATGCCTTTTTTTGGTGTTTGTAATTGGTGATTCCACCTATTCATGGCACCGATACCTTGGAATAGCATTGTGTCATGCTTGGTGGTTGTTTCTTATTAAATGGTTATTGTTGAGAGCGCTACAATGCCACCATGGACTGCATTCTTGTGTTTCTTTATACCCTTTGTTTTTGGAGTTCGATGTGTTTTCCATTATATCGCTGCCATTGTCGTTGATATCCTTGACTTACATAACCCTTCCCCTGCAGGTTACATTTAATGCTATTGACCTTATATTAATGAATTCGCTTATGGGTGGGACCGGTTTCATGAGTTCGATGAATTTGTGGCTACTTTGTGACATTTGAATTGCGCCTTATTTTGCATACCTGTCTAACCAAGCTGTGGTATCCACATTATTGATTGAAATTCCTCCACCATCTATGCTCTGTTTTCCACGTCCTTGATGGATGATCTTCTACTTATGTTTGTCTTGGTAGGACTAGCGTATCAATGTTCTAATATATTATATATTGTAAATTGTTCAGGATGAAATGCGTCTCTTGCTTCTTCATAGGGAATTCTATTCGTCATTGTAAATATTGAATAGTACCTATCATTGTCATTATGGCTAGAATGGAAATAATAATAAGATAAAATGGATAATAGCTTAAATTCCATTAAGGTTATCAAATAAAAAGAATATAATACATGATGAATTGATTTGAAAGTATTTATTTAATCTTTTTATGTAAACTCTACTTATAATATCAAGTATCTATTTAGATCGTAGTAAGATTTAATATTATATGGAATTTGAAAGGATTCTTTATAACAATGAGTTTCATATTGGATTAAACCTTAAAACACTTTGATTGAGATATTAAAACCTTGATATTATAAGAAAGTTGTTGTATTTGGAAGGCTTACCCTTGGTAAGAAGATGAATGATTAGGTTTACTTGATAGTAGACTAAAGATGGTATTGCTTGCAATATATGAATGATGATAAATAGTAACAAAAAAAAATTATGATAATTTAAAAGAATATATATATGTATAATATTTTATTATTTTTGATAAAGGGTAAAATGGGTTTTACAGGGACTCGAAACCACAAAGTTTACAATAGAAAAGAAAGGACAAAAAATTCCAATAGACACAACTAGCTACACAAAAGGAAAAAACCAGAACAAGCAGCAGCCACTCGCAAAAGACTAGGAAGGTCAGACAAAAAAATCCAGCAGAAATGCCAACAAAAAGACTAGCTACAATTAACCCAGAGTCTCTAGGACAAACTCTATCTCAGCCTCCAGATTCTGCATATCTTGGACACCCTTCTTAAAGGTTTGAATCATTTGCGGAGTGGGGGGAGCCTTGCTCTTCAAATTGGCCCTGAAATAATAATATTTCATTGTTAAAATAAAATAAATTCATATATATGTATTACATTTTATGTATATAATATATATATATATATATATATATATATATATATATATATATGATTGTGCATATGTTGGGGTGTTATATAGAGTTTATTTATGTCTATGTGGAAATAATTGCTTTGTGGGCTAAGTAGATCAAGTAATGGAATAGGACAATGGAGTTACTTAAGCTCGGTTATTTAGAAAGGTTTGATTGCTTTTGCATATAGATAAATAGTCTCTTAATTGAAATATGGGTTAAATGGAAGACAAAGGAGTATGTTAGATGAGTGGGAGTTGGAAAAATAATTAGAGGGAAAAAGGAATTGATTTAGTTACACTTAAGTAATTGAAGGATTTAATTTAATGATAAATATGATGATCTTTAAAAATATTGCTTTCCTCTAAAATCATTTAATCAATAATTTGTTAATATGTGTTCATTTCATGGTTGCATTGATGAATTGCATGCTTGTCTCTAAAGTGTTGATTAGAATGACTAAGGTGATTTTGGGTTTTTTGTTATAAAGGAGTTCTTGTGTGAAGTTGTTATGGTAGTCTTCCAGAGGTCAGAGGGGAGTATGGTTTTTACTTGCATGAGTTGGTATGGGGGTGGGGATTAGGTGAGGCTGCTATGGTAACCCAAAATGGGGGCCAACAACCTAGGAAGATCCGCATTAGGTAACCCCTTGACAATGGTTGATCTTTATACTCAGATTATGTGCATAAGGGTATGTTGAAATTAAAGACAATGAAGCTCTTCAAAGAAATACTACTGAGCATGAATGGGAAATACTATCTGGACTACATCATGGTCAAAATATACAAGTTTCTAAAATAGATATGTTGGGAAGGAGAGATTTTGATAGACAAGCAGATTGGTGTAATGAATATCATGGTGGAATGTATACGAATCAAGCAATGAACTTCATCAGTAGCATGAGAGAACATGGATGTCTCATACATTACGAAATACCATAGCCTATGAACTACACAACCCTCAGTGATAAACAAAAAAAGGCACTCAACATAATCATGACACACTACCATAATAATCAAAATGCATCGCCCTTGTTGATGATAATTCAAGGAACAATAGGGACAAGAAAGTCATCTAATTGGTGCTATTAGTCAATCTCTTAAAAATGTAGCATATCTTTGTCCTTCTCCTCTTCTATTACTAGCACCAATTGGAGTTGCAACATTCAACATAAGAGCATCCATAGTTCATTCAAAACTTCAAATCCCAATCAGAGATTTTGGTCAATTGGAAGGAGTGAGGCTCACAAGTTTTCAAGAAGAAATAACAAACATCAAGTACAGTCTAATTGATGAAATGAGCTTCATTGGTCAAAACTTGCTAGAAAACATTGATTCTCAGCTCTGACAAGCATTCCCACAAAATGAAAATTGTAACTTTGGAGGTAGATATCTATTTGATTAACCCAATTAATTATTTTATATGGAAATAGAAAAAATTCATGTAAATGACAATTGTATAACTATAGCATTCTATAGTACTCACAATATAATTGTTATCAAATTTCTATCAAGCATATCTATCATTTTTGTTGGAGATTTGGGCTAGTTACCTCATGTTAATGATAGACCACCATATGATAGCAACACACAAGCTAAGTTGCTATGGGATGAATTCAAAACTGTGGTCACTCTGGATAAAATATTTAGACAAGATGGACAAAACATCCATCAACAAATATTTCGTCAACTTTTGACAAATTTGAGAGATGCAAACCCCAAAATCGATGATTAGAAATTGCTTATGACAAGAACCACTATTACATTAGATGCAAAAAACAATTAGGAGTTTGATAGTGGTATGCATTTATTCTCCACAAATGAAAACATTAATAACCATAGCAAGAAAATGCTATACTCATTGAAGCATCATGTTGCACGTAGTGTTGCAATAAAATTAGGAAGTAGAAATGTAGGAGAAGAATGCTCAAATGATGAGTTGGATCTAGAATTATTGATATGTAAAGATGCCAGGGTTATGTTAACCTCAAATCTACTCATACAAGCAGGCCTTGTCAATATATACAAAACATTGTAGACAACCTAGAACTGGTCCACCAAAACCACCAACATATGTCATGGTTGCATTTGACAACTATTTAGGAGAGCCATTTTACTATCATAACCCAAAGACAATTCCAATTACAACAATATAGAGGGGCAGGACAATCCATATTCTGTTAAGATTGGCTTGGGCATTGACAATTCACAAATCACAGGGTTTAACTCTATCAAAAGCTACTATTGATATAGGACCAAGAGAAAGAATGGGATTTACATTTGTAGGTATATCTCGTGTAAGATGGATCAAAGGATTAAGAATTATGCCACCGTTCACATATGACTATTATGAAAAAATGAAAAATGGTAGAAAACTTGCCAAGAGAAAGGATGAGGAAAATAGATTGAAAATATTAGAAGATACTTGATGTAACATGCATATGTTCTTCAATGTTGATTCCATGAGTCTCAAATTCCAAAATCTAATATATGTGTATGATATTTAGTTTTATGCTACATTCAATTCTTTTGCTATATAAAAATTCAACAAATTATCAATGTTTCCAGTTACTCTTCCATTTTTTTATCGTGTTCAAAATCTATTGAATACTATTTTCCTTATATGATGATGATGCAAGCATGGATCCTACCAACAATCCATATAAGCACCCAATGGCTGGAAAAAATGAACCTCATGTACAAGAACCATTCCTATTGCAGCACTCAATTTGCACCATAATAGATGATCAATAAAGACAAGAGTCACTAGAAAGGGTCAACTTTATCATTTTAACAATGCAAAAGGAGATGGAAAAGTGTTTAATTTTGACTTGGTTGATTCAGATGGTGGTGAAATAAGAGTAACATGTTTTAATGCAGTTGCAAAAAAGTTTTATGAATGTATAGAAACTAGAAAAGTGTTTCTCATCTCAAAAGGGAGACTCAAACCTGCACAAAAGAATTTCAACCAATTAAAAAATGAATGGGAAATCTTATTAGAAATAAATTCAATTTTTTGAGTTCTGTTTGGAGGAGGATAGCTGTATACCAAAACAACAATTCCATTTTACATCGATAAGAGAAATTGAGAACATGAAAAGAAATTCTTTGGTTGATATTATTGGTGTTCTCTCAATCAACACACCAAACACCATATTTAGAAAGAATGCCACAAAAACTCAAAAAGAACCCTTCAATTGAAAGACATGTCAAGTTGTATGGTGGAATTAAGAATGTGGGGTGATTTCTGTAATAAGGAAGGTCAACAACTCCAAGAAATGTGCAATGTAGGAACTTCCCCGATTCTTGCTATAAAGGCTACACGCATTAGTGATTTTGGTGGGAAATCTGTGGGAAGAATTACTACAACCCAACTCCTTATAAATCCAAATCTTCCTAACTCACACCGATTGGGATTGTGGTTTGATACAGAAGGGAAGAATCTCCATTCTCATTCTATTACAAAGGAAATCACATCTACAATAGAAGAAAAAATGTTAAAAAGTATCTCACAAATATAGGATCAGGACCTTGGCAACTCTTGTAAACCTTATTGGATAGTGATAAAAGCTACCTTATCTTTCATTAAGGTAGAAATTTTTTGTTATATACAACTTGCCCCTTGAAAATTGGAGATAGGCACTACAAAAAGAAGATAAACACTAATAAAAATGGTCAGTGGTATTGTGGAAGATGTGATAAAACTTTCCTTGAATGTGATTATAAATATATACTTCAATGCAAAGTGCAAGAGCATACTTCATTCACTTGGATTACTGCTTTTGAAGAAGCAGTGAAAGAAATTATGGGTGTTACAGGAAAAGAATTGAACATTTTGAAGCATGAAAAACAAGATGATGTTAAGTTTTCACACATTATACAAAAGGTACTTTTCAAAAGATACATATTTAAACTTCAAGTGAAAAGAGAGACGTATAATGATGAATAGAGGATTAAATGCACAGTCATAAAAACAACAAAGTTTGATTATTCATCTAAGAGAAAAGCTTTATTAGATTCAATTGCAAAGCTATAGGTTTCATAACATTCAAATGCTTGAATGTATATTATGTTAACAATGTATTCAAACATTTAAAAAAAACTAGTGGATATATCTAAGTTAGTTAATGCCATTTTGTCGTGATATACTTCTTTGATGTTGTCAATACTAAATCTAATGATTGACAAAAATTTCTGATTTTAAATTTATTGTTCTTTGTTGATTGTCGTTATATACAAGTTGGTATGATTTCAAATTTGAATGTGTACCCTTATATATGGGAATTGAAATAAAAAATGACACAAACAATAATGAAATCAAATCAATTGCTTTTCAAATTCATATTCATGAAAATGTAAGCATTTTTTTTCAAGTCAATAGGCATCTCGATAAAGATAACTCTTGGCGTGTTTTACATATATTATTAATTAATATAGGTATGTTAGTCTTAATGAAATGTGATTCATAAATTGTAAATTCTTACTTTAATATTAACATAATTAATTTTAATTTTAATAGTAATTTTAATTTGAATACAAAGTATAACACTAACACTCATCTTAATTTTAAGATTAACAGTAATTTTAATTTTCACACTAACATTAATTCAACACCACATCTAATACTAACACTAATTGTAACTTTAGCATATATTTAATTTTTAATTAAATTTATTAAATATATATAAAAATAATAAGTTAAATACATAGAGTTTCCAAATTTTAGAAAATAAAAAATAAAAAAAATTCTAAATTTTACCATTTCATGTAAAAGTTTCTAAATTCATATATTTTAAATTAAGAAACATTCAAAATCTTTTTAAAACAATATATCTCTTGATATTTTTAAATAGATTACCACACATAAAAATAAATTTCTAAAATTTTAAAAATTAAGTATGAAAGAACTTTCTTAAATTTACATGAGTTTCTAAATTAATGTACTTAAATTAAAAATATTGAAAATTTTTAAAAAAGAAAAAATAATGTTTGAGGTCATTGCAAATTTTTTTAATAATAGAATAAAAATAAAATTGTAAAAAAGAAATATTTTAAATTTGCTATTAGACAAAAAATATTTAATATTTAAAAAAAAAATTGAAGATATTTGAAAAAGAAAAAATCATTCATATTCCATTTTATTCAAATTCAATATATATCTGGGAATGGCGAGATCGAGCTCTGTGTGCCGAGCTAGGGCAACTGTGCCCTAGCTCGCTTCCCGTTTTGCTTGCTGCTGTGTTTGAGGGGGGCTTTTGATGCGTTCAGGGTGGGGGAGAACCTGTGGTTCGTGTGCCTGGTTTGTTCTTCTGCGGGCTTCTTTTTTCTGCTTTTGTTGCCTAGTCTGACTGGCGTGGAGCTGCTGTGTGGTCGAGGACTTGCAGATTTCGGTGGGCTGTGGGCGTCTGGTCCTGTGGCAGGCGGTGGATGCTCCTTTTTGCCCCGTTTTTATTCTTGCTGGCAGCATAGGGTTGGGGTGTATTTCACTCTCCCCTTTTTTGTAGCCTTGCCTCTTCCGTGTTTGGGTTTGGGGTGTTGGAACCCTCGTCATGAAGACCTCTTCTGTTGCCACTGAGGGAGACGTTTGGGGAGACCCAGCTTATTATTGAACTGAGGATCTTCTTTGTTCTTTCGCCCTGGGGGCTACATGCCCGATTTGGATATCGGTGAAGCAATGTCGTGTGGGATTTCAATTGGGGCCAACCCGAGGTTGGATTTCTGCTCTGCGGTTGGATCGTTGCCTTCACTGCTAAATGCAAAAATTATTGATAATAATCTATTCTCTTCGGATCAGGAGATGAGTGATGCAGGGCCGTCTGGGGGGCCTCGAATTACGAAAATTAATGGGTGTCTGGAAAGATGCAAAGAGAGACCAAAACTGGTGATTTCGATGGAGATGTTGGCGGATGACATTGACTATTATTCGAAGCATTCCTTTTACTGCAAGTTCATGGGGTTGTGTGTTTCGTTGCAATTTTTGGAATCTTGGGCTCAGAGGACCTGGTTGCCAGTGGGGGAGATGGAAATTAGGCTTCTGGCGAACAATTATTTTATGGTTTCTTTTGACTGCATGGCGGATCGAAATAGGGTCTTTGAAGGGGGGCCATATTTCTATAACCAGGTGGGATTATTTATTAAGCCGTGGCATGCTGGCTTTAATCTGACTGAGGAGCTTCCGAGTCGGGTTCTGGTTTGGGTTAGACTACCCTAGTTTCCGGTGGAATGCTGGAGAGATGATGTGTTGCATCTGGTGGCTTCGATGCTCAATAAACCTATTGGGTCTTCATAGCAGACGCAATTTAAAAAGGTAATGACTTTTGCCCGTATCTATGTGGAAATTGATTTAAGTAAACCATTGCCAGACTCAGTGGAAGTAAGTGCAGGGATTTATACATGGGTGCAACAATTAGACTATGAAACCTTACCCTTTCGGTGCCGACTTTGTCATGAATATGGTCATCTGCAACGTAGGTGCCCTAGGGGTAAGACTGTGACATCCCAGCCTTCTCAGCCTTCTCGAAATCCGCCCAGAGCTGATAAGGGGAAAGAGCCTATTCAAGGTGAAGCTACTGAAGTTGATGGATTTGTCCTTGTCAAGGCATGCAATAGGAATCGGGGGCAAAAGCGGACCTTGAGGGAGAGGCAGGATGATGACACTTTTAACAGATTTGAGGTGTTAGATTATCTCAGCCAATAGGAGGTGAATCTGGGATCGATGAATTTGGACCAGGGAGTTTTGGGTACAGGACAGGAAGGGCAACCTTTGGAGGTTTTGCAAGTTGTGCAGGATGCTAGTGTGGGGCAGTTGGATTCAGATCAACATTTGATCGACCAGGTTACGTAGGATTCTAGTATTGGACTTATGAAGAAAGGGGGGGAGGATCCCCCTTGCCCCATAAAGGTGATGTGGAAGTTGGGAAGAGTTCTTTGTCCTCTTCTCGCATGGGTATTCAGCAAAATGAACCAAAGACAGGGGTTAGTGATAAAAACCCCAAACTGGGTAGGAAAAAGGATATAGAAAAGATTAAATCAACTGGGGAAACTTTGGTTGAATTAGGGGCAGTCAAGACCTTGGATTCACTTTTCTCTTGCCCCCAGAAATGATTGCCCTTTCATGGAATGTAAGGGGCCTGAACAGTGGCCCTCGACAAAAAGCTGTTCGTGAGTTGGTTAGAAGTCATTCTCCTGATATTTGTTTTTTGCAGGAGACTAAACTATATGTTGAGAATATGTTGAGTATAGTTCCTAAGTTATGGAAATTTGGTGAGTGTTAGTGTATTGGGGCTCTTGGTGCTTCTGGGGGGCTGGCTTGCTTATGGAATCCTTGAAAGATTTGCCCTCTTTGGTGGGTAACTTCTAGATCTTCTATTTCCTTGGTTGCCTCTTGTTTTGAGACTGGTGAGTGTATCCTCCTATCTAATGTGTATGCTCTAGTGGAGTTTCAAGGAAAACAACTTCTTTGGTCCCATCTTCGTTTTGTTCGTAGCTTAGTTCCTTTTCATTCGTGGATCTTGGCTGGTGACTTCAATGCTATCGTGGAGTTGTCAGAGAAAAGGGGTGGGCTTGCTAGGTTGGAGCCTTCGGCGCTTCTTCTCAGGGATAGCATCTCCGATTTAAATTTGTTTGATGTTCAACCTAGCAATGGTCATTTTACTCAGAATAATAGGAGGCTTGGAGAGGACTGTGTTGCTGAGAGACTTGATCGATTCTTGGTCTCCTGCTCTTGGATTGGAGACTTGTGGTCTACGTCCTTTGAAATTTTGGATTGGAGGGGTTCTGACCATTGGCCTATCAAGCTTAGTATTACTTCTACTCGGAGGCTTCGTTCCCCTTCCTTCAAGTTCCAGCTTATGTGGTTAAGGGATGCTTCTCTTTTTGACCATATGGTTGTTTGGTGGAAAATTAGAAGACCTGCTTTTGGTACAACAATGTACATTTTTGCCAAGCTTCTCTAGTTTGTCAAATATCAGCTCAAAAGGTGGAATCGATGTTGTTTTGGTAACATCTTTCATGAGAAGGGTGTTGCTCAAGATGAGTTGAATAATGTTACACGGTTGATTCGCGAAAATGGGGCTTCTGAGGAGCTTCTAAGGGAGGAGGCCAGGGCTTTGAAAGTGGTTGAGGAATGGGAACTACGGGAAGAGATCTATTGGAAGCAAAAGTCTCGGGTTGAATGGCTGCAAGAGGGAGACAAAAACACTGCCTTTTTCTTTAACTCTGTGAAGGACAGGAGGCATGGTAATACCATCCCCGTTTTGGTGAATGATAGGGGCGAAAGTCTGGCCTCTTATCAGGAAATATCTACTGAGGCTTCACAGTATTTTGCTGCTCTATTCAGGGAAGATTCGCAAGGGGGCTCTATTGAGGAAGCTCATGTTCTTTCTTGTATTCCCCAGTTGGTTTCCAGGGAAGTGAATGAGTATCTAATGAGAGAGATCTCTTTAGAGGAGCTAGAGGAGATTGTGTTTCAGATGAGAAAAGGAAAGGCTCCTGGTTCGGATGGTTTCCGAGTTGAGTTTTTTCAAGAATTCTGGGACATCATAAAGGTGGATCTTCTTGCTGTTGTCCAGGAGTCTCAGAAGAATAAGCAGATGTTGAGGGCTCTGAACTCCACCTTCCTTGCCCTCATTCCTAAGTGTGATGGGGCAGATAGATTAACGCAGTTTAGGCCTATCTCCCTCTGCAATGTGACTTATAAAATCATATCGAAGTTATTGGTTGAAAGGTTGAAGAAGTGGCTTAAATTGCTGATTTCAGAGGAACATAGTGGATTTGTTGCAGGTCGTCAAATTCTTGATGGAGTTGTTATTGCAATAGAGACCGTTCATTCCATGGCCAACTCCAAGGAGAAGGCAATGTTCATTAAATTGGATATGGCTAAGGCCTATGACAGGGTTAGGTGGTCTTTTTTGTGAAAGATCCTTGTTGCTTTTGGGTTTTGTACGGAGTGGATCCAGTGGGTCATGAGTTGTGTGACAGTTGTGTCTTACTCGGTGCTGATAAATGGAGATCATTCTAAACTTTTTGGGGCTTCTAGGGGTCTTCGGCAAGGGGATCCTCTATCTCCGTACCTTTTCCTTCTCTTTGTTGAAGGTCTTGGACGTTTGTTGAAAAGAAATGTTGGGTTAGGCATCATTCAAGGGTGGCATTGGGGTGGAGATTTGCCTCCGTAGTCTCATTTACAGTTTGTTGATGATACTGCTCTGATGGGGATGGCTACAGTTAGGGAAGCTACTAATTTGAGACAGTTGTTGGACATTTACCTTGTGGCTTCGGGGCAGTTGATTAATGAGGATAAATCCTCCATTTTCTTCTTCAATACGTCGGGACCCATCTAAAGAAGAATTGCTAATCTTTTAAGGTTTCAAAATGGGGCTCTTCCTTTTACCTATCTGGGTATTCCAGTTTCTATTGGGCGTCTTCCCAAGGGTTCTTGGCAGAATATTATTGATAAGTTTCACATGAAAGTTAATCATTGGATCCATAGGTGGTTGTCTTTTGCTGGATGGGTTCAACTTCTTAAATCTATGGTGCAGGCTCTTCCTACTTACCGATGCATGCTTCAGGTGGCTCCAGCGGGGTTCCTTAAAGAGTTGGATGCTTTAGAAAGGCAATTTTTATGGGTTGGATGTTTGTCAGCTTCCAAATGGAGCTTGATTAGGTGGGAAGTTGTGTGTAGCCCAAAGCATTATGGTGGTCTTGGTCTTCGTCAGTCTTCTTTGTTCAGTGTGGCTGTGGCTGCTAAGCTGTACTGGAGATGGTGTGTGGAGCAGGATCAGTTATGGGCCAGGATTGTGTCTCATAAGTATTTTTTGGGAATTCCATGACATGATCTCCCTAGGTACCCTCTTGAGGGGAAAGGGTCAGTGATTTGGAATACTCTTCAAAAGGGTGCGAAGCTCATCAAGGAAGGTTTATTTTGGATTTACAGACGAGGCTCTGAAGCCCTTTTTTGGTCAGATGCTTGGGATGGTTTCCCTCCTCTTATCTCTCAATTCCCTAACTTGTTGCCTTTATGCCAGAGATTTCTTGCGGAAGGTTGGTCTAGGGTGAGTGACTTCAAGTCTTTCTCTTCTTCTGGGCAGTTGGAAGTGGCTGGTTGGAAGGATCCCGTTGAGTGGCCGGTTGTGGGAATGGAGGAAAAAAGTGCTGAGCTTTACACAATTCTTTGCAGTAGACGCTGTTGTTCTCTTTTGGAAGAGGATATTCTTGCTTGGACCCCTAATCATAAGGGGATTTACTCTGTTGCTTCTGGTTATCAGGTGTTACTGGCTCAGAAAATGGATGGGGCGGAGGTGCATTGGTGGAAGAGGGTATGGAATAAGCTCTCTTGGCCTAAGTGCAATTGCTTTGTTTGGACGCTAGCATGGAATAGGTGCCTGACATGGGATAACATTCGTAAATGTGGATTCCAAGGGCCTTCTTTTTGTGTTTTATGTGGGAACGGGGAGGAGTATGCTGCTCACTTTTTCTTCCGTTGTCCCTTTGTTATGTAGCTTTGGCATATGTGGTGGGAGGTTTGGAAGCAACCTTGTGTTCATGCTTCCTCTTTGGTGGAATTCTGGGATAGTGTGGGTCGACCCCCCTCTGTGGCTGCCTTTTTATAGGATGTTTGGTATGTTGGTCCTACCTTTCTTCTTTGGCAAATCTGGCTGGAGAGGAATCGCAGGTTATTCCGTGGTATGAAAATGGTGAGTCAGCAAGTGTGGATGCGTATGTTAGGTATGATTCAAGAGTTGGTGGTGGCTAAAAGTGATATGGTTTTTCCCTTGGGGAAAGAGGATGTTGAGTTGGTAGACAGATTGGGCCTTCAGGAGATACATTCTTCTTCTGCTGGGTCAAGGAGCTGTCGGCTTGGGAAGAAGAGAGTCCAACAGGCGGGTAGGTGGTTGCCTCCTTCGGGTGGCATTTTGAAGATCAATACGGATGGATCTTCTAGAGGTAATCCTGGTCCTGCTGGGATTGGTGGAGTTGGCAGGGACTCCGCGGGTGCGGTGATATTTCTTTTCTCTATCCATGAGGGGGTGCAGACTGTTAATCTCATGGAGGGTTTGGCGATTCTTTATGCTATGGAGCATGCCTTTGCTCTGGGTTGGCAAAAGGTTATTTGTGAAGCTGATTCACAGGCCTTGATTTCTCTTTTGAATAAGAGGAAAGTGTCTGATATTAACTGGCAATTGGCCTCGGTGGTTCATTAGATTCTTCAAGTTAGCTCTAGGATGGTGGAGGTCTCCTTTGTTCATATCCCGAGGGAGTGGAATAGGGTTGCAGACTGCTTGGCCAAATGGGCTTTTGAGCATGATAGTGGCTGGAAGATTGAGGACTGGATGCAGGTCTCCCCTGAGTTGTGTCAGGAGTTGGATCGGTTCCTTGAGGAGGATAGGAGGCTTCATGTTGATAGTTGATGTTGTTTGGTTGTTCTAGTTCTTTTGGTTCCTGGGACTTGGGCCCTTGGTTATTGCTGTAAAGTGCTTATTTAATTTTCAATAAAGTTTTTACCCCCTTTTATAATAAAAAAAATAAAATTCAATATATATCTATAAAGATTAAAGAAATATTATAAATTTAAGTTTTACTAAAATCATACAAAAATATAGGAACTTAAATATGCAATCTAATATAAAGTTTTTCATAATAAGTGAACATCCAAAATCAATTTAAAATTACAAATTTAAATATAAAAAATATATTAAATTTATTAGTACAAATAAAAATAAATTTTAAAAATATATATTTAAAACTAGCATATCTATCTTTAAAAAAATAATGTAATTAAAAAGTACATCTACACTTAAATTTACCATATAATTTAATAATAATTTATATAACATTATTATTATCTATGTATATGTTATTATTTAAAAATAGGTCATGATTATAATTACAAACAACTTAATTAGGGATACAGATCAATTAGGATCACTGTTGAATTAGAGATAGGATTAGGGATCAATTAGGATTAGAGTTCAATTAGGGTTAAGGTTATGTTAGGGTTGGGATTCTTGATTAGGGTTTAATTATGGCAAGGGTTAGGGTAGGGTTGGATTAAGGTTAAGTTTAGAGTTATAGGATATAGCTTAGGATAAAGGTTAGGGTTAGGGTTGCGACTCAATGAGGATTAGGGTTAGAGTTCAATTAGGGTTAGTGTTAGGATTAATGTTAGGTTAGGGTAAAGGTTCAAGTAGGATTAGGTTTTAATTAGAGTCAGGGTTAGCATTCAATTTGCACTACAATTAGAATTAGGGTTGCCATAAAATTAAGGTGGGTATTAGAATTAAAATTATGGTTACAATTACAATTAGAATTAAGATTAGGACTAGGATTAGGGTTATAATTAGGATAAGGGTTGGGATTAGAATTCAAATAGGGTTAGGGTTATGTTTAAAGTTAAGATTAGAATTTAATTAGGATTAGGGTTCAATTAGGGTATGGTCTAATTAGAGTTATAGGATAAATCTTGGGGTTAGCATTAGGGTGAAGGTTGGGATTAGGATTAGGGTTCTAAAATAAATCCTAAGGTTAGTGTTATGGTTTGGATTAAGGTTCAATTATGGTTTGGGTTCAATTATGTTTAGAGTTCACTTAGGGTTCAATTTCAATAAGGTTAGGTTGAAAGCTACAGTTCTAAGATAAATTATAATTTATAGGGTGAGGTTTGGGGTTAGGGTTTATGTTCAATTAGGGTTAGAGTTAGAATTATATTTCTATTAGGGTTTAGGGTCAGAGTTAGCATTAAGAGTTACAAGTTAAGATCAGGGTTAGTGTTGGAGTTCGGGTTAGGGTTAGGGATTAATTAGTGTTAGCATTAGAGTTATGGTCCAATTAGGGTTATAGGATAAATCTTTGTGTTAGCATTAGGGTGAAGGTTGGGATTAGGGTTAGGGTTCTAAAATAAATCCTAAGGTTAATGTTAGGGTTAGGGTTAGGGTTCAATTATGGTTTGGGTTCAATTATGTTTAGAGTTCAATTAAGGTTCAATTTCAATACGAGTGATACCATTTGAAAGCTATAGATGTTTTTCAATCAGCCTATCAATTAGGACTTTAGTCATAATTTAAATAGAAAATGAATAATAATTATTTATTAAACTCAAAGTAAAACATAATTTATATTGGTAGAAAGCTGAGAATCTCTTTAAAAACCCTTTTCATTTCATCAATTTTGGGTAAAAAAAAATCGCCAGCCACATACCCATCATATCACCACTTTTTGGCCCATCATGATCCTACACATACCCCCTAACTCTAATCATAACCTTAACCTTAATACCAACCCTAACCTTTATCCTAAACCTTACCTTAATTTTGTATCTAATAGCAACCCTAACCTTATCCGTAATAATAGCCTTAACACTAAACCTAACTCTAACTATATAACCATAACCCTAACCCTAACCCTAATTGTATCTCTATCCATAATCCTAACTATAACCATAAACTTAACCCTAAACATAATCCTAAACCTAAACTTAATCCTAACCCTAATACTAACTCCAAATCTAATACCAATTCTATCTTTAAACCTAACCCTAACCATGTTCCCAATAATAAAATTGATCCCAACCTTAAACCTAATTTGTTTATCTATCCTTAACCCTAACCCTCAACCATAACACTAAACCTAACCTTAACACTATTTTTTTAAAAATGCTTACCCTAACCATAATCTTTAAGCCTAACCCTAATCCCAATTCTAATGTTAACCCCAACCTTAATTATATTAGGGTTAGGGTTTAATTAGGGTTTGGGTTTAGTTAATGTTAGGGTTAGTACTAGGGTTCATTTAGGGTTATAGATTAGGGTTATATGATAAATCTTTGATTTAGGGTTAGGGTCAGGATTATAGTTTAGTTATGGTTAGAGTTAGGGTTATGGTTCAATTATAGTTAAATTTTAATTAGGGTTATGGTTAGAGTTAAGATAATTTAATTATCTTAAATTAATAAAAAATTATCTTATACTTAGAATGAGAATTACATTAATATATTAACCCTAACCGTAACCCTAATCCTAAATCCTAAATCGCAAACTGTAAACCTAACCTCTCTAATCGTAATCATAACGCCAACCCTAAAGTTAACCCTAGAATCTTATAAAAGTGCAATAGACGAGAATGATATCTCTCAACGTATTTTATATATATTATTAAAATAATATATATATACTAATATAATAATAAATAAAATCTTATAAAAAATAGAAATATAATTAATTATGATTATATTATAACTATTGATACATTTCCACGGAAAAAAAAATGAGACGAAGGAAAACCAATCTCCTATACAACTTTGTTTCAATATAATCGCATTAAACGATAAGTAAATCTGAAAATACATGTTAAACATTCAGGCGATGTAAATATGTATTGTTTACATATTGTGGCGTGCTGTGAACGAAAAATACGGGCAGAGTTTGCATGTAAAATATTATGAAACCATAAATAGTTTGCAGGCAACGGCAAAACCGGCGACAGCCAAAAAATCGGCAGGAAAAACAACGGGAAAAGATGAACGGACTAACTAACTTTAATCGTCTTGCATCGTCTTTTTAATTTTTGTTGTCTGCCAACAAACCAATTAATTTTTTTCATTTCCCTGTCAATAATTATTTTTTATTTTGTTGTCTGGCCAACTAACCAATTAAAAAGAATTATTTCCCTGTCAATATTTTTTATTTTTGTTGTTCCCCCAACTTACCAATTAAAATAAATTTATTTTCCTGTCAATAATTATTTTTAATTTTTGTTGTCTGGCTAACTAACCAATTAAAAAAATTATTTCCCTGTCAACCAGCCTGGAGATTATTTCTTCGCGTTGCTCAAAATAATTTTAATGGAAATATTTAATGGAGACTATTATTTATTCTTCTCACGACAAAAATAAAATAAAATAATGATGGCGATTAATTAACGAATTAGTGCATTCAGTCCCAATCACCGATGAGCTGTCGACTACATGATTTGGGTATTGAATAATATTATATATTATGGTCAACTAAAATATATCTTCTTACAAGTGTGTATATTAAATGTTTGCTGTCCACTACATTCCAAAGCTTATGATTTCACTCTTTTATAAATCGAAGTACCCATCGCCTGTCACGTGCCCTCCACTCTCCACTCCGTTCAACGTGCATCATGTTGTTGAGCTGCTATTTTAACTATTTTACTCGAACGGCTCTAACTTGGTCATTGACTTAATAATTTTATTATTATTTTTTACTGTGTCAGCCAACGAGCCGATTAAAAAGACGTTATTTCCCTGTCAACCAGTTTGGAGATTATTTGTTTTTCATCCACTACCTTAAAACTTTTTTAAATCACGTACAAATCAAAGTACACATCGCCTATTACGTGCCGTCCACTCTCCACTTGCCGTTCAACATGCATGTGGTTAGGCTGCTATTTTAACTCTTCTGCTCCAACTCTAACTAGGTCAATGATTCTTCCATTTACTTGAATAAATTATTATTTTTATTTTTATTATTGAATCTACCAATTAATCAATTAGAAAACATTGTTTCTCTCAACCAGCTTTGAGATTATTTCTTTATTCTTTCCCTTCTTAAAATATTTTTAACAAAATATCTAATTTTATCTATTTTTCTCACCTACTTTCTAAAAAAATTAAGTCCTCTCTAAATCAATTTACCAATCAATCTAATCCTTATGTCTATGAATTTTCCCCAACTCTCTACTTACTAATTTTTTTTACTTAATCTATTTTAAAAAAAAACCTCCCCACTTACATTTGAATAGTCTAAATTTGGAAATAGTAAAAAACTTGTTAAAATAGTACAAAAATGTGTTATAAAAAGTTCATATCATACCTATACCTATTGTTTACACTTGCTCTAAGATGGGTGACTCAACAATAATAAAACATTATTTGAAAGTTAGGTCTATATAGATGCACAATAGCTTTGGAATGTGATGCAAAATATTTAGAAGGTATGTGTCCTAATTTTTTTTCTTCTATCTAGTATTTTAGTGCACAATGAATGCCAAAATTTTAATTGTGGAAGTGTAATATGTAGTATATGTTCATAGATAAGTATTTATGGATTATTGTATCTAAATTCAAAATCAATTAAATTTTTATAAATTACTTAGGATCTATTGGATGGAAAGGTAAAAGGTTTCACTATATTTGATTTGGTAAATTTTAACTTTCTTTTATTCATTATTGGATTAATTTTAGAAACAAATTATATAAAGAAAATTATAGTTGCATAGTCAAAGATGTGCACAATCAACATATGTTACACAAGGAGTATGACCATCAAGTTACACAAGACTTGGAACAACAATGGAAGTTCATAGGCTGAATACATAGAGATAATGAATATAGTAGCTCCAAATGAAATGAAGAGAAAAATAGTTTTGACTATTTCTTGTAAAGTTTTTGTACTATAGTTGATAGTATCCACATTGTCCTTCGAATTTACAACAAAAGGAACACAACCTTTTGGTACCAATAAATCATCTATAACATAGTATTTAAGGATTGCAAATCATCCTCGCTTAGTATAACACAAATCCTTCATTGCAATCTTGTTTTCCCTTGAAGACTAACCTAAGAAATATTTACCACAATTTTTATAAGCAAACATTTCTCAAGACTTGCACATGATCATGTTTGGGAACAAAAAACATCCATGTGTAATATCACTTACCCATAATGGTAAATATCTCTATTGTTGTACCTTAGTTTTATTAGAGGTAGTGAAAGCCAAAGTACAACCTAGATAAAGTTGTTACTATCTATACATTCTACCTCCTATGCTCATGTTGATTAGAGAAACTAGGTCTTCATTATATTCCTTAATTTAATTGAACTCTTTTGACATGTAGACTGAGTCATAATATATAAGAAGCAAAGGTGGAACAATAAGAACCACTAGCAACAAGGCCAAAAAGGGTCAAACCAAACATCACACTAGTTGCCAAACCAAAACACCCTAGCAATTAAGAAGAAATGACCTTTATACCAAAATGAGAATTAAATGGAAACCAAAAAGAGAAAAGAGTTAGTTACCAAAACAAGAAAACCTCATGAGAGATTGCAATCTTGAAGACATTTTTGTAAAGTATTGTAAGTAGTTTGAAATACCTCAATTTTTCTAAACTATAATATGAGGTTGTGATGTTAGAATTAAGGCGCCATCAACATTGTAAATCCTATGTATTTAAATACTCCTAATGTTTGTGCCACCTTCCTATGGTCTATGCTTTTGGCTAAGCCTCCCCATTCATCTTTTGTGTAAGTCCCATATAATCCATATCATCTTCCCCACATATAATTTGCATCATAATCCATTATTTTCCTCCATAATCCACATCATAATCCATCATCTACCTACTCCATCTCCCTTTCATGTCATCCCTTACCAACATCTATGAGCACATTTGGCATGGTCCATGAGATGAAATCCATTTTTAATGGGACTACCACCTTTCATGGAACTAGACACTTGATTCCCTCCTATCCATATTCCCTTTCTCCCATCCAAAAAGTCAAAAAGTCAAAAAAAAGAAAAAATAAAAATAAAGAGAAATTTGTTTGTCCAACAGTGAAAACTTGGTAAACAAGCACCATGGATAAGTACCATGATGAAAACTTGGAAAACAAGTGTCATTTGTAGGTTGATCTTTATGTCACTTACACTTGGGGGCACAATGCCTTATCTATCCAACATATCATTTTCATGTCATATCATTTTATCTTACAATCCTACCATCTTTAGCCATCATACATATATATCATATTGAGTCCGTTCATCCTCTCTTCCTCCTTTTGATCTTGATCGGGAAAATTTTGACACATTGGATATCTTTTGATATACCTCATCCTTCCAAACAAGCCTATCATTATCCTATTGTCATAAGCTTTGTCATGAAAAATACTAAGTATTGGGTGATCCCATAATAGTGGTTTACAATTTTTGGCCAAATTGGACACTGAAATTATTATTTTTAACTAAATCTTCACATTCGGGCACCCATAGTGGCTAAACCGTGAGGAATTTGAAGATGGTGCAAACTAGAGTACGATCAAATTTTGTTTGTATATTCTAAAAATTTTTTTTTTCAGAATTTTTGGAATGAAATTGCACTTCTTTTTCCATCTCCCACAAAAATTTATTTTTTTCAGAAAACAACATTTTTAAAAAGTGACGCACTTACCGTATAGCACGCATAACTTTTTTTCCATGAAGGATAAAATTCTAATTCTTTCAAATTTAGATTTCTAACTCTAATATCTAGTGCTTCCACTTGGTTAGATAGTTTTTTATTTAATATTTTTTCCTTAATCAAGTTTTAAAGTTAAACGAATTACAATTCAGACACATCACGACCGTATAACGCGTAACTTTTTATGTATGTCAAAAATTATTTATTTTTTGTTAGATCAAGGACTTCAATATCTAGTGCACTCATATTTTTTTCAATTTCTTTTTGATAATCTTCTATTTTTCCATGTGAAAGAACAAAGCAATTCATTTTGATGAAAAACTATGTTTAATAAAACTTAAAACAAATACATAACAAACCAAAACATATTAAAATTATATTCATTGGATATCTTGTTCTGAGGAATACCATAATCATTTGAAATAAATTTTAAATGAATTCATTTGATCCCTGAAAAGCTAAATCAAAAGTGATTTTTTTATCGACATTTTGATAGGTGTAAAGGAACACATGATAGGTATGGTTTAAAACTAGCGAGGTTCTATCAAGGGTTTGATCTAAGGTGATTTGATCAAACCTTCTTCAATTGGAATCCTTAAAATGGAACTTTTTAAGGCTTAAATCATTATATTTTCTAAAAATATGTGATTTCAGCTAAAATTTGTTCCTCTCAGGAATTGTAAACCACTATTGTGACAGCACCCTATTGTACCCAAAATGGGGCACATTATTCCTATGCAACATATTATTTGGAGATCACATCCTTTCTCTCTTATGATGCATACATCCATTCCATACATCCATCTATCATGAGCCTTTTATCCATTATCCTATCACCTACCCTTTCATCCATCAATCCCATCATCTCCTTGCACCTAGACTTGGTTTTCCCTTGTCATTGGTATCTAGCACAAAGGCTACCCAAATTTTCATCCATTGACACCTCAACATATTTCAAAAATCCAAAAAGATCAAAACATTTCAAAACTCCAAAAAAAATCAAAACATTTCAAAAAAATACAAAAAATCAAAATATTCCCAAAAATACAAAAAAATGGAAAAAGGTCTTGAAAAAAAATCCAAAAAAATCAAATAGCCAAAAAAAATCCAAGCAATAAAATAAAACCAAATCACTTATTCCAATCAATTATTCAAATTAATTCAACACATCAATTCAACTCCTTCAAATCAATCTTCACATTATCAATCAATCAATCCTCTAATCAAATCGCTTCAACCTAAATCAATCCAATCACATCAATTCTTCTATTCAATTCATCACATCCTTTCATCTAATCAAATCATCAAATCAATCATCATATCATTCCAAACCACTTCTTCAACTCAAATCAATCATCTTCAGTCTTTCCAAGCAATAATCCAAATGCAAGTCAATCCTTAATCCATACCAATCAAGTTGTTCAATCTTTCCAAATTATCCTATCACATCCTTTGGTATTTATCCTAATCTTGTTATAAACCCAATCAATCAAAGTCAATCAATCAATCAATCATCCTTCTTTTGATCTAGGGATATGCCATTCACTGCAATGACAACACTATCATCATCAATTATCATCATAAATCAATCAAATTCAATCAGTCAATTGTCATCATCCTTGTGTTAATCTAGGGATATGTCTTTCCCCATAATGACAACACTATGATCATCAATCAAAATAAATCAATCAATTACTCATCGGTTTGTAGCTTGACAGGGGCAATACCTTGTTTTTTTTTGTATCATTTGTGCATGGTTGATTGCTTGCTTGTGTGTGTTACCATTTTTATCTTGCATTTGCATCAAATTTGACTTATTCTAGCTAATATTCATATCTTGTATCTAGACAAGGTTGTATTACATTGGGGCACGAGACACATTGTCAGCTTGGTCCTTATACCATGGTTCATCATGTCTAGGGTTACATCAAACATCATGGTTGTTCACTTTCTTGTAGCATAACGTATCATTCATCTCCTTAACATCCACTTCCTACCTTGCATCATTCATCTTGTCCTTCCTTATCATTTCAATTTGAGAGCATACTTGTGTTTGTCCAACCCACCTATCCTCTCAAGGGGGCATCAACATCCCATCATCATTGTCCCACTCTTATTTCATCATCATCCTATCATATATAATGTTGTCATAATGATCTTAAAATAAAACTGTACAAGTTGAATTGTAAATTATTATGATTAATAATATATTAAATTGCTAAACTTAAATAGTAGCAATGCCATACTATATATTAAAATATATTGTAAATATATATATATAGGTATATTTTAAATATTTAATATTGTTCTAATATAATTAATCACTATTTTATCTATTATCAGTTGTTTTATTTTTACATTAATATTTATTACATTTTAAATATATGACAGTTTCAATGGTTTTACTTATTAGTTTATTAGTACTTAAATATTATACCATGTAGATACAAACTTATATATAAACAAGATATATAACAAAATATCTTGTCCAATCAAATTATCATTAACATATAAATCCTTAACATTTTACAAATTTATCCTCAAATATAAATTCTAACCTATTGTTCAATTAACTTGTTATTTAACATTTTTAAATTTTAAATTATATTTTTATTTGTTTACAATTCTTTAAATTTTAAAAATAAATAAAAACCATTAAATTTTAATCTCTACTAATTGGGTTCAAATGATATTATGAGTTTCACAAAATGATAACTTAATATAAATTGTAAATTTTTTAAAAAATATTTTTTTAATGGATTTTGGATAAAAGATTTAATATCTAACCAAAAAAAAAAAGAAAAAATATAAATTAATAAAAAAAATTCTAATTTATTTCTAAAAATTTATAAGAATATATTTTTTAAATAATATAAAAAACAATTATAATATAAAAATAATTGTAATTTTTTAAAAAGTTGTTATAAATACATTCTAATTACTTTTAACATAGAGTAGGAAAAAATAAATTAAAATCTAATCTTAAACTACAAAAATATATATTCATGGCTATAAATATTGATGTAAGTAATAAAATACTTAAAATGAGAGGGTAGTTGGTGAAAAAACAAAAGCCTTCAAAAATGGCGAACAAAGAGGTAAGATAGTTTGTGGAAAAAAATAAGCTTTAAAAAATGGAAAACAAGAGTAATTGTGAGTATTTGTGCTTTGGAATAGAAAATCTTGCCCAATGAAAATGAAGAGAAATTGTTTGTTTTTATAATTGTGTAAGAAATGATTTGTTTGAACCATTAAAATTTTAAAACATTGAAGTGGAATTTTTTGAAAAAAAATTAATCATTAGTTAAACTCACAATAATAAATAGAGAAAAAGAAACATGAAAAAAGAAAAAAAAAAAACAGAATAGTAAGATCGTCACAAAATAAATAATATTATAATTAAATAAGTATTTTATTTTTAATTATAATTATAAATCAAAAGTTTAATTGAAATTTATTATTATTCAATAATAATTTTATAAGTATATAACAAAAATGACACATCATTTTTATTAATTTATTTAAATAATTTAAAATTAACATTTTATATGTTTTAAAATAATTTATTTCTATAGCATATTAGATTTTTATATTAATTTTTAAAATTATAATTAATAATTGACAACAAAATAATATATATAAAATTGAAGATTCTAAATTTATAAACATACAAATCAAACTCCCCATCACCTATTACCTGCTCAATGGCCATCATGTGGCTGGACTGCTATTTTGACTCTTCCGCTTGAACAACTCTTAACTTGATCATTGATTTAAACAAATTTATTATTATTTCCCTGTCTACCAGCCTGGAGATTATTTCTTTTTTCTTCCCCTTGCTTAAAATAATTGTAAGGAAGCATCTATTTTCATTGTCATCTAACGTGGAGATTAAGCATCTATTTTTTTTTTCCCTTGCTTAAAATAATTCTAAGGAAGCATCTATTTTCAATTCAGTCCTCATCGGCTATGACCTGTCAAGTCGTCATTAACTATGACTTGTCCACTACATTCCAACGCTGACGCTTTCACTATTGAATAATATACATTATTATGAATTAAAATACATATTTTTAAAAATGTTTATATTAAATTTTCCCTCTCTACCACGTTCCAAAGTCAAATAAAACATATTATATTATTCAGTGCAAATCAAAGTCCCCATCGCTTATTACATGCCATCTACTCTCCACTTGCCGTTCAACGTGGTTGGGCTGCTATTTTAACTCTTCTGCTCCAACTGGTCTAAATTGGTAAATGATTCTGTCTTTTATTTGATTAAATTTATTATTATTTTTAATATTTTGGAGATCGTTTCTTTATTCTTCTCTTACATAATTAATTTCACTATCATCCAATGTGGAGATTATTTATTTATTCTTTCTCACCTACTTCTTTGAAAAAATAAGCCCTCTCTCAATTAATTTACCAATCAGCCTATTCACTCTCCTCTATGAGCTGTCCCTGACTCTCAATTTATAGTAGTTTATTGTAATTTTTTCCTTTTCCTTAATTCAATTAAAAAAAAAAAAAACTTTTCATTTATCTTTGAATGGTCTAAATCTGTAAATAGTACAAAAAAGTTTTAAAAAGGAAGTTAGTATCATGCCTACTGCTTACATCTATTCCACTAGAAGATGAGTGGCTTAAACAATAGAACATTATGTGAAAGGTAGGTCTTTATAGATGCATAATAGTTTTGGAACATGGTGCAAAATATTTAGAAGATATTTGTTTTGATGTTTTTCCCTTCTATCTATTATTTTGCATGCACAATGAATGTCTTAATTTTTAGTTGTGGAAGTTTAGGATGCATCATATGTTTATTTATTGAAAAGATTTATGGACTGTTGTATCTAAATTTAAATTAATTAAAATTTTACAGCTAACATCTATTAGATGGAAAGATAATAAGTCTCATTTGAATTTATTTGGTAGATTTATTATTATTATTATTGAATTAAGTGTCAAAAGAAATTACAAACAACAAATTATAATTGTGTGGCCAAAGGCATGTATAATCAACGTAAGCTACTAAATAGGAAAAAAATAAAGTTTTGTTAGGAGTATGACCACCAAGTTATGTAGGACATGGAACAACACCTGAAATTCATAGGTTGAATACAAAGAGATATTGAACATATTAGATCCAAATGAAATGAAGAGAACAATAGTTTTGACTTTTACTTGGCAAGTTTTTGAATTATGGTTGATAGTATCCACATTGTCCTTTAGCTTTACAATAGGAGGAGCATTGCCTTTTAGTACCAACAAATCATCTAGAAAATAATATTTATGGATTGAAAATCATCCTCACTCAGTATTTTTTCAACATAACATAAATCCTTAAATCTACACTCTTGTTTTCCCTAGAAGACTAACACATGAAACATTTAGCATAATTGTTATAAGAAAACATTTCTTTAGATGCATGCACATGACCATGTTTGAAAATGGTGAAAAGTCAGATGAAATATCACTTACCTATGATGGTTAAGAACTCTATTGTTGTAGCTTAGCTTCTAATGTAGGAATCTTCACCAAGTAATCATATATTTTATTGTAGGTATGGAAATCCAAAGTACCACATAGACATTTGTTACTATCTACATTCTATCTCTTATGCTCATGTTGATTAGAGACTACATAAAAAAACAACTTGGTCTTCATTGTATTGCTTAATGTAATTGAACTCTTTTTACATAGACCAAGTTAAGGTGGTCAGACATACAAGTTTTTATATTTTTTAAAAGTTGTAATAAAAAAATCATAATTAATTATTTACTTGGAAAAAAATTACAAAAAAATATGCATCACATCGGGACATGAGTCCTCTACTTATATCTAAATTTTTATAAATTTTTTTTATCATTTTATCGTGGTTAGGGTGGTCAGACAAACACCTATTTCTTATTTTTTCCCTGAAATTTAAATACTACTGCATTGGAATTTTAAATTTTCACCAAATAGATTAAAAAATAAAAAATAAACCTAGTAGTTTAGAAACTACATTCAATTTGTTACAAATTCTATTCTTACATATTTTTGAAATAATATAGATAACTTATTCAAATTTTTACGTCAAGTTGCCTAACTCTGATTTTTTTGAGTTTTTCGCCACTAAAGGGCCTGCTTTTCCATGATGATCTTGCACATACCCATTAGTGGGGTCATATTATTGGTGTATTAAACATTCATGCCACATAGATAACAAAAGCGTGACAACACCTTTCCTGACTTCTTGATGACTACACAACATATGACTAGAATGCCAAAGAACACGACATGGAATAAAAAGAAAAAATAAAAAAATAAATAACCTCTTGTAGATAGAGGATGTCTACACTTGAGAATTGTAGATGAACATAATGATTAAAGCATTTTTGTGGGGCTCTACTAGACCCATAACATTCTAAGAAATACAATTCATACAAATTTTTTGAGAGGAATCTCCACATTTTATTTCTCAAAAAAAGCATAATTGATATTCTACAACATAGCTTCATGAGCTTCAAAGCTTCCTATCTATAACTAAAGAGGAACTTGGTTCCATTTTGTTGGATATTCTCCATCGTCTAGTTTCCCTATCAAACTATGAGACATCCTCTACCATGTAGGAGCAAGAAAATTAGGACAACCATTGATGACAATGGTTTGAGCCAAGGTTAGCATTGTGAGTAAGGTTTAAACCATAATCACTTGACTAGATGCTTGCCCTAAGAGGGAGGATATAACTTTTCCTAAATATGGATGTTTTGGAACATGTTGCATATCCTAATGCCTTGAGAAAGGTGTAGGGGAAGGCTTGTTGTGACCAAACTTCTTATTCTTCTATCTAACAATAGTAGATTAGTAGGTTCCTCCTTTTGTAGGAGGAAATGACCCAAAAGAGGGCTAAGTAGTGATCTTTAGGTGCTAAGAAACTATGGAGGAGTCCTAAATCTTGTGTTATGATGATTGAAACCAATAACATGTGTTTTAAAGGTTGATGTAACATACTTGCTATGTATATCTAGTTTGGCTAACCTAACTATCAATGGTTTCTTTGAGGTCAATGGAAAGGAACACCTTGATACAAAATCATCACTATGGATGGGATGAATATAACCACTCTAGTTCGACACACAAACTGAGCCTACCCACAAATATTCAACTAATGTAAATTATTGTAGTGAACGACATACATTATAAAAATTTATAATAGGAAGCACAATATTGTGTGATGTCTTTGAAGACATACCTCATGAAATAATTTTGATACAAACTTCTGAGGATTTTAGGATGAGGTGTCATTATTTGGCACTATTGAACCTTCAACTCCAACATCAACTATGGAGCAATGAAATGTTGAGTCCATTTAAAGTGGGTGAAACATTTCTATAGGTTTAGAAATGAAAAGATCACCACAATAAATGTAAGTAAAAACATAAGATTTCTCCTTTATGAAATAGAATGATATTAAGAAAGAATCACATAAGAAACCATAACAAAACTATAAAATATTTCAATATATATATATATATATATTCATTAATCATCATAATGAATATACTTATTTAGAATTTCAAACATTTTAGTTACTAAACTAAAAATTCAAATTAATTCTCTACAATTAATTAATCTAAATTAATAATAAATATAATTAACCGATAGGCTATTTTGTTTGAAGTTTCTACCAGGATTTTCATCAACCCAGTTGTGAATTGGATTTTTCGGCGTTAGAGATGTTTTGGCCGATGACGACTTGACCGGGTTTTTTTGTGGCGATGTGGAGCTTAGTAATTACATGGGTTAGTGGTGGTGGAGTTGGTGTCCTCGATACACAAAAGTTGAATCGTAAGTGTTTGCTCGCGGGAATGTTCATTCATTCTATCATTGTTGTACAATGGGGGCGGATGAAGTAAATGAAATATTGAGTGTTCCAGTGTGGGAAAGTATACTTTGTTTAAGTTGTATTGTTGAAATAGGCATTGTGGTGTTGGTTTCATAGCAGATTATTGTAAAAATGGTCACCTTCGGCTCCCTAGTTAGTTTCATAGCAGATTGGAGGGTTTTAAAACTGTTGTTCTCTGCAATCTATAAGTCATTTTACATGGGTGTTTTGCATAAATTATTTATTGATTTTTTATGTTAAAACTATTGTTCTCTGGAATCTGTAAGTCATTTTACATGGGTGTTGTAGTGTGGGAAAGTAAGTCTGAAATGTGAGAAAATATATTGATTAAGTTGCACTATCGAAAGAGCCATTGTGGTGTTAGTTTGATAGCAAACTATTCTAAAAATCATCGGCTTCGGTTCCATGGTTCATTTGATAGGAGACTATTGTAAAAATTGACAGCTTCGGCTCCATTTTATAGGAGATTGGAGGTTTTTAAAAATATTGTTTTGTGCAATCTATAAGTCATTTTACATGGGTGTTTTGCATAAATGATTTATTTATTGTTTATGTTAAAATTGTTGTTGTCCAGAATCTGTAAGTTGTTTTACATGGGTATTTGGCATTATGGTTTCGTATGGATGGAGAAATTGCACTTAAATCTTCTTTCTTTTGTCAAAAAATATGGGTAGGGTTAGTAATTTTTTCATCCCTTGTTTATTGTTTGTTGTTATCTCTGTGCATCTTTGGCCTTATAGTCATTACCATAGGAGCAATTATAGTTAAATCTTGTTTCTTTGGTCAAAAAATATGGTTAGGGTTAGTAATTTTATTGTCCTTTGTTTGTTGTTTTAGTTATCTCTATTCATATTTTCTATTATAGCCATTAACATAGGACCAATTGCAAATTAACATAGGAGTGATTACATATATATATGGCCTTATACCCGTTACCATAGGAGAAATTGTAGTTAAATCTTATTTCTTTGGTAAAATAATAAGGTTAGGGTTAGTAATTTTATTGCCCTCTATTTATTGTTTTAGTTATCTTTGTGCATCTTTGTCATTACACCCATTAACATAAGACCAATTGCAGATTAACGTAGGAGTGATTGCATATGTATATATATGTAGAGGGTTAGTATGAAAGCATAAACATGTTGGAGATAAAATTAGTTTGGTGGGTGTTAAGTGTTATTCTTTATAATATCTCTTTTATTTGTTCAATTTATTTGTTTGAAGTTTTCGACGGGATTTTCTGTCAGCCCAGCCATGAATCTAGTATTTGTCTTGTAATAGCTATTTTGCAATTTCTCTATTTGTCTAGAATATTTAGTGCTAGGCAATATAGTTTGAATTTTCGATTGAGTGTGTGGCATTATAGGAATTTTGTACATGTTATTGCTACTCATTGGCTTTTCGAGTTATATTTAATGTGGGTTTGGTGCCAAAGAATTTCTACAGCTCAATTTTTGAATTGACAATCCAACTCTTACACAGACTGATTGTCTTGTATGAATATGTTTAGTGCGGTTTTTTGATCATCTATTATTTACGTATGATTCTTAAGTGTTTTTCTAATAGTTGTTTTACAATTTTCCTATTTTGTCTATAATATCTAAACTTTTTGGGTGAAGGGAAATTGGAAAAGACCTATTAGGAAAACACTTAACAATCACAAGAAAATGTCAGATGCTGGAAAAATCACATTAAATAGAACTTTAAAATATGGAGAATAGAATAGGAAAACTATGATAATGAACAGTTTGGTATGGGGAACTGGAAAAAAGAATATTATGAAGAATAGTTTGGTATGGGGAAGTTCAAACAGTTGAGAAGAAAAGAATATCATAAAAAATATTGGTACAAGAAAAAAAGAAAAATTGGAAAAGAGCTATTAGGAAAACACTTAAGAATCACAGTTGCCTTGTCAATTCAAAATTTGTGCTACATTATTCCCCACTAAATATTATAGACAAAATAGGGAAATTGTAAAACAACTATGGGGAACTGAAAAAAAGAATATCATGAAGAACAGTTAGTTGTGGGGAAGTTGAAACAAATGAGGAAGAAAGAATATAATGAAACATATTGATATAACACACTACCATCCCACGTAATTAGCAAGCTTGACCCCTTACATAAACAAACCTAGGCAGTTTGTTCCAGGGAGTTTCAAGCAAATTAGGAAAAAAAGAATATCATGAAACACATTGATACACGATTCGGGCTATGTTCTTTGTTAATAAATATTGAAGACAAATAGAGAAATTGTATAAGAGGTGTTAGAATAACAGTTACTTGCTACAAGTCATTTTAAATGGGTATTTTGCATAAATGATTAAATGTCTATAGTATTTAATATCAAGCAATCTAGCTCGAATTTACAATTAAGCATGTGGCGCTATACACATTTTCGAGAGATTGTTGCATCATATAATTGTTGTCATAGCCTAAAGAAAATAGGTATTGTGATAAAGAACTAGGTTTAAATAATTGTTTTGGCAAGATGAAAAGATATGTGTATAAGTGTGGAGGGAAAAATAGTTTGGTGGCTTTTAAGTGTCAGATGAACCTGATTACAGAGAGGTAGAATAAAAAGCTGATGAAAAAGAAGTGCAGAATAAAGAGGAAGAAGCTTCAGAGAAGACCCCTAAAACCCCTAAGTATGTGCAAAAGAATAAATTTGAAGATCATATAATTGGAGATAAGAGGAAAGGTGTATTGACAAGAAGCAAAGCTACTAAAGTTGAGGTACATTTGTTCTTACTTTATAAGGTTGAACCTAAATCAGTGAGGGAAGCATGTAAGGATGAGCATTAGATGAAGGAAATGGAAGAACTTGTGCAGATAGAGAAAAATCAAACTTGGGAATCAATCCCTATACTTCTAAACAAAAACATAATAGGAACTAAATGGGTATTTAGAAACAAGCTAAATGAGAATGGATAGGTAGTAAGAAACAAGGAAATGCTTGTGTGTAAAGGTTACTCACAAGTATCTAAGGTATATACTTTGAGGAGAATTTTTCTCATGTGGCTAGGATGGAAGCTATCAGAATGTTTTTGGCATTTGCAATACATAAAGATTTTAAGGTTTATCAGATGGAAGTGAAGTATGGCTTTCTAAATCGAGAATTGGAAGAAGAGGTTTTTCATGGAACAATTGAAAGGATTTTAGTTGTCAGATCAACCATATATGGTATGTAAGTTGAAGAAGGAACTAATATATTTAAGTAAGCTCCCAGAGCTTGGTATGCAAGATTGGATAGGTACTTGATACAACAAGGATTCAGTAAGGGCACTGTAGATAGTAATTTTTACTTTAAAATTGAGGAAGAAAAATAATTGGCAGTAGTTGTATATGTGGATGATATTATCTTTGTTGGAAATGAAGATATGTGTAAGAAATTTTTAGAAGAAATATAGAAAGAGTTTGAGATGTCAATGCTTGGGGAGATGAATTTCTTTCTTGGGCTATAGATCAATCAAACAGATAAATGGATTTTCATTTCACATTATATGTATGTTAGAGAGATGTTGAAGAAGTTTGGAATGGATGAATCCAAACCAATATGTACTCCTATGGTGACTAGTTGTAAATTGAGAAAAAACAATGATTCACCTAAGGCTGATCAGAGCAAGTACAAATCTATGATTGGTGGACTACTATATTTGGCTACTACTAGACCAAATATCATGCATGCAGTTTTTCTTGTAGCTAGATTTCAAGAAGATCCTAAAGAAACACATGTTGCAGTAGTGAAGAGGATATTCATATTTTTAAGAGGCACATCGGATTATGGCTTGTGGCATCCTAAGGATATTGATTTCAAATTAAGTGTTTATACAAATGCAGATTGGGCTAGTTGTGTTGATGACATGGAAAGTACAAGTGGTGGTGCATTCTTTCTTGGATGTACATTGGTATCATGGTTGAGTAAAAAAAAGGATTTAGTTTCTTTATCCAATGTAGAGGCTGAGTATATTACAACAACATCATGTTGTCACAAATATTATGGATGAGGCAGACATTGAAGGATATCAAAGTTGTATATGACGAATCTATATCTATCTTCTGTGATAATACAAGTGCAATTAACATTTCAAAGAATCTAAGGATGCATTCAAGGACAAAGCATATATTAATCAGGTATCAATTTTTGAGAGAGAAGGTTATGGAGAATGAAGTGAAGTTTGAGTATGTACCTACAAAGGATTAGATTGTTAATATATTTACTAAGGCTCTTCCTAAGGATACTTTTAAGTATCTTCAGGAGAAGTTGGGGGTTATTGCCCCTCCTTTCTTGAGCTAGATGCATATGGAGATGCATCAGTGTAGTGGGTCTATGGATCTATCTCTTTTTTGGACTTATGTTGGTGGATACTGTATACACTTAAAATTGGTCTAGAGAATATTAATTAAATATTGATTATTTAATTAATAAATTCCTATTCCTCTACTATATAAATAAATCAAATTTATTTACATAGTTCCTTTATTCTTAATTCTTCTATTCCAATTCACGTCTTTCACGATTTAATTAAAATAAGCAAGTTTAAATAATTTGTTTTATTTTAATTAACTTCCCTCTCATTTAATTCAAATTTTTAAATTTGAATTACTCCACATTTCTACATACTTTTCTCTAACCACCTTCCACCTCATCCTCCAACTCACCATGTGTCACATGAAAATGGTTATTGTTATTTTCTAATTTGGATAATTATTCTCAACAATTTAACAACCTTGAGGATACATGGCTCCTTCATCCAAATGATTCCCTCTTACACTTGGAAAATTGGTTTTATTAAAGGGAACATGTACCTTGTTTTCTCCATCTTCTCCATTCTTCTCTGTTAGAATCTCTAGATTAAATCTTGATCACTCACGACTGCCAACTCACCTCAAGCCTTAGAAAAATCTATAAATTGAGCCCAATTTACAGCTTTGGCATAAGAAGCAATTGCATAATCTTACTTTGTAGAATTTTACATGATTCTTTAGAGTTTCATTTGCATTTGTAGCTAAGCAATTAGATTAGTTTGTCAATTTTGTTTAGATCATGACTCCTTCACGCATTTCATAGTTTAATTCATCATGTAGAATCTATTACAATCCCATTATCATTAGCATAGTTTGCATTTTCTTTCATTTCATCTCATTTTGTGCATATCAACTCATTTCACCATGTCCATTTATCATTTTATACATCTAAGTCTTTCAATCATTTAGATAGGTTCATAATCTGGATTGCAAAGGGATAGGCTACTCATTTCTTAGATGACATCTAAGGGATTTGTGCAGGCATAAGTTCTGAGAGCACAAATTTCCAGGACATATAAGATTAGAGGAGGATGTGAACTTCTTAAAGAATTATGTTATTAAACTATGTTTGATTTAGATAGATTCTTTAATATAATACTTCCCATCTATGTGTGCTTGTTTTTATAGTGATTCACGCATATTTTTACACCACACATTAATTGGTGCCCACCGTGGGGCCTAGCCCCTATTATTTTAACATTTTATGGAAGTTCTATTTTGCAAGCTCGAACATATAGTTTTTTTCACACAACTGCATATTTTTTTGGCACTTATGAAAGACTCTCTGGTGCTTTCTCCTGTTTTGGCACTTCAAAGGAGTTTTTTGGTGCTTTCAAGCCATCCTGTGGTGCTTTAGGGGGTTTCTATAGTGCTTTCACCCTTTTTAATGGTGCTTTGATGTAATTTTGTGGTGCTTTCCATTAATTTTGTTGTGCTTCTATTGTTCTGGCGCTTTTGCTTACTATTTTGGCACTTTTATCTATTTTTGTAATTTTCCAAAAATGAAAAACTAATGTTAGCTTTTCTATTGTATAGGATGCATAAAACACTGTCAAAGATCATGTTGAAACTCTAGAACGCTTGACAAAGATAATCTATGAGAAACTATTAATGAATTTGATGCAGGGGTAGGATTTTATGTCTTTCCTTCTTGCTTAAATTAGGAACATAGATTAATTAATTTGGAAATGAACACCATGTTTACTACTTGTTTGGAAGGGTAGGATTAACTAGGTGACCAAAAAGCCAGACCCCTTTCTTTTTCATTTCTTTGTGGTGTGTTTTGAGCAGTAGGCATATGCTCTCCCCTTAACTGGGTGATAAAAAATCTAGACCTTTTCTTTAATCTGAGAGTGTGAGTAGGGTATATGGCGAGGGTTCTCTCTTTATTCATGAAAAATATAGAGGATTGAACTACGGGTATAATATCACTTTTTTTTATCCTAGAGGGCCTACCTTGGGGAAAAAGTACTCACCCAAGGGAACGACTCAACCGGTATCACTCTAAAGCCAAGAGTATTTCCAGTCGGGATATAAATATGGATATTGGAGTAAGCACCAATATCACGTAGTTGGCTCCAACGAGAAGGGAAGCAATGGTCTCTCACCATGTTGGGTCAACTCCTATGAACAAAAAGTCCTTACTACAACCCTTGTTATAGAACTGGCCAAATCCTTTATCTATTTTCTTGGTACAACACCAGTTGGTGTGAAGGCATCCACATTCTTGCAATCTTTAGTAGAGATGATCAGTCTTCCATGGGAGTTTCATGGAGGCTAGAAGCTTGGTTGACCTAAGAAGAGAGTGCAATGTAAGGGGGAGCACATGTGGCCAAGCTTCTGAATTCATCCACTAAAGATAAGTGTGGTTGGGGTAAAACTCACGTGGAATCCAAGAGAATATAGTCTATCACAGCCATAGGGAATCAATGTTATGCTTGATTGTGCTTGTCAAATTTTTCTCAAAACAAACCTCAAACAAAACCTTACACATTGGAAAAACCACATAAACTGTGATTCAAAGTTCATCATCTTGGAATAAATTGTCATTTTTCCAAAAAACTAGAGAAATTAAACAAACTGGAAACAAACTATTGCATTCACTAGTTCGACACTTCTATTATTTTATGTGGCACTTTTACCACTTTTTCCAGTGCATTCACCCTCTATTATAGCGCTTCCACCCTATTTTCCAGTGCATATGACCTTTTCTGTGGCGCTTTGACCTCAGCATCTTGTGGCACATTTTCTTGTTTTTGTGGCACACCCAAACCATTATGTGGTGCATCCACCTATTTCTGTGGTGCTTCCAAGCTATTTTGTGGCACCTCTAACCTTTTCTATAGTGCTTCTACCTTGTTGGCACTTTAACCCATTGTAATGACACTTCCACCAAAAACCCGGAAATAGAAAGCTAAATGCAACTCCCATCCACCATTTTGAAACTAGAATTCAAGTACTTTTCCAGTCTAGAGTCATTTCTAGCCTTGACAAGAGTCTGAACATGGTTTTTATTCAATGGCTCCATGAAAAATTAATATTTGAAAACCAAAACCCATAACTCTTAGTCCACAAGAACATCAACAACGTCTTTCCATGCTTTATGACTTTAGGGATAGATTGCTCTTCAATGTTTACATAAAAGCTTCCAAGAACAACCCCAACTTGTACTCATTCTATTATTCCCAAAATCCAATACTATATTCCAAAGGTTCAAACATCTTGTTTAGGAGGGAAATTCATTCATCTTTTCACAATTACAACCAAAAATTCAAAATCTCCTGAAGTTTGGAATTATCCTTTAGAGTCCAAAACTTTGTTGAAATTGAGTAATGCAAGTGAAACATTTTACCTAAACTTTGATCAAACATCTAAAAGTTCCCATCATCATCAACATCTCAAATTTGATAGTTAAGTTGAGTTTCCCCATCAAGGTTTTTATCCTTCATCTTGGAAACAATACACTTTATATCGAATTTTATCACCTTGGTTATATCAATAGAATTCATTATTCTATTCAACCTAGGTATTTTTCCTTGGCACTCAAATAACAATCAAAATTTAGCAAACCTTAATCACTTGTGTGCCCATTTTAACAAGGTCCCAAAAACAGAAACTTAAGGACATAAATTGACCCTCCAAATATCATGGTTGAACCAAAAGTGAACCCATTTCACCAATTCTCCCACAAAGAAACAAATGAGATAATAGAAGATGTTGAACATGCAAATCAACACCCCAATTTCCATTAATTCCTAGAAAAATTCTTTGAAAAAGATGGGGAGAAATACCTTTTGATGTTATCCAACCAAGGGGCTAAGTTACCTAATGATTTTGATGTTAACAAATTGAAGAGTATCCCAAAGAAAACTGAAATTGAAACGCCCATTGTTGACCAAATGACTACCTTGACAAATCAGATGCAAAACCTTCAACAACAACTCCAAGATATGTAGGGAGGGACTTAAAAAAGATACTTGCTACATGATATTTGTCCCTATCCCTTTGATAGAAGGTTAAACATGATACCATTTCCTCAAAACTGTGAATTGCCAAAATACAACAAATATTACATAAAATCAGACCCTATAGACCACGTACGAGAATTTAAAGCAATAAGTCTTGAAGTCGCTCATGAGGACACATACTTAATGAGACTCTTTCCTCATAGTCTAGGGGGTCATTACATGGAATGGTTCTCGAAGTTGCAACCAGGCATAAAATCCTTCCAAGAACTCGTCAACAGATTCATTACACAATATTCTTATAACATTGCACATGAGATAACCATGAAGGACATTTGTAATACCAAACAAAAACAAGGAGAATTTTTTCACGTATTCCTTCAAAGATGGAGAAGGTTATTCGCTCGTTACGCTCGTCCTATAGCTGAACAAGAAAAGATGGAAATTTTTATCGATAACCTTAACAATGAAATGTGTTATAGGTTGCAACTGCAATGTCCTCCTAGCTTTGAGAAGATGGTAGAAAATGGTGTCAAAATCAAAGAAGCCTTAGTCAAAAGAGGGGTGTTGAAAATTCACAATGAAGGATCAAACAATGCTAGTTCATCTAACCATCATAACAATGAAAAACCCAAATTCTGGACAAGGAACAAAAATGCCCACGATGGTAATGCCAAAACACACCATGCCAAACCCATCTTTAACTTATCAGGAACTACAACCAAGGTAGAGCAAAACATTAATCAAGGAACAAATCAGAATATCCCCTCGTCCAACAATCAAAGCAATCACAATCAAAGTAACATCCCATTGAAATTTCTACCATATCAAACACAATCAAACTACCAAAAATTCACTCCTTTGGGTCAATCACATGAATCTGCATTAAGAGAACTTCTTGAACATAACCTCATAACACAACCTAATGCTTGAGGCTTTGAACCCAAAGTAAAATAATCATGGTGGAACAATGCCCATTACTGTGAATTTCATCAATGCAAAGGCCACCTAATCAACAGCTGCATGCAATTAAAACATAAAAAAAAGACTTGATCAATGCAAAAATCATAAGAATAGAGGGACTCCAAACAAATGAAAACCACAGAGAATTCAAAAATCCCTTACCGAATTACGAAAAATGGGAATCCTCTACGACAAATAACAAGGAAAAGAACATAAACTATGTCCATGATACTGTCATAAACCATATTTTAGTGGCAGAAAATCAAATGAATACCATCAAAACTAATGATCACCAAAACATTACTGCAAATGATGGTCTGGTCTATGACATTCTAATTGAACCAGAACAAGACATTATTATCCTTGAAAATCAAATCAATGACATCCAACCAAAAATGAATGCACATGATACTCAAATCAATGTCATCAAAACCAATGGGAAACAAGACATCGTACCAGTAAATGTGACAACAAGAGCACATGCCAAATATGTCTTAAAGGAGGTTCATCTAAAACATCTGTAGCAACACCCAATCAATACAATATATTGGACCAATTACAAAAGATCCCTACACAGATATCAATATTGGAATTGCTCAAAATTTCACCTACCCACAAAGAGATCTAGGAAAAAGCCCTGGTGGACATAATGGTGCTGAAAAATCTAGAAGTTTGTAAATTGGAATCCATGGTGGGACATTTAACCGCACCACACTGCCTATCCTTTTTCGAAAATGATGACACATCCATTTCTCATCCCCACAATGCTCCTCTCCATATTGAAGTCCTAATCCATAAACATCGTGTCAAACACATCCTAATAGACAAAGGAGTCGGCCTGAATATATGTACTTTAAAAAAAAAGTGTGCCTTGGAATTTTCTAAGAATGCAATTGATTCAAAGAAAAAGATTACAATAAAAGCATATGATGATGAGGAAAGAGCTTCACAGGGGTTAATCATCCTACCTATTCAAGTGGGACCAATCCAGAAAGATGTAATCTGCCAGGTCTTAGATAAAGATTTGACCTGCAACATACTACTCGGTCGACCATGGATTCATGAGATGCAAGCAATTCCTTCAACATATCACCAGTGTCTAAAATTTCCTTGTGGTGGCCAAGAAATTACCATTTTAGCTAATTCAAATAGTCCGCATTATTGCAATACCCTAAAATTTGTCCAAGATATCTTTGTACCTCATAATAGAGAAGCTTCCTTTCCCACTACCTCCAATGATCAGAGCCAGTCAAGTTCCTCATCTAAACCATTGGTCATTTCCACAAATCATGATAGTCAATCTAGTTCCATGTCTAAACAGTTTGAGAAGAAAGAAGAAGTTGCTTTGACCACATCCTCAAATCCTAAAACACAATTGAATTCTGTGTCAAAACAATTTGATGAAAAAGTCCAAATCAAAGAAAAAAGTGTTGGGGAATACTTCTTTGAATGGTCCCTGTGTCTTTCACACTTTTCTTCTCTAAAAGATTATGGACAACCCTCTACATCAACATAATAGACTCCATAACTGGTCACCAAATTTGATGGACGGTTCATAAAAGAATGCACCAGCTTTGATGAAGCAAAAGACAAAGAAATCCTAAACTGGATTTATAAAGATGAGGAAGAATCCCAATCAGTAACTACCACTGTACAAACAACTAAATATGGAAAAGTTTTCACTATCTTGGAAAATATGGGATATGAAGGAAAAGGTCTCGTGGGTAAAAGAAAAGAGCGGATTGTAGAGCCAATTCAACCACTTTTAATTAATCCAAAAGATGAGACTGGACTGGGTTATAAAGAGGATGCAAAAGAAAATATGGTTGAAAGAATCCTACAATTACAAGCTAGCGAAGAGGATGAAACTGATTCCAATGAATATGAGTGGGATTCACTATTAGAAGAGTCCTATCATGACAAGGACATTGATGTGGTGCATAAATATGCACCCCTACTTGAAGAAGGACAAGGGTCAGGTTCTAGACCGTTTGAATTTGGATTGCAAAACCTTGATGATTCTAGTATAGACGGTTCATCTCGGAGTGAAATAGATAATTCGGAAGAGAGTTACTTGCTAGACCTTGATTTTGCTATCAAATTAATAGAAGACACCGCTATCCGAACCTGTACCATTTTAGATCTTAACTCATCTAGTGACTACTTACCCTTGATACATCCTGAACTTATAGACTCAGACCTAGCCGAACCATTTGACATCCTTACATTTTCAAATGATGAAGCCATTGTCAATTTCCTTTGTGTTAATGATCCCGAAACATACTCCACCAATGAACATCGTAACAAGGCTTCTATATAAGAGAGTATAAAATCATCTAGCTGCAAAATGAATAATATAGGAAATAGATCTGATATTGAAAATCATTCAATGGCAGTACTAGATCTGGAAAAGGTAAAAACAAAGAGTGCATCCGATGGTGAAAACCTCCTTGAGGCATCAAAGGATGGAAGATTTTATACCCTCCTAGAACATTTTCAAGAAAGATCCAAAATCTTGATTGAACCTACACAATCTGTCAACATCAACAATGAAGAATATCCATCTAGTAGCATCTCTAACAAAATAGGAAAAGCCAAGCTTTCTCAAGTTTTTCACAAAAGAACAAATCAACTTTTCTTAGTCATATGTAGACATGCCAGGAATTGATCCAAAACTCATCATGTATCATCTATCATTACCTCTAGGAGTGAAACTAGTCAAACAGAAGTTGAGAAAAATGCACCCTCATATCGCACTATTGGTAAAGGAAGAATTGAAGAAATTGTTAGATGTTAGATTAATTAGACCCATTGACTATGCCGAGTGGATCTCCAATATAGTACCAGTTTCAAAACCTGACAAAAGCATTCACATCTGCACTGATTTTTGAGACCATAACATAGCTTGTCCTAAGGATGATTTTCCCCTGCCTAATATAGATATCATAGTAGACTTGACGGTAGGGCATGGCATGTTATCACTGATGGATGGATTTTTTGGATATAATCAAATCAAAATAGCTCTGGAAGATCAAGATAAGACAATTTTTACTTGTCCTTAGGGAACCATTTGTTGGAACGTCATGTCGTACAACTTGAAAAATGCAGGAGCTACCTACCAACATGCCATGACAACAATCTTTCATGATATGATGCACACTTTCATGGAAGACTATGTGGATGACTTATTAGCCAAATCATATACCAGGGAAGGGCATTTGGAGATCCTAGATAAGATTTTCACCAGATTGGAAAAATTCAATGTGCGGCTAAATCCCAAGAAATGTGTTTGGGGTGACATTAGCAAAACTCTTGGGTTACATAGTATTAGAAAAGGGGATTGTGGTAGATCTAGCCAAAGTCAAAGCTATTATGGAAATTCCATTGCCAATGAACATTAGTCAACTCCGTTCTCTATAAGGGAGGTTTTAGTCAATTCATAGATTCAATTCACAACTAGCAAACAAGACCCATCCCTTCACTCATCTACTGCATAAAAATGTTTCTTTCTGATGGGATGAGAAATGTGAAGGATCCTTCAATCATTTGAAACAATATTTAATGAATCTTCCTATCCTAGTACCACCATCAGAAGGGAAGCCACTATTGCTATATATTTCCACAACAGAGAAATCATTGGAGCCCTATTAGCACAAGAAGATTCAGTAGGAAAAGAACGAGCAATCTATTACATTAGTAGGAAACTAAATGGCTATGAAATCAATTACACCTCCATTGAAAAGGCTTTTCTAGTAGTAGAATTTGTTACTCTACAACTACAACACTACATGCTAACTCACACCATTAAGCTGATAGCTAAAATTGATCCTCTCAAATATCTCCTCAGCAAAGCAAACCTAACAGGGAGATTAGCTAAATGGGTCATGATACTCAATGAATTTGATATCCAATATGTAGATAGGAAAGCGATAAAATGACAAGCAATTTTTGATCAATTAACAGAGGCACCATTACGAGATAATAATCCTTTATACATTGAATTTCCAAATATTGATGTTCTTGTTGTGGTTGCAAAACAATGGACACTATACTTTGAGGGATCACATACACAACATGGATCAGGAATAGGAATCCTATTTTTCACTCCACAAGGACATACAATACCAAAATTATACAGACTAATGTTCCCTTGTACCAACAACATAGAAGAATATGATACATTAATCATTGGTATCAAAACAACAATAGAATGGAAGATCCTAGAATTGCAAGTGTATTGGGATTCTTAGTTGGTCATTAACCAAGTCAATGATGACTATCAAACAAGAGATAACAAACTGATGCCTTACAAAAGAATGTTAGATGATTTCAAGAAATACTTTGTGGATATCAAATTTGAATAGATCTCAAGAGTGGATAATAAAGTTGTTGATGCCATGGCTACTATTGCTTCCTTGTTGCAAATTCCAAAGAAAAGAAGTTGTTACGAGTTCTTGGTGGAACAACTATTTTCCCCTGCCTATGACAGTACTAAATCCCATGCCATATGTCACCTATCTGATACCAACACCTCAATCTATAGTGAGATTTATGCCTACCTGAAAGATAACACTCTTCCACTTGACTTGTCACAAAACCAGAAATGCAGTCTCATTCGCCGAGCCGCTTGACATACACTTATAACAGATGTACTACATTGACGAGGTCTTGACGTAACTCTCTTATGATGTCTAGAGCACGATGAGTCTAAAATGGCTTTACAAGAAGTCCATGAGGGAGTCTACGGAACACATTCAAGTGGTCTAACCTTAGCCAAGAAACTTCTTCGTTTGGGATATTATTGGCCAACCATGGGAAAAGAGTCTTTCTAGTTTGTGAAGAAATGTCAGAAATGTTAGATTCATGGCAACCTCATCCACACACCAGCACAAGAACTTCAACCTTTTGCATCCATGTGGCCATTTTTTCAATGGGGACTAGATCTTGTTGGTAAAATTCATCCATCTTCATCAAATAGACACAAGTTTATCATCATAGCTACAAAATACTTCACAAAGCGGATCGAGGTTGTTCCTTTAACCACCATCACTAGAAAGCATATTTCATCATTTATCCTCAATTACATCATCTATAGGTATGGCATTCCCCAATCCATAGTCACTGACAATGGAAGATCGTTCAAAAATTAAGACATGCAAGAATTGTGTGAGAATTTTAATATACAACACTGCTTCTCTACACCATATTATCCCTAGGGGAATGATCAAGTAGAGGCTTCCAACAAGACTATTTTGAAAATTTTGAAGAAGATTGTCAATGATGCAGTATGTGACTGGCTTATCCAGTTAAACCCTGCCTTATGGGCTTATTGCACCAGTATTTGCACACCAACATGAGCTACACCATATGCGTTGGTATATGGATCAGAGGCCATTATACTTATTGAAGTTGAAATACCATCACTCTGGGTTTCCTTGAAAGGTATCATCTTTGATGAAGACTATCGGGTCTCCAGATTGCAAGAACTAGAATTATTAGATGAGCGGTGCCAACATGCAGTGAATCACTTAAAAGCCTACCAACAACGTATGTCCAGAAGTTACAATCACAAGGTCAAACCTAGAACATTCCAAGTTGGTGACTTAGTGTTGAAGGAGAACCCGCACAATCAACAAGACAAAGAAAATAAAGGAAAATTTGAACCAAATTGGTTGGGACCCTTTGTCATTGTATCAACTTATGGTTCAGGGGCATATCATTTATCCATACCAGAAGGAGATCAGTTTGAGGAACCCATGAATAGTCTTCATCTCAAGAAATTCTATGCATAATTCAACCACTGCATCAGTAAAAAGTACTGAAGAAATCCAAAAACATCATAAAATGTCCTAAAAAATGGTTACCCTGGTGAAAACTTGGAAAACAGACATCTTGGTAATGACAAAAAAATCAAAAAAGTCAAAAATACAAAAAAATCAAAAAAGTCAAAAATACAAAAAAGAGTCAAAAAATACAAAAAAAAATTAGAAAAAGGGAAAAACAATTTTTTTTATAAAATCTAAAAAGGTGCAATAAAAGCAAGTGGTGAAAACCTGGAAAAAGGCACTATTTGTGACAAGTTGGCTTCTTCCTCAATGGGAATGTATGATGATCATTGGCTTGGTATCATCACCATTCATATCCTTCATCTGAGTTGCATATGCATACCTTGTCATGTTGGCCATGTCTCATGTTGGTTTCTTGAACATTGTACATATCCATAATAAATTGGCTTGTGTCCAATGGGGGCAAAGTCTTGATCTCACTTAAACCAATGGACAAACAACAGGAAGACAAACATGGCAAAAACATTGATCATAGTGAAATCAAACATAGAACATCAATCACCATAGGAAATGCATCAAATATTCTTGTCACGTTAGAAAATTCCTAAAAAGGTCAAAAATATAAAAAACCCAAAAACAAAGTCACCTTGTTGAATTGCATTGTCGTAGTTCATTTTAATTAAGTGTCTATTCATATCCTCGTCTTGTAAATCGGTTGAGTCGGTTGAACTATGTGGTCTCTGCATGCATAACGTAGGCAAGGATAATCTTTGATCAAGCCCTAATGCTCCTAGGATAGGTCTTTAGGTTAGGTTCTTGGTCAAAATCTTAGAAAATGCCTAAAAATCAGAAAATTGAAAAATCCAAAAACAACGGAAAATCACGGTTACAAAGATGATGCTATTCTGAATCATGGTTTTAACACTTTCACATGAATGTTCAAATTTTTTGTATTATGATTGATGTTATCATTTCTCAGGAGCAATTCAAGGATGCCAAAGGACTAGAAAAGCTATGATCGAGAATGATATTTTCTTTGTCTGCTACCTATGAATTAATCATTATTACTATGGGAATCGTCGCGGGACATGCCCTATAAAGTATCATTGATGATATTCTAGATTCACATAGGAAAATGGTTAACTCTTGTCTTTTTATGCAAGGAATGCTCAGGTCATCATGGTCTAATCATACCTAGATGCTTGTGTTAACTTGCACTATCAAACATCATGGAAGTAGTACTTAGGTCATCATGGTTCAATTTTATCATCGACGCTTTTACTCACTTTCAACATTTTAAAGGCTCAATGATAACAATAAGAACAATAAATCACTTAGATGTCATTATTAGGATTGCATAGCTAGGCTGCATTAATGTTCGGTCGCTGTAATGGTAATTTATAGATTTTTCCAAGGCTGATGTTGTTTTTATCACTAACAGATTGAGTACAATTGACAACCAAAAACATCATTTAGATGCATGAGAATTAGGACATCAATCATATATTTGCATCACGAAAAATACAAGAAAAACAAATGCATTTATTATATCACTTTCATCCATATACATCTAGTCATACATTCTAGGTATCAACATATGTAAAATAATCATTCATTCATTACATATATGCATTAGAACATAATATTTGCATCAGAAAATACAAAAACATAAGTTTCCATGCATATCACACATCTATATCTCTACATTAACATCATATGGCATATCATACATCATACATCATTACACCAGAAAAATACAAAAAACTAATAACATGTAGACACTTACATAGAATCATAGAAATCATAACACATATTGCATCCATAACATATAGCATCATCATTGCATAACATACATGACATAAAAATGAAATCCATCCATCATAATAAAAGCAACATGCATAAACACATAAGATCATCATCAACGCTACATATATATCTCAAAAATATGTCAAATGTACAAGGATATCTAAATGTCAAGAAGTACAAAATCAAAATGTGGTGATACCGAAAGTCAGTGTATACATCATGGCATAGCATAAAATGACTGAAACTATGTGGTGCTACCTCTCGAAGCTGTTGGCATCACTAGACCTGTACCCCCTACTACACCTGAGGGACCCGAACTAGAATCCCTCTGATCCCCTGCTAATGGTTGTGTCACACCCATGCTCATAGTCTGAGATCGGGATTTGCTAGTCTAAGATCGAGTGAAGCTCCGTCGCTGCTCAAGTGGGACCAACTCATGATATCGATACCTATAAAACTGCAACTCCTAGGAAGTGTGACATATCTCTCTGAAGTAATCTGCATCTCTTGTGGTCGTGGTAGCCTGTTGTAATCTCTCTGTAATGGCCTCTGCCTACTCAACCCATCGTCTTAGAGCATCTCTCTCTGTAGTCATTGCTATAAAATGTCCCTGTGCTTGTCCTTGTGCCTATGCATGTCCCTATGGTTGTCCCTATACCTATACTTGTGCCAGCTACTGTCAGGCGACATCTCTCTTGGCTGTCACTACCTAAATCTGACCTTGTTCCTATAAAAGCTTTGCCTATACCTGGGTCAATAGTTGGGTTTGTGTCTGCAACTACCCCTATAACTGTGTAAGTTGTCCTTGAATAGTCTGGACCTGCGTGTGCAAAGCAGTAATCTGCAATTGCTGCTACTATGAGGGAAAGTGTATGTGTACACGCTGATGTGATGCTGCCACTAAAGATCACCTCTTGCAAGGCACTCTGATGTCTAAATCATGATATGTTTTTCCTCCTCCATCTCCATCTCCATCGTCACCACCTCCATCATCTCCTTTGTCATCATCATCACCCTCATCTCCACCTTCTCCCTCGTCACCATCTCCATCACCTTTGCCTCACCTCCGTCTAGGTGGTCTCTCCTCATCATCCTCAAAGGCTATCATAGGCTCATCGAGACTAGAAAGTTGTGGAAATGGATGTTGACCATAGTACACAGTGTACACTCCTCACTCATATAGCCCTCAATTATCTCTGGATGATAGTCCCAGAGCACTAGTTGTAAATGCATAAACTCCTCACATGTAGCATCATAAGACAACGTCGGTCCCCACTCTATGACATCCTATTACCTGCGTGCATATAGGGCTGATCCATGTGGCATCCCCTACACTCGACCATACTGCCTCAATACTCTTAGTAATAGAAATCTCTCGATAATATACCAAGTCCATCCAATCAGGTATCTAGTAGTCATGCAATACAAAATCTCTAAATGGTCCTCTGCCCACTACTCGCACTCCACATATGGTCTCCAAGTCACTACATCCAAGTCATCAAGCACTCGATGCCAATACTCTAGTTTTCCCAGCTTATGTTGGACAACTACGCTAGCATAGCAATAAATGTATGGCCTCCCGAATGATTAGAATCTATCAGTCTCAGGCCATGTGACTGCAATATGCTCCCAGGCCCAAACCTAGATCAATGTGACTCATGTAGACAAGCTAGCTACTCCTAGGTATACCACCTGGTGCAGATCATGATACAGGTAAGCAAGCATGCAAGATCCCCAAGCAAAATAGGTCTTGAACTGAACCATATGCTCCAGTGTGTGCCCCCAACCAACAAAAAATCCCTTTTCCCTCTTGTCGGGACTCAAAAAAGCCACAGAAAAATCTCACAAGAATAGAAGGAAAAGGTACATCACTGGAAAATATCTCTAACCATGGCATCCAACATCTTGCAATCTGATCATCATGAAATAGTTGGTGTAGTGCATCTGTCCCTCCCTGCTCAGTAGAATCATAAGTGACAATATCACCAACCACAAGAATTCACAAATTCCTATACACATCCTCTGGTGTGATAGTCATCTCTCTGGTGGGTAGATGGAATGTGTTGTGGTCGCTATTCCACCTCTCTACTAGTGTTGTTAACAATCCCTAGTTAATCCTAACCCGGGGCATATTAATCAAAGTGGACAAACCACATCTCTCCACAATCTCTCTCTCAGCACGAGATAACTGTAGGATCATCTCCCATGTTAGTGGAAACCACTCCCGAGACTGAAGATTATCTAAATCCATCTCCTATCATTTTGAAAAAATTGCAAATCATCATATCAATCAAATCAATCAATCAAACATCAAAATCAATCAACCTATCAATCTTATTGAGATTTTCATCAAATCTCGTCAACATTTTTTTTTGATTCTTGCCTATCATGAGATCAAAACGGCATCAACATTAGTGTATCTCACCTATCATGAGGTCACTACATCATCTGTCCTATCATCAAGAACCTAATCAACGACTGAAAGTTATTAAACATCAAAATTCAAGGAGAAAATTAAAAAAATCTTCATTCTGTCTTGGAAGCACCAAAACATATCATGGAGGTGCCATTTTAAGTGAAAGCGCCATTTTATGGCTTGGAGGCGTCATTTCTGGTGAAAGCACCAGAAAATCATGTCAAAGCACCATTTTGGATGGAAGCGTTAGAGAAAGGGGCAGGAGCGCCATTTCACCTAGAAGTGTTGGAACAGGGCGTCAAAGCACCAAAACCCTAAAACTTGAATTATAACAAATTGAAAGGGCCATTTTGGACCTCAGATGCACAAAAAATCAAAGCACCATTATAGACCTTGGAAGCGCTGGAGAATTTCTCTGAGGTGCCAAAAATTTTGGCGAAAGCACCAAAAAACCTAGTCTGGGTGCCACTAAATGCTTCGAAAGTGCTAGAACATTTTAAAATTTGAAAATCTGATTTAAAACATGAAAATAAATCCATTTCAAAATCACAAAGTAGAGTTTCGAAATCTTACCGGAGGTTCGTATCCCGCTAGACAATTGTGTCGTTGTACCCGCTCGAATTGATGCCACTGCAGAGGGATCACCATCTTGCTCAAAGGCTCCAAAAATGACTTCTCCCTCCAAACAACTTTCAAAATGCAATTAGCACAAATGAATAAATTTTCACTTTTTACCTCTTAATAAAGGTAATTAAGGGAGTGATTTTGGTGGCATTATTTTAATTTCTTTAAGGGGCAACTAATTGGGGTAGCTTGAAAATATTTCATATCGGGAGATAAATCACTGGAATATCATCCAAACCAGATTTTATCATCATCACCATCATCACAATCAATTGAAATTTTCAAAAATCATCAAAAGTCCTTTTTCATCATAAAATTGTCGATTTATCTTCTAAGGGGGCATACCATACAGTTATAAATCATCTGAGAACACTATCTAGGGCATCATTAAAATTTTGGCAGCATTGATAAAATTTTCTATGAAGTAACGCATAAACACATCACTTCAAAGAGGGGCAAAATGTATACACTCAAAATTGGTCTGGAGAATATTAATTAAATATCGATTATTTAATTAATAAATTCTTATTCCTCTACTATATAAATAAATCAATTTTTTTTACATAGTTCCTTTCCTCTTAATTCTTCTATTCCAATTCACCTCTTTCACGATTTAATTAAAATAAGCAAGTTTAAATAATTTGTTTTATTTTAATTAACTTCCCTCTCATTTAATTCAATTTTTTTAATTTGAATTACACCACATTTCTACATACTTTTCTCTAACCACCTTCCACCTCATCCTCCAACTCACCTTGTGTCACATGAAAATGATTATTGTTATTTTCTAATTTGGATAATTATTCTCAACAATTTAACAACCTTGAGGACACATGGCTCATTCATCCAAATGATTCCCTCTTGCACTTGGGAAATTGGTTTTATTAAAGGGAACATTTACCTTGTTTTCTCCATCTTCTCCATTCTTCTCCATCAAATTCTCCAGATTAAACCTTGATCACTCATGGTTGCCAACTCACCCTAGGCCTTGGAAAAATCTATAAATTGAGCCCAATTTACAGCTTTGGCATAAGGAGCAATTGCATAATCTTACTCTGCAAAATTTTACATGAGTCTTTAGAGAACTTTTCATTTGCATTTGTAGCTTAGCAATTAGATTAGTTTATCAATTTTGTTTAGATCATGGCTCCATGCATTTCATAGTTTAATTCAGCATGTAGAATCTATTACAATCCCATTATCATTAGCATAGTTTGCATTGTCTTTCATTTCATATCATTTTGTGCATATCAACTCATTTCACCATGTTCATTTATCATTTTATACAGCTGAGTCTTTCAATCATATAGATGTAGGTTCATAATCTGCATTGCAAAGGGATAGGCTACTCATTTCTTAGATGACATCTAAGGGATTTGTGCAAGCATAAGTTCTAAGAGCACAAATTTCCAAGACATTTAAGATTAGAGCAAGATGTGAAGTTCTTAAAGAATTCTATTATTAAACTGTGTTTGATTTAGATAGATTCTTTAATATAATACTTCTCATCTATGTGTGCTTGTTTTGATAGTGATTCACACATATTTTTAGACCACACAGATACCTCTCAGGGGGAGTAGGTAGTGTCATGTGTTGTCATTGAATTGTTGACTTAGTTGGGTGTACTCATGTGGGGGAGTATTTAGAGAAGGTGTTTTTAGTTTAGTATCAAAGAGAGAAAAATCCAAAAAAAAATCCTTTGTCATTGAAGTAAAAGGGGTAGAGAGAATCATATGAAAGAAAATATTATCTACTAAGGGAGAGAGAAGCATGAGAGAGTGTTCAGAGTTGGTGTGTGGTCATTGGTGGAATTTCACATCTTGTGTTGCCATCAATGACAAAGGAGGAGATTGTTGCAAGTATGGAGGTGTTGTCATTGATGTTAATAGGAAGTCTACTAACTAGTGTTGTCATTGATGTCAATAGGAAGTCTACTAACTAGTGTTGTCAATGATGTCATCTATGGGATGAAGATGTTGAGGATATTGAGAAAATTGTGAAAAAGAGGAAAACAGGTTGTACATGTGTAGTTGAGACCTTGAGGAAGTGTTGTGAGTACATGAAGCTATCTTTTTGTTGCAAAGTTTGAAGATGAGTTGGAATGAAGTAATGGGATAAGATGATGTCTCTAGTACTTGGTTTCCAAGTGCTTTTGAGAAAATTTGATAAACAGAGTAAACTGTATTGTGCAAGTGTTCATAGTGTGCTTTGGTATTGTGCTCCATGTTCTCTTAGTGTTGATGGGAGGTGCATGCTTGATATAGCGTAATATTATTGTTTGATTCTTTATTCATAATGTTTCCCCAATATTTTAGTGTTCACATTCTGACACACTTGATGGGAACATCTACGAAGATAATTTGAATGGATACAAGTTCATTTTGGATGAAATTTTTATAGTCACTAAAATGGATTTAACATTAATTCTAGTTTGGCACAAGTAGTCTATCAAATGACATATATGATTAATCATGTGGTGTATCTACATTGACTATATTTGTACAAATATTCTAGTAAAGGATTAAAAATTCAAGCCTTACTAAGTGGCACAAGCACACAACCTAGTGGCATACATGCAATTCAAGTGGTGCTTGTGAAATCTAACTAATGCAAGTGGTTTTTTGAACTAATTCAATTTTGTGACACATATGCAACTTATAGTGGTGTAAGAACTTCACCTAGTGGAACAATATTATCACTTATTCATACAAGATCACTTCTTTTTTATGTGCGCGCACCATTTAGTGAAATAAACACTTAAATATTTGGTAATGTCTCTTTAACATGTGTTGCACAAATTTGTAGAGTACGAAATTTTTTATAGAATTTCTATACCATCTTTAGCACTTTTTCTTTCTAAAAATTATTACTATCAATTGATCAACAGTAGTGTTTCATATATTAGTTTATGCACACTCTATTTGGTATATATGCTCTATGTAATAATGCATGTGCCTAGGGAAGGTTATTTCCTTGAATTTTTAGATCTTTCTTTCTAACTACAACCCTTTTTGGCATGCATCTTGATTGTTTATACTATTTGTTAACCATTTGTCAACTCTAATTTTATTGATGATTGCATTTGCTTATTCACAAATTGGCCTCAAAAGTGACACTTTTGATATTTTGGATCTCTTTTACACCATTTCAAGTTCTAAATTTGACATGCACAAAACTGAGCTCTTAATGATCTAACCTATTAAAATAAAATTTTGAGCTCAATCAATAAGTTCTTATCCATGTCTAGATGCATTCAATTAGTTATATATTAGCAAGCACTTTATAATATTTAGATGCTATAAATTAACAAGCACTTCTATATTACTTTTGGAAAAGAAATTACAAGTTATTATTTTATTCTCTTTATATGTATACTCAGATTCTTAACTTGTCAATGTTGTTTAGTCTTAGTTCCACTCCTAGCATTACTATATTTTCTATCACAATATGTAAATGGTAATAAAATTGGTTCTCTTAATATTTAAATTATATAATTGTAATTCTATTTTTTGCTTCTTTTTTTATTATGTAATAGTAATAGTGAAATTAGAATAATCAAGCTATTTTCATTTAGTTTTGTGTTTGATTTGATGTGAGTGTCTTAATGTTATAACATTGTTAACACATAATATATTTTTGTGCTAGATTTGCCTAACCATATGCATCCCTATTTTACTCTCATTTATACTCAATCCCATACATTCACACTTTCAACTCAAACCGTCATTTTATCCTTTCATCTATTTTAAGAATGTATATGACTGCAATTAATCTCCTAAAACATAAAAATAATCTTAAGCCCATTATCAAATTTAAATTTGAATATTCACGCCTAATTATTGAGTCAACCTTTAACGCATTATAACATATTGCTATATCATAATGCTTAAAGACCAAATATAAAAAAAAAGAAAAGAGTAAAGGTAACTTAAAATATTTTTCACCATATTCCAACGACATAACGGGTCTCCCATTCACATGACGTTCTGCCACTTTAATTTTTAAACCATTCAAATGCATGTGAAGAGTTGGGGGACAACTCAAGCGATGAGGACTGAAAGCTTGAATTGAGTGATGGGTGAATTACACTCACTTTGGAAAAAAAAAGTAGTGAGCGTCAATTTAAGTCTTTTCAATATTCTGTAAAGTGAAGGGTCGGTAAAAATTTCTTGGTTTTCTATTTTCAAAATACTTCAGGATGTTACGGCTCAACAAACACTTTCCCCGGGCTACGAAGAAAGCATCAAATATTGAAGTGACTGACAGTAAGTAGTGTTTATTGAAGCAGCACCGACACTTCACTCTCCTGGACTAAAAATATTGAATTAAAAGCTATTTTTTACAAAGTGGATGTCAATTCAAGCTTTTTATTTATGCGTACAACGTGCTCTTAGTCCCCATCGCCTGAGTTGTCCCCAACTCTCCACCTGCCTTTCAATGGTCTAAACCAGTAGATAGAACGAACATCTCGTGAAAGGAATCTTGTATCGTACCTTCAGCTTACAGCTGTTCTCTTGAAAAATATTTTAAGTTACCTCTACTCTTTTTTTTTTTCATATTTGGTCTTTAAGCATTATGATATAGCAATATGTTATAATGCGTTAAAGGTTGACTCAATGATTAGGCTCGAGTATTGAAATTTAAAATTGACAATGGGTTTAAGGTTATTTTTATGTTTTATGGGATTAAATATAAACGAGAGTAAAATAGGAATGGATAGAGTTATGAGTCAAATCTAAGATAAAATTATGTTACTTGTCAACATGTTATAGTATGAAGACACTCACATCAAAACAAACACAAAACTAAATGAAAATAGTTTGTTTATGCTAATTTAACTATTACAATTATATAATCAAGGAAAAACAAACAATACAATTACAATTATATAATTTAAATATTAAGAGAACCAAATTTTATGAGCATTTACATATTGTAATAGAAAAGATAGCAATTCTAGGAGCGGACCTAAGACTAAATAACATTGACAAGTTAAGAATTTGAATATACATGTAAAGAGAATAAAATATTCACTTGTAATTTCTTTTCCAAAAGTAATCTAAAAGTGCTTGTTAATTTATAGCATCTAAAATATTATGAAGTGCTTGTTAATTTATAGCTACTTGAATGCATCTAGAAATGGATAAGAACTTATTGATCTAGATCAAAATTTTATTTTAATAGCTTAGATCATTAAGAACTCAGTTTTGTGCATGTCAAATTTAGAACTTGAAATGGTGTAAAAGAGATCCAAAATATCAAAAGGGTCACTTTTGAGGCCAATTTTGGAATTAACAACATACAATCATCAATAACCTTGGAGTTACTTGGAAGGGAAATGCCATGGATGAGCTTAATGGATAGAGCAATAGCATACTAAAAATATAGCCTTGAGAGCATTAATAGTTAGTATGTATAATGATGGCGCTAGAGGGTAGCCTAGACAAATGGATTTTTTGAAAGGATATTGAGGGGAGAGGGGTTCTTTGACAATGATTTTAACATTAGCATGCATGAACAACATCCTATTGTGATTGCATATCATGCACCCAAAAACCAAGCATTTTAGCATATTAAGGATAAAAATCCATCAAATTTGATTATAAGATTTATCACACTAGTGCTTTAGTAACTATTGATTTTCCCCCCCTCTCAGTAAAGTGTTATGTTCCAACAATTGGTATCAGAGCCAAAAGTGTCGGGTTTGAAACCCCTCGGATAACGCTAAGGGGGAGATTGTTGGCAATTGGTTAGCGCTCCCCTCGGGATTTGTGACATGCACTAACCGCCTCCCACGGATCCATTAACTCTAGCAGTTGTATCAGGAACTAACAAGTCAAACTTTTGGTGCAACAATAATCGTGGGGCCAACAAAGCCTCCATCCATTCATAGTGTCTTCATATTTTCCTTTTGGGATGAGCTTGATTAGCCCTTGATTAATGGTTGCTTTTAAAGAGCCCATCTCAATAGCTTCAAGATAAACATGATAAATATCCTCATGAATGTGAGGCCAAAGAGCTTTGAAAAAAACTATAGGGAGACCATAAATACTTGGGCTCATCTCCAAATCCATGGAGTAAAGAGCTTCATCCATTTCTTTCATAAAATATAAGGCAATCAAGAAAGTGGCTATAGTCAAGGTCAGTTTTATAGGATATGTAGGTGGTAATACTCATCAATGATAGGAAGAAGGGGGTCTCTAGAAAAATAAGTGGTAAAGAGGTTTTTGTTGTTGGAATTATTTTTTCATTGATATCAAAGGCTTGTATTTGAGGGAAACAATAAATGTTAGACATATGATGTCATTGGTAGAAAGAAAAGGTAATGCAAATGTTGATGCAAGTGAAGTCAAAGATCCTAACCCTAGTGTTTGTGCCCCTTCTTTGTTGGAACAATATTCTACATCAAACATAGTGAAAGTTAGAATTTATGATACAAACACTTGATTCAAGTTTCTTGAGGTCTTGCTCTTCTTAGGGTTTCTCTTTCTTGCTTTGGAGGTCACTCAAAAACCATACATAAGGTTTTTTCAACCTTGCTTCTTTTGTTTTAAGAATTCATTGACTTACTATAGTAGGTTGGAAGTCACTTTTAAGTGATTTTTTGAAGGGATTAAGACCATCATTAACCAATCCCTACACTTGAGATTGACTGGTCGAGAAAGTTAAGGTTTTAAATATTAAATTTCCTAAAATGAAATCAATGACATGTATTCAATTATGAATTGGCGGCAAGAGAAGAATCAAGGGTCTACATTTAAACTTATAAACGGTTACTTTCTAATGCTCAACCTTTGATAGGAATTTGGGTTTCTATGTTTTTATGTTGATTGATTCACTTATGTAATTGCAGTAATGATGATGGAAGAAAGAATCAAAGACAATGCATTTTGAGTGATTTTGATGTAATGAAGAAGAAACACAGTGATTTGATGCTCCTTTAACATGAAAATATGTGTGGAAAGAGGATGCAATGATCATACTATAGTAGATAGAGATTTTGATTGATTTATCAGTTGAGTTTATATCATGTTATAGTGGATTGTAATTCAAAGAGAAGTGGTTTGTGCTTGAGAAATGTTGGTTATTGAGGACGATGACATTATGTATTAGAAAGGATATAGAATGGAACAATAGTCTATAAATTCTATATGATTGTACTACATAGATAAGTGAGGATTGGATAGGTATATCATACTCTTGTATGTTTGTATTTATTTAGTGTGATATGCACATTATCATTGAAGGTTGCCAATGCATTAAGAAGGGCTCCATGGTGGTTTGGGCTCTATAAAACGTTTATGGAGTTTTTAGTCTTTGTAATAATTCAAATGAAGTGCTTGTCCATGTATGTGAGGAGGATTATAATGTTGAATGTTTGCATTTGAAAGAGGGAGTTAGGGTTAGTAGGTTTGATGTTGTAGAGATAAATCATTTGAGCAATGGATTGTATTGTAATAGGGTAACCCCCTGAAATAGTGTTTCTTCTTTCATTGGAGATTGGTCGTTAAGACCAAGGATATTTTTCTAGTGAGGCATACTTGTAATTGTTAACCATCCAAATTTGCACCCCTCTACCAAGTTGTGGAAACTCAACAAATTTGTAGCAACATGGGACTACTTTCAGGCTATGGGTATCCTATTGTGAAAGTAGACCTCCAGATTATGGGTTGGCTCCCCTTTTGGTGTCACCTAAACTATTCCATTGCTTTGTCAAGGAAAAGGGTAAGAAAGAGTACATAAAAATGAAACTAACCCTATGGTGATGTACCTAATTTGATTTCTCTGACCTATACAGTTGCTTTAACACACAATTTCATCAAAAGCTCGACTTAACTTAACACAACTCATATATTTTAACATATCAATGCATAAGTTTTTTCTAAGGAGGCTTGGTTCACTTGTCACTTTGAAGGGAAAAGTTTCCACAACTAAAATAACTATTGAACCAGTGTATAGCTTACAACCTACAAAACATATGTTTCCTCTTCCTAAAGGTGCTAAAGAAGAGACAAACATTCATGGAATTATAAAAATTTACAAGAACATTCATCAATCAAACACTCCACACTATTAAGCAACTTCTACGAAGGTGAAACATCGAATTTCATTAATAAAAATGGTGCTACATACTATTGTACATGTCTGATATTGAGTCACAATGTTATCTTCTACCTAAAAAAAGCCCCAACATAAGCTACAATGCTTGCAAAAAGAAAGAAAGAACCCCTTCCAAACCTCAATTTGAAGATACTTAAGCAATTTTGAAAATAACTACTCACACATGTCCTTCTAGAAACCCTAGTTGGATGCCACACAAAAGCCAAAAAAAATCTTCCTCTCCAAAATGCAGAAAAGTCATCCAAGACCCAAGTCACACTAAAATCGTGACAAAATTGCCTCTAAATGGTCACCATACCCTCCAAAATAGTCAAATACAAACCTCACACACTTTCTCCATGTTGGTCCATCATCATTATATCTCCAAGTTGTTTCCCTTGACTTATTCTTATCAACACATATTTTCTTTCTGACGAGGGAGCAAACCTGAGACACAAAAATAATGCACACAATGAGCAAACTTTATTATTATTCAATAATGAAAATCTTACATGTAGAGGATCCCAAATCCTCGAGCTCTGTGATACATGCAAGCTACAAAAGTTTCAGAAAAATTACATAAATTATAGGAAAAACCCCCTTTTGCAGCATACGAACTCCCTTCCCCAAAAAGCCACCCAAAAATTAGAAATTAGCTCATAAATAGCCCCTTTTCGGTTTGGAGCCAAAAACAACATTCGAGTTATGAGTTTTGGCAGTTTGGTGCCAAAAATTACAATTTGAAATTCAAATTTAGATTCACATTCAAAATTAACACATTCCTAAAAATGCACCAACTTCCGACAGCCATAAATTTTAATCTGACCGTTAGATTATCAATGATAATACCTTTTCAGAAAGCTCTCAAAAAGACGATGTGGCACAAAGTATGTCTATGGCTAACTACTTTGGGATTTTTGCAAATTTTTGGCCCCATCCGGAACCATTTAGTGCCTCAAACTAGACTCGGAAGGTTTTTCAAGGCAAAAAGCAGAAACTAGAACTTGAATAACTTTGAAACTGTGAATGATCTTGACCTAATTCTTTCATCAAAGTGCTTATTTTTTCGTCCTGAACCTTCCCATAAATTTTTGTCTTCCCACGCCTTCAAATTCACACTTGCTAAAAATAGCAGTTGAGTAGAAAAAGCAGAAAAGCAGTTCTGAAAGTTGGAAACTCTTATTCGACAAAAAGGGTATCCAAAAATGTAAAAACATCTACAAAAAGAAAATAACAAGAACATAAATGGAAAACATCTTTTTGGGTGATGCAAGATTGCCCTCACACCACTAGATGCTCCTGCATCACTTCCAATTTTGTATTTTAAATAACATTTAATTAAATGGCTTATAATTACACCATTTAACTAAATGTTTTACATTTGAAAGTAAATGCAAAAAGAAAAGAGCTCAAACATATCCCCCTTTGACCATTCTTAAAGGCACCTACATTATTTTGCAATAAATAAAACATTTAAGGTGACCTATAAATCATCACTTTACTAAATGTTTTTTTTACATTTGAAATTTGCCTCACATTGCAAAAATAAAGGCCATGCTTCGGCCATATGGGAGATAATGCAAAAACATAATTCTTATGAAGGCATCCTATGCATTAGCATATTGAAAGGGAAAACTTGAGGAAATAGTTTTTTGGAATTTTTTTTTGAAAAAAGCTAAAAATACCTTTTGTTATCGACCTCCATTAGGGTTACCAAACCCTAAGCACAAACCAATGCAAAAATCACAAAAGGCACCTCATTTTGACTGTCAAGCTTTTTAGAAGCTCTCTACTGCCATAGGGTTTCTAGAAGTTTTATGTAGACACTTTCTTGGAAAATTTTGGTGTTACAACAGCTTATCCAACATATTTTCATGCCAAATCGACACAAAGAGCTAGGGTGAGCCTACTGTGAGCACAATCTCTCCATTTCCTTTCATTTTCTGTAAAATGAAATGGTAGTTTCAAGCTCTGGCTGTAGAAAAGTGATAAAAAAATGTTTTGTTTTCTATGTACTTTTTCTTTATTTTCCATGGCCACGACTGTGTTTCTCAAATGCATATTTCGAGCATTTATTTTCTGTAGCATTCTTTAGTATTTCATCATGGGCATCTTTGTTTTCATTGTGATGCCAAATAGTAGTGGCCAACATTTCCATAATCACCTTTACCATGATATGATCATGCAAGATTATAATATGAATGAGATTTCATGAGAGGTCGAGAAGTTGAAACAAGAGCTATCTCTATCAATCGTTCCTCAAGAAAATGTTGCCCTTTTGACTTGAACCCTTGCTTTGTTCAATATTCAGCCTTTACAAATTCCATCATCGAGGTTTTGAACCTCCTTTCCCATAACTTCATTTACTCATTTGTGAAACAGTTCAAGTCATCAATGTGGTAGTTCTGGATAGTATTTTGAAACTAAATGTTAGAATTAGGATATATTGGTTGTGTCACTTGACAAGGTCATGGCTACTTGACCTAGTGTACGTGACTATATAACCTCTGATATTGGAACTCAGAGAGAATGGTAGGTATCTCTGGCTGGAAGCTTGAGAAGATCTATAGCCTCTAACAATTGTGGTCCATTTTACCAAGGCTTCAAACGCTCATCGGTTGGGAAAATCGCTAAGTTTTTATTTTCAATGACACTAATGGGAATCCATGTTAAAGAGGATTCTCTTAATCCATAACACCGAAGAAATGTCCCAAGTTGTGATTTTATGAATTCAAATCTTTCTTTGGAATATGCAACTACATCCATTTTATTGACAACAACAATCAGTTGTTACACCCGAAAACTTCTAACTAGTTGTACATGCTCTTTTGTCTGTCCTCCTATTCCATGCCCATCCATTCCTACTTCAAATGCTCCTATGGATGCATCCACAACTAAGACTGTAGCATATGCTTGTGAGGTACCCATAATCATATTAGGAACAAAATCTTTGTGGCCAGGAGAATCTAGCAGTACAACATGAAAATTGTGTGTTTCAAAATGCGCTACAACAACTATCATGGTTACGCATCTCTATCTTTCTTCTGGACTCCCATCTAGGACCCATGCATATGAAAATGATTCCTTACCTTACTGCTTAGCCTCTCTCTCATATTTGGGCATTTCCTTTTGTGAAACCCATCCCATAATGTACATAAATCTTCCCATTAAAGTTGACTTGCAATAGTAAGATGTAATAAGTTCTTGCTCCATATAACTCTATTCATGGAGGATCCAAGGCTCAATCTTGTACTCCTCCATGGAAAGACTTTTCTTCATGTTTACATTACTTTTCTTGGTAGTGGGGTCAGAACTAAAATTTAGTTTCTACAGTTCCTCCAATATCTTTTCTTTTGAAGATCATCCATCTTTTCTCCACACCCCCTTATCTATATTCTTAGATTTCCCACTATGGATTTGAAATAGTGTTGTACACTTTGTATTACGAAGGACTGTCAATAAAATGATAACTACTTCAATGGACCTAAGGACTATCCCAATTCATCTATGTTTATCAACTTGTTGTATGCTTCCTTGATGTGTCATAGGCATGTCCTCTTTCTTTCTAATAGCATACTATCCTTTTAATGCAAAAAAATGCTCTATCCATTGTTATTAAATGAAGATATCTTTGATACTTGATCAATTGTATAAGAATTATTCCTCATAATAACATGTTGTCCTTGCTATCTCATGACTCCTATTGTATGTATTGATGAATGCATAATTGAACTTGATGCATATGTTATTCAGTGTTCATATTATCGTAGAAATCGCCTATTTCTTGGGAAGAGACAAATTATTTCATTGGATTATGACTGTTTTCCTTGTTCTTGTTTCCTTCTTTACTGCCCTTTGAAAATGATGACAATGAAACCCGACTCATATCAACATGATTAAAATTGACTTTGGATCCACTTAAGAATATTGAAAGACATATCTCGCAAAGTAAGATTTCCAAGCAGTCTATTGTTTGATTCATTGTGAAAGATGAAGAGTAACTTTCTTGATAATTCACATTGTTCTATTGCATCTTTTGAATCTAATAATGAAATTTTATCAACCAGTATGATCCCATATAGATTTAATGCATCAAGAATAGGTTTATCATTGATTTGATTAAGCTTCTCAATTTCCTATCCCTTTTAAAACACAAAAGGGCGCCATGTTGGGCTCAACCCTCATGGGAACCACATTTTACTCCACATGTTGTAATCAACTGAATCAAAACAGTAAAAAATATTTTTCCTATATCTGCACAAGGAACAAACATGTTAGATAAACAAAGCATATGATAGGTGTGTTTGATTACTCTTTTGTTTTCCTGGACACCTATGGTATGCTAACTATTTTAATTCTTATGGACATCAGATTATATGTTTATGGATATTTTGCACATATTCTAATTAGTGACCTTTCATTGCTCTAACAACACTCTTTTCATAGATGTAGGGAACCTAGGAGCATCAAGCAGAGTGTCAAACAAAAGAAGGACAAGCGGGGAAGATTGAAGACGATGCAGGACAAGGCCAATGGGATTCGTCATTTCAGGAAATGACGAGTCCCTCTTCATTTTATGTGCATTTCTTTTTTTTTTTATCTATAAATGTATAACATTTTATTTATAAGCATTAGAATAGTCAGTTCCTCGACTTGTGAGAGACATTATACACTTATGATCATCAATAAAAATTAGATTTTCAATAAATGTTGCCTCTCTTTCATATTGTATGCAATTGCACAACTGTAATAATGCAATCTTTTGACAATCTCTTTTATGCACATGGATGAAATTTAGTAGAAAGTGATATGTATCTTTTAATGTTTAAATGCAAACACAATCATAAGTATACCTAATTTAGCTGGAAGAAAAATCAGGTAACATTTTTGGCGACATCTACTATATGTTTTCCTACAAAACATCTTGACCAGTTGCCTGAAGCTTATCCATTGGGTACTAAGTCATCTAAAGCTTACACAACTTAAAAACAACCTTGTATGTTGTTGTGACTCACTAGACCAGCATAAGACACCTTGGAAACTTATTCAAAACACACCAAAGCACCCAAAACAAACAAACTAACTATACAAAATAGCACTTAGGGAAAATTGAAAACTGCAACTGAACTGAAACTTATTCTAACCTACCCTAACCAGCAAAGAATCTGGTCAATCAAAACCATTGACAAGATTTGCAAAATAACACCCCCTTTTAATCAACAATTGATGCATTATATGATTATGTATTGTTGAAAGAACATGAAACACATGCAGATATTCAAAATACTATTGCAATGTTTCATGAAAGATGCAAATAAACTCACTTACACCTTGATTTTGATCATGCCTATTATTGTCTTGAACTGGACAAGTTAACTAAATTTGATCATTCTCAGCTGCAACTCCAAAGTCAGCTTCTTCTTCAATTTCATCCTCATACTTGGGTGCAAGCATGACCTCTGGTACTTCAGTGGCCTCCAAGTTTACTAAATACTTGATTGGACAACCCCTAGAATGAACAAACTTTGAACTGACATTACTGGCTACTTCTTCAACTTCATTTGGTTGGTTGAGAAGAGTTATTTCATGTGAATCAAATGGAATCCTAATTGCTCTATCTATTTGGTTATGCTACTCACACTCTTCAATTTCAGTTAATGATGGCTTGGCATCAAGCTTTGACCAGAACTCCTCTACTATTCTTGAAAACATATCTTCATCTAGCTATAATTAGTTATCTCATGAAAAATAGCTCTTACTTCAACTTTAGGACAATTCTCAATACTCATGCCTATAAAAGAAATTTCTTGCTTCACATTTTGTTCAATTTGACCAACATGCTCAGGCATACCAACCTCTTTACTTTTCCAGAGAAAAGGCTATCCCCATTTTCTTCTTGATGGATCAACACCCTATCAAAGTGAACCTCATCCTCTTGCTATCCAAAACTTGATAATGATGTTAGTTGGTGTCCTCATCATCGTCAACATACAATGGAAGTTCATTAAACATATCAATCATTATCTCATCACTCAGCTCAAAACTATGCACTGATGTTAGTATCCCTATGTTATCCTCATTCTCATCCACCAAGGTAGTAAACTCTTCAAGGACAACAGTTGGGACCCTCTTTACATAATCCAAGTTTGAGCAAAATTTTTCCAACTCATCCCAAAATGAAAATTCATCACATTCTTCTTGCTTATCTTCACTCTATTCAACCAAACTAGGAAACTTAACAAACAAATTTGTTAGAACGTCATGTTCAACACTAATTTTTTGTTTACTACCCTACTATCCCAACTAGTTTTGCTCATCAAACATTTGTAGCAGCTCTGATTTTTCATTTTGGACCGCATGCACAAGTGTATCTACAACAAAATTCTCTTCCTCTATAAGCACCTCTTTTTTAGGATGTTCTAGAACATAAGGGGTTGGTTGAGCCTCCTTAATGGGTTCCTTACAAGGATGCACTTATTCAATAATAGGTTCTTGAACAAAAGGAGGGCTCTTAAAATTTGGAAATGCAAATTTTTTAGGATCCTCTACAAGTTGAGCTTGCTCAAGGACAAGTTCTTGAATTGAAATAGGATTTCTAAAACTTGGAATCTCAAATCTATCAGGCTTAAGAGGTTCACCTTGTTTGAATCTTGAAATATTGACCTTGGAAACCTCTTGTTTGGCAAATTTTAGCCTCATTTATGCATCCTTTGCAGCAAGCTGTTGAGCAAGATTCTCCTCAAATTGCCTCTTTTGTGCCTCCAACTCCTACTCGTCGAGATGGGCTTGGTAAGCTTTTTGTTCCTACTAAAAATCCCATTCTTTTTGAGATTCAAGGCTATGATCCTGTGAGCAATGATAGGCTAGAAAAACCAACTGTTCTTGTTGCACATTCAATTCACTCTTTCTAAAATGATCTTCAAGAAACACATTTCATATCTTCAACCTTAAATCTAGATTGTGAATTTGTTTGAACTTATCCTCAAAACTTTGAAACTCTTGAAGCTGATCATAGGGATTGATCTGTTGATTGCTAGAAAAATGGTGGCCTTGGGATTGATCTTGAGCATACAAGGGATGATATGAAGTATTAACATGGGTAGGAGGATGGTAAAAGTACTATGCATGTTGGTTCATATTGCCTCTATTTCACCTACAGTTAAATCAGGAAAGATGATCAAATGTTAGATCTTCAAAGGTCAGGTGGGACATTCACATAAGGGAAAAGACTCTACATCTATTGCCAGGTCGCGGGGAACTCAGTGGGAGAAGCTACCCTAGAAGGATTTGGCATGAAAATCATCCAAGGAGAAAGTCAGCAAGATGCTCCTACTGTCTAGCTGACTGATTGCTTGATTCTTTCCATCTTGAGTAGGTCGCTAAGACCTAGTTTCTGTCATGCCGAATGAGCCTATAAAGCCTATCGCTATAATGGAGAGGGTTCGATAAGACCTCTTACCGCATAGATTTTCCTTGGCCGATAGGCCATTCAATTGCTGTTCGGAAAGAATCTCGACACCACAAGCTTCGGGGAGACCTACAGCGTTCGGTGAGAAGTCCCAGCAAATGTTCGATGTCTCACCCACAATAGTGATCCTCGGTGTAACTATAGGACTTCGCTGGGATGTCCCGCTGACATCAATTGTCTTATCGGCTTCACTCAGGTTCACTTTAGCAAGGATAAATGAAGTTTCCCGGAGGTCTTAGCGAAGGCGAATGTCTCACCAGAAGGAAGGATGGACCCTCACAAAGACAAAGGCGGTTCGGTAGGGCTCTTGCTGAAAACACAACGGGAGCTCTTTAGGCAGACAAAAGGGGTCTAGAAGAGGTCTTAGCAAAGATAACGTGTCTTGGCGAAAAGCATAGGTTTCGGCAAGAATATTTCCTTCAGCGTATGTCTTGCCAAAAGATGAAGGAACCACCGAGGACAGAGGAAAGGCCTCGCCAAGACTTGAGGCTTTCGCAATGGTGTCTCGGTGACCGGCAGGGGTTACGCCTGGTTGTGAGCTAAATTCTCACTACATCAAAAGAAGATAGATCTAATAGGTGAAAGAACTAAGATATGAAAGTCCTCACCACATAGTGAGAGACCAGGTAACATGCACTAAAATCTAAATATCCTTGTAGCATAACAAGTTTATCAGATCATTAAGAAAAAAATTGCGATAATTAAAAATTGAAAGAAATGCTTGATAGAAAATTAATCAATCCCAAAACATATCAATGAAAACTTTTGAAATTTTAGAGCTTTTAAATATAGTGATTCTTTAATAAAAAACCAACTAAAATACTATATTACAGTGTCACCTAGATGGAAATTGCTACTTTACTAATGAAATAGAAAGATGAGAGAAAACCATTAAGTAAAATTACCCGATGATTTGGGCGAGTGCCATCAAAAGGGACTTCCAATCGTCGTTGAAGATTTCATAACCTTTCTTCCTAGGATTTGATCATATATCATTAGCAACTCTCAAATATAATATATATAGGTAGTTGTGACTGTTAATAGCTATTTAACAAAACAATAAATCTTGCACTTAAGTTCTCTAGATCCTGAATCTTTCATTTAGTAAAAAATATAGACAATAATTCCACTGTTGTAAATTTTTTATTAAATTAGATATGGCATTCATGTTGAGCATTACATCATGTGAAAATGCAAAATAATATCTGATTCATAGTAGCTACTTATGCATATATGAGTTCAACAAAATGTGCCACCAAACAAAACACAAACTAAAATATTACATAATGATCTACATAAATTGAAAAATATTTGCCTGAATGAATGGAATGACAACTGTAAATTTCAACAAGATCATATTTTGAAGGCACCCACATGGCTTAACCTACTAGGGGAACTTACTATAGGCCTTTTTCTTTCAAGAGATGATTTTGTTGCTTGCATACTATCAAATTTTTTATTATGCAAGCATTTATAAACTACTAAAAAATGAAGAGATTTTAGTTAAATTTGCATACTTGAAGAGGACTAAGATTGAGTGCAACAACCTTCTGGTTGTTCCCTTGATGGCCTGTGAGAGAACGGAAAATAAAACTTCCCAACCATGTTCCTGATCCCAACACAACATTTGTTGTGGCCACAACCAAAATAACTAGAAAATAAGGCTCTAAATAATGAAACTCAAATAAGGTTGGATGCTAATTACATGCTTGTAATTGTAGAAGTTAGGAGTGTGAGTTCAAAGAATAAAGACTCTTTACTGTATGTAGGCTAACATAAAATATATCATGATGAATAAATATATTAACAATGATTAAATTACCTTTAAAATGATTATGATTTATCTTGATATAAGGTCTTCATACTATTCCATCTCAATCAACCATACTCAAAGAATAATTTATTAATTATTTTTTCTTGAAGAACAATGTATATATAAAAAAAAAATTCTCTTGAGATGTTCCATCCTTTAACATTAAATTGCTTCTTCTATTGATGAATCCAGACAAAAGTCATCAATGTTCTACTATTGTTTTGTTCATCTCAGGAAAATCTTTGATTGGGTCCCAAGCCACTTTCTACATCATTTGCTTCTTGTTGACATAATTTTTGATACTTTCACAGGGGATATTCATACAACTTAAGGATTATTAGACTACATTATAAATACAACTGATGAAATAGGCATGCCTACTAAATACCTTGCACTTTTTAGCATCTATCTTGAAATGTTGATGTTTATTCCATTTCTACATCATCTTATCTTAACTTCTTTTTTTAGCTGATGTGATCCTTATAGTCTTCATGACATTAGACAACTAATGGCGACTTTTCAAAAAAAAAATGGTTTGTAACTTTTTACTTCCAGTCAATAAACCCTTTCTAAGTTTCATTTTTTTTTAAAACACAATTTGACTGTAATCACTACATACTCTGCAGAATAGGTTTCTTTTCTTTACTTCTAGAAACTTGGTTTCTCTCCTTGCAAAAATCTTCCAAGCTTCTCTCCTTACTGAAGCTTGGCACTTATTCAAAGAAAACTAATTGGACACTTGGCTAGCCATCCAGTTTTTCCAAACCTAATTTTAGTGTAAGATTTATGACAAACACATTTCTGGAGATAACATGCATCACTAGCTATGCTTCAGATAGTATTTCTAGCTCTATTTTCATGCATTACCTTTCCATTGGAAAAACCATCAGATCTAGGTCTGGTTAGTTCTCAATCCAGGTTTGGTGCAATATGGACCAAGCCTTTTTTCACTTTTATGTTTCTTCTTGTTATTTGCTAAGTAGACCATTTGCCCAGTGCAAAACCCAACTTCGAGTCTACTTCAAATATAGTTTGGGATCCAAGTCGATCTAGATGGGGATTCAGAAAAGGGGGCACGCTTTTAATTGTGAGTTCATCTTGGATGAACCCGTGCAAACCCACTCACGCCAAACACCTAAATATTCCAAAAAATAAAATTCACTAAAACCATGGCAAGCGACTTACCTAAAAATTCTACACAAATTGTGTCGTGGTGTCAAAGATGCTGATGATAAACACTCTAAAACCCTTGTCAAAACCTTATTTTCAGGTTGCAGCGGTTGCAGCTCACCAAATTGGAGAAGTGAAAGGTCAATACCAATGAGGAAGAGTTTGGAGGAGCGGGAAACCAATAGTGGCAAGGAAAGTAGCAAAAAATTGTGAAAAACATCCCAAAAAATGGTGAAAAATGATGAATGGCTAAGATTCATTTAATCGTCTTGCATTGATATGGGCACAATTTTATTAGTTAATTTCTATGAATAATATTTCTTTTAAAATATTGATGGAATGTCATAATTTTTAGATTTTAGTCTATGGTATAACTTAATAGCTTCAATTTAGAATATGTAAATTAATTTCTATGAATAATATATATTTTTAAAATATTGATGGAATGTCATAATTTTTAGATTTTAGTCTATGATATAATTGAATAGTTTCAATTTAGTATATGTAAATGAAACAAGTGGTATTAATAGCATATGTAGTTGAATAATACAATTCTATATCTTTATATGTGGCAAATGGTTTGAAGCAATGGTAAATGAATTGGAATTTTCAAGAAGCAACTCTTCTAACATAACAAATGTAATGTGTTTCACATTCATTCATAGAAGCTTCAAATTTAATGCACTTCTAGCCAATGCTAAGTGGAAATGGTAGTAATATATACTTGGGAAATTTCTTTTTTATTTATATATGTGTTCATTTAAATTATGTATGTTAATATGATAGAGAGTATGTGTTGAAGTTATGGCTCCCTAACATAATGAGTAATAAAAGATAAAGAATGTAAATGTTAATTTTTTTTAATAAAATATGTGAAGGCCTTAAGACTGCACCGAGAGGCAATGCCTTCCATGCAATAGGTATTTTTGGTGCACCAAGCAACCTAGGAAACCAAATGGCCCACTTAGTTAGGGGTCCCATATTGAGGGGGGCTTAAGCTCTATGGATTCTGATCAAATTTGAAAGAAAAAAGAATAGAAGAGTATTAGTCATTAATTTAGTCATTTAGTTGTAATTTTACCCGATGACCAAATTAAGTTTATAAATGGCCAAATTCTATTAGTGTTAGTCATGTAACTAAAAGTTGTAGTCACGTGACTAAATTTTTTAGTCACGTAGTCATTTATTTGCTAAATTCTACTAGTGTGTGCTTGAACAGGTTTCAGCCAAAAGGGTATCCAGATTTGCAAAAATCTCTATCAGGCCTGTACAGTGGGACTCATTCGCCAATAGTGGCGAATCAGTCGACTTCTACTTTTTTGGAAGTTCTAAACCGGATTATGTGCCTCTTGGTCTGCTCTTCTCTTTGTGACTAATTTCCAAATATGAAACTACAAATTGCCACCTGTAAACCTTCTCCAAGCTTCTCCAAGGCTTGATGACAACTTTAGCAACTTTAACAACATGACAACTTTTCTCCACCTTTGCTTCTTGATAAATCTACAACTGAGCCTTGCAAATCACACACAAGAAAAGGGGAAAATGTTGGGGGGTTAGTGTATAGGGGTTTGCCTTGGTCAAACCCATTGTTGGTAATTAAACCTTGAAATGAAAGCAAATATGAAGGGAGAATGATGAATGAACAAATAACAATATTGCAACTTTCCAAACCCTAGCAATGAAGCACTACAATTATGCTTGAAATGGTTGCAATGGATGTGGTTCTTGACTCTTGCTTGAAGGAGATAGATCTTGCTTGAAACACTTGCTTGAATCATAAACTCTACATCACAATTGTTAGCACAATAACAAACATGAAGAATGCAATCTTTGACATGACGATTGGAACTTGAAAGATGCTCTTAAATGTTTGATAATCTACCCTTGAAATGCCTTGAATTCTCTTGTGAATGCTCAAATGCTCTTGTGTACTCTTGAATGCTTGATCAAATTTTCTAGGTGACTTGAATGCTTGTTAGATAAAAAATGAGAGAAAGAACCTTGTATTTAACCCAATAATGCAATAATTCTTGAAATTACAATGCTATAGGCCGACCTCAGATCTTGGAGAACAAAACCCCACTAGAAATTTAAATTAAATTTTATTTTTGAGTTAAATGGGACTCATTCACCACCTTGGTCAAATGGGTCCCAGCTAAGGGGACTCATTCACCCAGAATGGCGAATGAGTCCCACCTTAGGAATTTGAGGTGGGTTTTTGGGGTTTTGATGTTTTAAATTCCTTTTCAGGATTCTCCTCGAAAATACACATAGATAAGGCCTGTGGATGCAAAAAGGGGCCAATTAAAGCATAAGAAAGCCCAATTATTGATGACAAGCCTAGAAAAGTGTGAAAGTGAGTTACAACACTTCACAACACTTTAAAATAAAGAAATATTAATGATGACAAGAGGTTATTTAGGTGAAATACATTATCAAGACCTTAGAAATGTGTGAAAGTGTGTTACAACACTTTACAACACTTAATTAAGGTACAGTTTAAATCATTTTAGTTCACAAGGGCCCAAGACCTAATGTGAAGGTGTTACCCACATTACAACATCAAATCAAGGCAGCATTAAGCTAAAATCACAAGGAGGACTTGGACAAGTTAGAAAAAGTAGAAGGGTTACTTTTTCGGTGACTCCACAGCTATTTCGAGCTTGATGACCTTCATCAAGAACGAGCATACCTGTGATCTCTAAAAACAATTTTCCAGTATGCTTATCCTCTTCTAGAAGGCTCACATTTGTCTCACAAGTTAGGTATACAGAAAGATTGTAGCCAATAACAAGAAATTTTTTTCTTCTATGCCACTCACGAAGCATCACCAAACGTCTCAAAATTTTTAATTTTTTCCCATGATTTGGTTGCTCTTAGCCAGTTTTATAATCTCTTCATATTCATAGTTTTAATGAATTTCATTCCAAAAGGTCCTTGATCTGTTTAGCATGTAAACTAGAATGTCAATACTCCTCTTCTTGAACTCTCTTTTAGAAGTGGAGTATTGACATTCCAGTTTACATGCTAAATAGATCAAGGAACTTTTGGAAATAAATTCATTCAAACTGTGAATGTGAAGAGATTATAAAACTAGCTATGAGCAACCAGACCATGGGAAAAAAATTGAAAAATCTAAGGCATTTGGTGATACTTCATGAGTGGCATAGAAGAAAAAGTGTGCTTGTTATTGGCTACAATATTTTTGTATACCTAACTTGTGAGACAAATGTGAGCCTTCCTGAAGAGGCTAAGCATATTGGAAAATTGCTTGTAGAGAGCCCAGGTTTGCTCATTCTTGATGAAGGTCATCAAGCTCAAAATAGCTAATCAAAGATATGAAATTCATGCAAAAAGATTAATTCGAAACTGTGCATTATACTCTGAGGAACTCTTTTCCACAATAACTTCAAAAAGATTTTCAACACATTGCATCTGGTAAGGCCAAATTTTGTGTTGGCCTTGACGTTGTACCAAAAGGTTGACCTTTCAATTCCCAATACAAGAATCAATTAAGATCCACCAGAGGTAGTTAGACCATGTTGTGAATCCCAAGCATCGACGTTGAACAACCAAGGAGATGAAGGGTGACACCTTCCAACAATTCCCCCCCCCCCCCCTAGCGTGAGAAAGGGATTTGAACCCATGACCAGCTCTGATACCAATTGTTGGCCTTGCCATTGCACCAAAGGTCAACCTTTCAATGCTCGATACAAGCATCAATTAAGATCCACGAGAGGCGGTTAGACCATGTTGTGAATTCTGAGCACCAACGTTGAACAACCAAGGGGATGACGGGAAACACCTTCCAACATATATATAAAATTGAAGATTCTAAATTTATAAACATACAAATCAAACTCCCCATCACCTATTACCTGATCAACGGTCATCATGTGGCTGGACTGCTATTTTGACTCTTCCGCTTGAACAACTCTTAACTTGAATTCATATGTAATTTTTTCTTTTTTTAATAAAGCTTTTTTATTCCAATAAAAAAAAAACTCTTAACTTGATCATTGATTTAAACAAATTTATTATTATTTCCCTGTCTACCAGCCTGGATATTATTTATTTTTTCTTCCCCTTGCTTAAAATAATTGTAAGGAAGCATCGATTTTCATTGTCATCTAACGTGGAGATTAAGCATCTATTTTTTCTTTCCCTTGCTTAAAATAATTCTAAGGAAGCATCTATTTTCAATTCAGTCCTCATCGGCTATGACCTGTCAAGTCGTCATTAACTATTGCTTGTCCACTACATTCCAACGCTGACGCTTTCACTATTGAATAATATACATTATTATGAATTAAAATACATATTTTTAAAAATGTTTATATTAAATTTTCCCTCTCTACCACGTTCCAAAGTCAAATAAAACATATTATATTATTCAGTGCAAATCAAAGTCCCCATCGCTTATTACATGCCATCTACTCTCCACTTGCCGTTCAACGTGGTTGGGCTGCTATTTTAACTCTTCTGCTCCAACTGGTCTAAATTGGTAAATGATTCTGTCTTTTATTTGATTAAATTTATTATTATTTTTAATATTTTGGAGATCGTTTCTTTATTCTTCTCTTACATAATTAATTTCACTATCATCCAATGTGGAGATTATTTATTTATTCTTTCTCACCTACTTCTTTGAAAAAATAAGCCCTCTCTCAATTAATTTACCAATCAGTCTATTCACTCTCCTCTATGAGCTGTCCCTGACTCTCCATTTATAGTAGTTTATTGTAATTTTTTCCTTTTTCTTAATTCAATTAAAAAAATAAAAAACTTTTCATTTATCTTTGAATGGTCTAAATGTGTAAATAGTACAAAAATGTTTTAAAAAGGAAGTTAGTATCATGCCTATTGCTTACATCTATTCCACCAGAAGATGAGTGGCTTAAACAATAGAACATTATGTGAAAGGTAGGTCTTTATAGATGCATAATAGTTTTGGAACAAGGTGCAAAATATTTAGAAGATACTTGTTTTGATGTTTTTCCCTTCTATCTATTATTTTGCATGCACAATGAATGTCTTAACTTTTAGTTGTGGAAGTTTACGATGCAGCATATGTTTATTTATTGAAAAGATTTATGGACTGTTGTATCAAAAGATATTACAAACAACAAATTATAATTGTGTGGCCAAAGGCATGCATAATCAACGTAAGCTACTAAATAGGAAAAAAATAAAGTTTTGTTAGAAGTATGACCACCAAGTTATGTAGGACATGGAACAACACCTGAAATTCATAGGTTGAATACAAAGAGATATTGAACATATTAGATCCAAATGAAATGAAGAGAACAATATTTTTGACTTTTACTTGGCAAGTTTTTGTATTATGGTTGATAGTATCCACATTTTCCTTTAGCTTTACAATAGGAGGAGCATTTCCTTTTAGTACCAACAAATCATCTAGAAAATAATATTTATGGATTGAAAATCATCCTCACTCAGTATTTTTTCAACATAACATAAATCCCTTAAATCTACAATCTTGTTTTCCCTAGAAGAATAACACACAAAACATTTACCATATTTTTTATAAGAAAACATTTCTTTAGATGCATGCACATGACCATGTTTGAAAATGGTGAAAAGTTAGATGAAATATCACTTACCTATGATGGTTAAGAACTCTATTGTTGTAGCTTAGCTTCTAACCTAGGCATCTTCACCAAGTAATCATACATTTTATTGTAGGTATGGAAATCCAAAGTACCACATATACATTTGTTACTATCTACATTCTATCTCGCATGCTCATGTTGATTAGAGACTACATAAAAAAAAAATTGGTCTTCATTGTATTGCTTAACGTAATTGAACTCTTTTTACATAAACCTAGCCATAATATATCAACAACAAAGGTATGACAACAAGAAGTACTATTACTAGGTCCAAAAAGGGTCAGAATAAACATAATAGCACCCACCAAACTGCAACAACCTAACAATTGAGAAGAAGTGGCTTGTGTAAAAAATGAGAAACAAATGAAAACCTAGAGAGAAAATAGTTAGCTACCAAAATAAAAATAAAACCTCATGATGGATTGCAATATTAAAGAAACCTCTATGAAGACTTGGAAGTGGTTTGAACTCCCTCAATTTTTTATGATTGTGAGAGGAGGTTGTGATGTTAGGACTATGGTGACATTAATATTGTATATCTTATGTTTAATTACTCCTAATATTTCTTATAAATCACTCATAAGGGATCATGATAGATTCATCATTAGTAGTAATTCTTTTTTACTAGTAGGGATTTACTGGTGAAGTAATTAATTTTTATTGGGGGTTAGTGATTAGTTTTATACTAGCAAGTAGATGTTATTTAATAGGTAAAGAATATTGGATGTTATAGTGGTTTTGGGTACCCAACTTCCTCTGAGGTTGTTTGGATACTTGTAATAAGTTTTGGAATGGTTATCATAAGCCTTCAAAATCTTATGAAAAATACAACAACCTCCTTTGAACTAACAACAAATTAGGTTGCCCAAATATGGGAGTTTAGCAACTTGGTTGCAACCCACATTGGCCTATGTTAGGCATGCTTGTAAAATTCCAAGGAGGAGCATTGGGATATGAAATAAATGTGGATGCCTTGATTTGGAGGGTGAAAAGGCTATAGAAGAGGTGACTAATATGGTGGTGATGTAATTTAATCATCAAGTAAGAAAATAATGTTTACATAGGTGTTGAAGGCTTAAAAACTAAAGAGCAAAATACAAGAATTGTATTACTCTCTATTTTAAAAGATAATAAAAATCGAGCCACTCTTCTTGCTGGAATTCTTTTGTGAAAGGGTTTATCCTCATAATTATTATGTTATGTATAAATATTTATTCTATTTCATATTTCTTTATATGTTGTTGATTTAATTTCTTGTAATCTCCATTTGGCTATCTACCACATAAAAGCTATCTACATTTGAATTTAAATTTTTAATTTATAGTTTTTCACCTTTATTTATAACATTTGAGTGGTATTTATCAACTAAGTATTAGCTCCCAAATGCTATTGAAGAAAAGAGGAAATGCTCATAATGTGAAGAATCAAATTAGAGATGATCATTTGAATCACAATTTGTCAAGGAAATAATGTACTAGAGAAGATCTCTAAGAAAAATAATTTGCAAATACATTTGATAACCACTTACTTAAAAGCGTGGGTAATGAGATTGTGAGAGATGGAGGTCGCCAAGAGAGAAAACATACATGACCAAGCATGTGGGAAAAGAGTAGGTGGGTGGAGAAGAGGGAAATCTAGAGATTTATAACACGTGGGAAAGACTAGAAAGCATGTTTAATGGGTTTTGATTTGAAACAAAAAGGGAAAACGAGGAATCGGTGGAGGAACTTGAAGTGGGTGTCAAAGGGAAGCTTAAGGGTATGTGTAGGATCATCATGGAAAAAACAAGCCCTTAAGTGGCAAAAAATTCAAAAAAATCAGAGTTAGGCAACTTGACGTAAAAATTTGAATAAGTTATCTATATTATTTCAAAAATATGTAAGAATATAATCTGTAGAAAATTGAATGTAGTTTCTAAACTACTAGCTTTATTTAAAAAAAAAGGAAAAATCTATTTGGTGAAAATTTGAAATTTTAATGCAGTAGTACTTAAATTTTAGGGGAAAAAGGAGAAGTAGGTGTCTGTCTGACCACCCTAACAACAATAGAATGATAATATTTTTTTATAAGATTTTAGAGATAAGTAGAGGATTGATGTCCATATGTGATGCATATTTTTTTGTAATTTTTTTCCAAGTAAATAATTAATTATGAATTTTTTATTGCAACTTTTAAAAAATATAAAAACTCGTATGTCTGACCACCTTAACTTGGTCAAAAATTCATGAAATTTAATTTTTTTTTTGATCCTATAGTATGTGATGCATTTTTTTGATTCAAAAAATGTGATACCATTTGAAAGCTATAGATGTTTTTCAATCACTCTATCAATCAAGACTTTAGTCGTAATTCAAATAGAAAATGAATAATAATTATTTATTAAATTCAAAGTAAAACATAATTTATATTTGTGGAAAGATGAGAATCTCCTTTAAAAACCTTTTTATTTCATCAATTTTGGGTAAAAAAGTCATCAGCCACATACCCTACAAATACCCATCATATTGCCACTTTTTGGCCCATCATGATCCTGCACATACCCTTAAAATGAAGAATTTTTCAAGCTTTAAGTTGGGACTACACATCAACTTTGGACTTCTAGATTTGGAGGATAATTTTATTCTATTTGAATTGGATAATTTTGTAGTTCAAATGAGTGTTGAGTTGAGGTGAAATAGTGAGATATGGGAGAAGCTACCTATAGATCACTTTCACAGGGAAAAAGTGGGGGTTATTGGTATGAGACCATACACAATTTTTGAAGAATTAAAAATGATTGTCTCTTGATAGAAAATTTTAGAGCTTGATGGGGACAGGTTGTTGAATGTCAAGACTTAGCTATTTATTATGAGGTCTAGGTTTTATTGAGTTAAAAGGTATTTCCAAGATTTCCAACTAAATCTATTTAGATCCTAAAGGTTGAGCCAAAATTTTGAATTTCCATTTCAAAAATATGTACTTTGAGGTGGTGGAAGAGGCTAAGGGGTTTCCTATCTTGCTAGATTAATCTATTACACTAAATAGATTAAAATATAAATATAACACCATGTTTAAGAGATTGATCATACCAAACTAGCCTTTTAGAGGTAATTTACTAAGCTTTTGAAATAGAGTTAAGAGTCTAGCAAAACCATTAGTTTTTAAGTCTAAGGGAGAAATGAGTTATCTTTATAGTTATTTGAACTCCAAGGTTTCCCCTTAGAGGGAAATAAAATTTCAAGTCAAATGAGTTTCTTCCAAAGAATGTCTCCATATAGGGATCTAGCAAACCACTTAGTAGTGAGACAAATACCTTGCATAATAGGTCAATAATTCTCAATACCCCTTTATCCTTTGTTGGATATAGTGTAGCCAAGACATGTAAGGTAGACCTTTCTAGTTGACCCACTTAGACCATATACAACTTCTAATTAGTTGGAATAATTTCTTATGTCAAGCTTTAGAGGGTAACAACTAGGATAAGATACATAAAAATGACTAGGTAGAATGATTTTAAATTAGATACTTGAATGTATCCATTCATTGATAAGAACTAATTGATTTAGTTTAGAAATATAATTTTAATTTTATTCATGAACTAATTCCAAATGTCTTTGAGATAAAATATTATGCTAAAGCGAATTCCATGATATCTAATGATGGCTCCATGTTTAACTTCCTTCCATTCAATTTGAATCTAAGGGGGATGATGGTTAGGTTGAGTGATTAAAAACTTAGTTTGGTTCATGGCCAATTTATAACTTGACATGCTACAAAAGAGATCCAAAGTATCTAGAGTGTGTCACTTATGAGGCTGAATTTTTGATAAACCATATGTTGGCATCAAAAAATGAGATTAGATGGCCTTAGAGTTACTTAGAAGGAAAATTCCATGAATGCGATTATTGGATAGAGCATGCTAAAAAACATAGACAAGATCATTAGTAGCTAAAATATATAATAATGGAGCTAAGGGTAGCTTTGAAAAATGTATCTTTATAAAGTGAATTAAGGGGATATGGATTCATTGACAACAATTCTAGGATTATAATCAATGAACAATATCCTAATGTGATTGTATATCATGGGTCCAAAACCCAACCATTTTTTAATATTAAGGATAAATTCCATCAAATATGATCATAATCTTTATCAAATTCAAGTGTAATGATTAAGGAATTTTGGGTAGTTTGTTGGGGTAGCTCAAACGTTTTCCAAGCAAGGATAAAGCTATATAGAATAATATCTTCACTTAGGAATTTAATCCTCTATGGTCTAAGAATCTCTTGTGAAATAAACTTTATTTTTTGCATCAATACTTTGGCAATAATTTTGTAGGAGTTGTTGAGAAGAGTAATAAGCCCCCATCTATTCACAATGTATTCATATTTTCCTTTTGGGAATGAGCTTGGTTAACCCCTGGGGTATGTGTAGGATCATCATGGAAAAAATAGGCCCTGAAGTGGCGATAAAATTCAAAAAAATCAGAGTTAGGAAACTTGACATAAAAAATTGAATAATTTATCTATATTATTTCAAAAATATGTACGAATAGAATCTGTAGAAAATTGAATGTAGTTTCTAAACTACTAGGTTTATTTTTATTTTTAAATTATTTGGTGAAAATTTGAAATTTTAATGTAGTAGGATTTAAATTTTAGGGAAAAAATAAGAAGTAGGTGTCTGTCTGCCCACCCTAACCACAATAAATGATAATATTTTTATAATATTTTAGATATAAGTAGAGGACTCATGTCCCAATGTGAAGCATATTTTTTTGTAATTTTTTTCCAAGTAAATAATTAATTATTTTTTTTTATTAGAACTTTTAAAAATATAAAAACTCGTATGTTTGACCACCTTAACTTGGTCAAAAATTCATGAAATTCATTTTTTTTTTAATCCTATAGTATGCAAAGCATAGAATGTGACACATGTTTCAGATTCAAATGATGTGATACCATTTGAAAGCTATAGATGTTTTTCAATCAACCTATCAATCAAAAATTTAGTCGTAATTCAAATAGAAAATGAATAATAATTATTTATTAAATTCAAAGCAATGCATAATTTATATTGGTGAAAATTTGAGAATCTCCTTTAAAAATCCTTTTCATTTCATCAATTTTAGGTAAAAAAAAGTCTCAACCACATGCCCTACACAGACCCATCATATCACCACTTTTTGGCCCATCATGATCCTGCACATACCCCTTGATTAATAACTACTCCTAAAAATCCCATTTCAATGGTTTAAAGACAAATTGTATGCTAAAAGTTCTCATGGATTTGAGGCTAAAGAGATTTGAAAATTTCTATAGGGAGACCATCAATATTTGGGCTCTTCTCCAAATCCACAAAAATTATCTATTTATCCATTTATTCTATGGAAATAAGGTGATGAAGAAAGTAGCTATAGTCAAGGTCAATTTTATAAGGTATGTAGGTGGTAATACTCTCATTAATTATAAGAAGGGAATCTCTATGTGAATCATTGGTAAAAAGATTTTTATATAATGATCATAAAAGTTTTGTAAAATTTATAAATGGTAGGATTAAAAAGAGTCATCAGTAGATTTGATGGAAATTACCTACTCATTTTTATGTTTGTGTTGGGAAAATAGAAATAATAATTTAGTTCTTGTATTTCTATCTTTAATACATTGAATAGGAGCACAAGTGTAAGATATTTTGTATTTATAAATGTCCAATTTTTACAACACTGAATACCTGTATGACATTTTTTTCTCTATTTATCAAAATTTCTCAAAAGTACTTGGAAATCAAGTATAAAAGACATCATTGCAGCACATTAATTTAGGGTATGTGTAGGATCATCATGGAAAAAAAAGACCCTTAAGTGGCAAAAAATTCAGAAAAGTTAGAGTTAGGAATCTTGACGTGAAAATTTGAATAAGTTATCTATATTATTTAAAAAATATGTAACAATAAAATTTGTAGAAAATTGAATGTAGTTTCTAAAATACTAGGTTTATTTAAAAAAAAAAATCTATTTGGTGAAAATTTGAAATTTCAATGTAGTAGTACTTAAATTTTAGGGAAAAATTAAGTAGGTGTTTGTCTGACCACCCTAACCACAATAAAATGATAATATTTTTTTATAAGATTTTATATATAAGTAGAGGACTCATGTCTTGATGTGATGCATATTCTTTTGTAATTTTTTTCCAAGTAAATAATTAATTATGATTTTTTTATCACAACATTTTAAAAATATAAAAACTCATATGTTTGACCACCTTAGGTTGGTCAAAACTTCATGAAATTTAATTTTTCTTTTTTTAATCTTACAGTATGCAAAGCATAGAATGTGACACATGTTTTGGATTCAAAAAATGTGACACCATTTGAAAGATATAGATATTTTTGAATCAACCTATCAATCAGGACTTTAGTCGTAATTCAATTAGAAAATGAATAATAATTATTTATTAAATTCAAAGTAAAGAATAATTTATATTGGTGGAAAGTTGAGAATCTCTTTTAAAAACCCTTTCCATTTCATCAATTTTGGGTAAGAAAAGAGTCGTCAGCCACATATGCATCATATTGCCACTTTTTGGCCCATCATGATCCTACACATACCCTTCAATCTAACACACCTTTAGACATAATATCAAAATGATAGTTATCCATTTACTCATAACACTTCATCAACATCACAACTATGCATGCAAAAATTGTAAACCTTCTTTATTACAATTTTCTCGATATCCTCAACATATACAACCAATAACTAACTTCCTTGACATCAATGACAACAACAACTGATTGACAACAATGACAAAACCCTCATACTTACAACAGGCTTGTTGGTTAATTAGAGTCCAAGGATGCCTCTTAGAGGTAGATAAAATCTAATGTTAAATGTGTTTCTTCCAAGGAGAATCTCTATATAAGGCTCTCACTAACCACTTGGTAGTGAGGAAAATACCTTGCGTAAGGGGATTAATAATTCCCAAGCCCCCATTTATCCCTTGGTTTTATATAGTATAGATAGGATGTGTAAGTTAGACCTTTTTGGTTGCCCTATTCAGACCATATAAAGCTCCGAATCAGTTGGACTAATTGATTACAACGTAGGCTTTAGAAGGTAGCTCTAGTAGGATGAGAAGTACAAACATGATTAGGTAGAAGGATTTTATTAGCTACTAGAATGCATCTAGCCATGGATAAGAACCAATTAGTCTAGTTTATAAATTTAGTTTTACTTTTATTCATGAAATAATTCCACAAATATTTGAGATAAATTCATATGCCAAAGGCAATGCCAAGATATCTAATTATGGCCCCATATTTCACTTCATGAAATTCACTCAAAATATAAGGAGGATGAGGGCCAATTTGGGCCATTAAGAACTTAGTTTTGTGCATGACCAATTTAGAACTTGAAATGGTGTAAAAGAGATCCAAAATATGTAGAGTGTGCATCACTTATGGGGTTTATTTTTTATCATTATTGTAAGTTAGCTAGATAATTTGGCATATATTTTTGAGCAACAAAAAACTTGCTCATAATGTTAGATAAAGGCCTAAAGAATATTAGGATCGTTGGATATTCCATCATTCACACCTGTATAGTTTGTTTGGTTTGTTGTGACTTCATGTGTATAATGTGTTATTTGGTTGAAATCATGAGTGCTATTTTAGAGCATATGATTACCAATATTTAGCCTATATATTTGTAGTTCACATTGGCATATGAAATCAAAAAATATTATAATTGATTTTATTTGATAAGGATGTCCATTCAAGATTTATCGGCCTTCATGGATTTTTTTGATGGATTAAGATGAATTGTGAAAATGAAAATATTGAAACAATTCCTTTGATACTTGGTCACCAATTTTGAGCTACTAGAGTGCAACCTTGATTTGAGACCCTAATGCTAATTGAGCATCTACAACTTGCTTCTATTGGTGAAGTTGAGTGACTCAAGTTAAGTAGTAGAATCCAATGGTTATCTTTCATAGTGGTAGTGGCTTGACAAAGGTCAAGAGAAGTGGCCTTGTAAATCTAATGGTGAAAACAAGCTATTAGTGCCCATGTAAATGTGGATGAAATGGGTAGTATGAGTTATTGCATCATTCCACAAAGAAATCTAGTTAATTCATTAATGGGGCAAGGCTCTAAATTTGGAAATAGTATATATCTTTATTAAGGTGGCTTTGTGATTGAGAACTAATGTGTTAAGAAAGAACTACATGTTCATGGCCTTGTGAGTCATAACTTGACATTCCGTATAAAAAAATTTTGGAAATAAATTGGAAAGGGCATCTACCAATGAATCCACTATCAAGGAATAGAAACTAGTAAAACAAAACAAATATTGAGCTAATTGTTGCAAGGTGTGACCCTCGGTCTTCCTTGTAGCACTAGCGCTTGGGTTTGTGACATGATCTAACTACCTCCTATGGTTCTTAACCAAAGCTTGTATCAGGAATTGACAGGTCGATCTTTTGGTGCAATGACAAGTCCAACAATTGGTATCAAATATGGTCATAGGTTCAAACACCATGCTTGTGCTGGGGGGGGATTGTTGCAAGGTGTGACCCTTGGTCTTCCTTGCAGCACTAGTTCTTGGGTTTGTGACATGGTCTAACGGGCTCCTATGGTTCTTAACCAAAGCTTGTATTGGGCATTGATAGGTCAATCTTTTGGTGCAACAAGAAGTACAACACTAACATCATGGCATGATCCAACCTCTTGTACACCCTGTCAAGCCCAACTCATAAATTACTCCAAGTGCACCACATCAATTTATCTTGGTGACAATCAATATTGTGATAAAAAAAATCAATTTAATATGCATATGAACCATGTATCTTTTTCTCCAATTGTCTAGCACATAGGAAATGCCCCAAATTTTTCATAATCCATCTCTATTATATTAAAATCATCACATAGAACCTAAGTGGTGGTTGGTATCGAACTAGCAATCTATTTCCAAAGGAAGCATCTCTCAACTACATCATTTGAGGCATACATATTAATAATCCCCAACGAATGATTATTAATGTTGAAAAGGGCCCATATAACATGGTTAGGGTATGTGCAGGATCATGATGGACCAAAAAGTGGTGATATGATGGGTATGTGTAGGGTATGCGCCTGATGACTTTTTTTTTAACCAAAATTGATGAAATAAAAATGATTTTTAAAGGAGATTCTTAGATTTCCATGAATGTAAATTATGGTTTAGTTTGAATTTAATAAATAATTATTATTCATTTTCTATTTGACTTATGACTAAAGTCCTGATTGATAGGCTGATTGAAAAAATCTATAGCTTTCAAACAGTATCACATATTTTGAATCTGAAACACATGTCACATTCTATACTTTGCATACTATAATTTTTTAAAAAAAAAATGAATTTCATGAAGTTTTGACCAAGTTAAGGTGGCCAGACATATGAGTTTTTATATTTTTTAAAAGTTGTAATAAAAAATTCATAATCAATTATTTACTTGGAAAAAAATTATAAAATAATATGCATCACATTGGGACATGAGTCCTCTACTTATATGTAAAATATTATAAAAAAATATTATCAATTTATCATGTTTAGGGTAGTGAGACAGACACCTACTTATTTTTTCCTTGAAATTTAAGTACTATCATTGAAATTTTAAATTTTCACCAAATAGATTTTTTTTTTAAACCTAGTAGTTTAGAAACTAAATTCAATTTGCTACAAATTCTATTTTTACATATTTTTGAAATAATATAGATAACTTATTCAAATTTTTACGTCAAGTTGCCTAACTCTGATTTTTCTAATTTTTTTGCCACTTAAGGGCCTGTTTTTTCCATGATGATCTTGCACATACCCGTTAGTGGGGTCATATTATTGGTGTATTTAACATTCATGCCACATAGATAAAAAAGGGTGACAACACCTTTCCTGATTTCTTGATGACTACACAACATGCGACTAGAATGCCAAAGAACACGATATGGAATAGAAAGAAAAAAATAAAAATGAAATAACCTCTTGTAGATAGAGGATGTCTACACTTGAGAATTGTATATGAACATAATGAACAAAGTATTTTTGTGGGGGTCTACTAGGCCCATAACATTCTAAGAAATACAATTCATACAAAGGTTTTGAGAGGAATCTCCTCATTTTGTTTCTCAAAAAAAGCATAATTACTATTCTACAACATAGCTTCATGAGCTTCAAAGCTTCCTATCTATAACTAAAGAGGCACTTGGTTCCATTTTTTTGGAAATTCTCCATCCTCTAGTTTCCCTAGCAAACTATGAGACATCCTCTACTGTGTAGGACCAAGAAAATTAGGATGACCATTGATCACAATGGTTTGAGCAAAGGTTAGCATTGTGAGTAAGGTTTAAACCATAGTCACTTGACTAGATGCTTGCCCAAAGAGGGAGGATATAAATTTTCCTAAATATGGATGTTTTGGAACATGTTGCATATCCTAATTCCTTGAGAAAGAAGGTGTAGGGGAAGGATTTTTGTGACCAAACTTCTTATTCATCTATCTAACAATATTAGATTAGTAGGTTCCTCCTTTTGTAGGAGGCGATGACCCAAAAGAGGGCTAAGTAGTGATCTTTAGGCAATAAGAAACTATGGAGGAGTCCTAAATCTTGTGTTATGATAATTGAAACCAATAACAAGTGTTTTAAAGGTTGATGTAACATACTTTCTATGTATATCTAGTTTGGCTAACCTAACTATCAATGGTTTATTTGAGGTCAATGGAAAGGAACAGGTCTTGATACAAAATCATCACTATGGATGGGATGAATATAACCACTCTAGTTTGACACACAAATTGAGCCTACCCACAAATATTCAACTAAAGTAAATGATTGTAGTCAATGACAGACATTATAAAAATTTATAATAGGAAGCACAATATTGTGTGATGTCTTTGAAGACACACCTTATGAAATAATTTTGATACAAACTTCTGAGGATTTTAGGATGAGGTGTCATTACTGGGCACTATTGAACCTTCAACTCAAACATCAACTATGGAGGAATGAAATGTCAAGTCCATTTAAAGTGGGTGAAAATTTTCTATAGGTTTAGAAATAAAGGATCACCACAATAAATGTAAGTAAAAACATAAGATTTATCCTTTATGAAATACAATGATATTAAGAAAGAATCACATAAGAAACCATAACAAAACTATAAAAGATTTCAATATATATATATATATATATATATTCATTAATCATCATAATGAATATACTTATTTAGAATTTCAAACATTTCGGTTACTAAACTCAATATTCAAATTAATTCTCTATAATTAATTAATCTAAATTAATCATAAATATAATTAGTTGATAGGCTATTTTGTTTGAAGTTTTCGCATGGATTTTTGTCATCCCAGCCGTGAATTGGATTTATCAGTGTCAGAGATGTTTTGGCCAGCGGTGACTTGATCGGGTTTTTTTGTGGTGATGTGGAGCTTGGTAATTATGTGGGTTAGAAATGGTGGAGTTGGTGTCCTCAATACATGAAAGCTGAATCGTAAGTGTTTGCTCGCAGGAATGTTCATTCATTCTGTTGCTGTTGTACAATAGGGGTGGACAAAGTAAATGAAATATTAAGTGTTGCAGTGTGGGAAAGTATACTTTGTTTAAGTTGTATTGTTGAAATAGGAATTGTGGTGTTGGTTTCATAGCAGACTATTGTAAAAATCATCGCCTTTGGCTCCCTAGTCTGTTTCATAATAGATTGGAGGGTTTTAAAAATGTTGTTCTCTGCAATCTGTAAGTCATTTTACATGGGTGTTTTGCATAAATCATTTATTGATTTTTTATGTTAAAACTATTGTTCTCCAAAATCTGTAAGTCGTTTTACATGGGTGTTGCAGTGTGGGAAAGTAAAGTCTAAAATGTGTGAGAAAATATATTGATTAAGTTACATTGTCGAAAGAGCCATTGTGGTGCTAGTTTGATAGCAGACTATTCTAAAAATCATCGACTTCGGTTCTGTGGTTCATTTGATAGGAAACTATCATAAAAATTGATAGCTTCGGCTCCATTTTATAGGAGATTGGAGGTTTTAAAACTGTTGTTTTGCGTAATCTATAAGTCATTTTACATGGGTGTTTTGGATAAATGATTTATTTATTGTTTATGTTAAAATTGTTGTTGTTTGGAATTTGTAAGTTGTTTTACATGGGTATTTGGCATTATGGTTTCGTATGGATGGAGAAATTGCACTTAAATCTTCTTTCTTTCATCAAAAAATATGGGTAGGGTTAGTAATTTTTTCATCCCTTTTTTATTGTTTGTTGTTATCTCTATGCATCTGTGGCCTTATAGTCATTACCATAGGAGAAATTATAGTTAAATCTTGTTTCTTTGGTAAAAAAATATTGTTAGGGTTAGTAATTTTATCACCCTTTGTTTGTTGTTTTAGTTATCTCCGTTCATCTTTTCCGTTATACATAGGACCAATTTCAAATTAACATAGGAGTGATTGCATATATATATGGCCTTATACCCATTACCATAGGAGAAATTTTAGTTAAATCTTGTTTCTTTGGTAAAAAAATATGGTTAGGGTTAGTAATTTTATTTCCCTCTGTTTATTGTTTTAGTTATCTATGCGCATCTTTGTCATTACACCCATTAACATAGGAACAATTGTAGATTAACATATATAGGAGTGATTGCATATGTATATATATGTAGAGGGTTAGTATGAAAGCATAAACATGCTGGAGATAAAATTAGTTTGGTGGATCGTGTTAAGTGTTATTCTTTATAATATCTCTTTTATCTATTCAATTTATTTGTTTGAAGTTTCCAACAATATTTTTTGTCAGTACAACCATGAATAGGATTTGTCTTGTAATAGCTCTTTTGCAATTTCTCTATTTGTCTAGAATATTTAGTGCCAAGCAATATAGCTCAAATTTTTGATTGAGTGTGTGGCATTATAGGCATTTTTGTATAGGTTATTGCTACTCATTGGATTTACGAGTTATATTTAATGTGGGTTTGGTGCTAAGGAATGTAGCTCAATTTTTGAATTGACAATCCAACTCTTACACATACTGCTTGGCTTGTATGAATATGTTTAGTGTGGGTTTTCAATCATCTATGATTTATGTATGATTCTTAAGTGTTTTTCTAATAGTTGTTTTACAATTTTCCTATTTTGTCTATAATATCTAAACCTTTTGGGTGAAGGGAAATTGGAAAAGACCTATTTGGAAAACACTTAACAATCACAAGAAAATGATAGATGCTAGAAAACCCACATTAAATAGAACTTTAAAAAATGGAGAATAGAACATGAAAACTACGATAATGAACAGTTTGGTATGGGGAGTTGGAAAAAAGAATATCACGAAGAATAGTTTTTTATGGGGAAGTTCAAATAGTTGAGAAAAAAAGAATATCATAAAACATATTGGTACAAGACAAAAATAAAAATTGGAAAAGAGCTATTAGGAAAATACTTAAGAATCATAGTTTCCTTGTCAATTCAAAATTCGAGCTACATTATTCCCCACTAAATATTATAGACAAAATAGGGAAACTGAAAAACAACTATGGGGAATTGAAAAAAAGAATATCATGAAGAACAGTTTGTTGTGGAGAAGTTGAAAAAGATGACAAAGAAATAATATAATGAAACATATTGATATAACACACTACCATCTCATGTAATTAGGAAGCTTGATCCCTTCCATAAACAAACCCAGACAGTTTGTTCTAGGGAGCTTCAAGCAAATCAGGAAAAAAAGAATATTATGAAACATATTGATACACGATTTGAGCTATGTTCTTTGTTAATAAATATTTAAGACAAATAGAGAAATTGTATAAGAGATGTTAGAATAACAATTACTTGCTACAAGTCATTTTACATGGGTATTTTGCATAAATGATTAAATGTCTACATTATTTAATGTCAAGCAATCTAGCTCAAATTTACAATTAAGCCTATGGCGCTATACACATTTTCAAGAGATTGTTGCATCATATAATTGTTGTCATAGCCTAAAGAAAATAGTTATTGTGTTAAAGAACTGGGTTTAAATAATTGTTTTGGCAAGCTGAAAAGATATGTGTACAAGTGTGGAGGGAAAAATAGTTTGGTGGCTTTTAAGTGTTATTCTAATAGCTCTTTTATCTATTCAACTTTATATTTTTAATTTGAGAAAAAAAGAATATGATCATGAAACATATTGGTATAGGACAACAAGCAAAATTGGAAAAGAGCTATTAGGAAAACACTTAAGAATCACAGGAAAATGAAAGATTTGTTCTAGAACCTAGACATTAAATAGAAGTTTACACTTAACAATTATTTGCTCCAAGTCATTTTACATGGGTATGTTACATAAATGATTTCTCTATAATATTTGATGGCAAGCAATGTAGCTCAAATTTATAATTAAGTTTGTGGTGTGATATGCATTTTTCAGAGATTTTTGCATCATATAATTGTTATCATGGCCTAAAGAAAATAGGTATGATGATAAAGAATTGGGTTTAAATGATTGATTTGGCAAGTTGAAAAGATATATGTATAAGTGTGGAGAAAAAAATAGTTTTGTGGATTTTAAGTGTTATTCTAATAACTCTTTTATCTGTTCAGCTTTATATTTTTAGTTGATAGGCTATTTGTTTGAAGTTTCCACTGGGATTTTCATCAGCTTAGTCGTGAATAAGATTTGTCATCTAATAGTTCCTTTATAGTTTCTCTCTTTGTTTATAATATTTAGTGCCAGAAAATGTAGCTCGAATTTATGTCTATATATATGTATTAAATTCGCCATTCCATATTTTAAAAAATACATATAGGGAGAAATATATATCGATATATACAGACCAATACCACTATGTCTCATTTGAGAACATGCAACAACAATTTACATATGCACATGTATATCTAAATAGCTATGTATGCTATCTTTATTTGTATTTAGGTAGACTTTGATTTTAAAAGAGTTAAAAATAGCATGTGTAAGTATTATTTAGCTTATGAGAAAATTCCTACAATACAACCATAGCATTAAATGATATAGCATTGAGATGTTGTTAATAATAGGGCATTTAATGGTGCAGTATGTGTAACATGTTCATAAGAAATTAGTAAAATTGATTGCACATTGGTAGTGAATATCCCTATTGAAATTGAATACATTAAAAAAACACCAAAAATAGTATAGCTTGCATTGGCTTGGTCCCGCCATCTTGATTTCCATTGTCCAGCACCACAAGCAACCATTTCCCATTTTGCTTTTGTGTTTAAAGGTGGCAAGGAGCCCCCCTGTGGCATATATATTTTAATAAACTCTGAAGTTAAAAACATGTTGCTTGTTTGCATAACTTTTTCCCTTTGCTTGCTCTTCACTTTGCACACTGTGCAAATACCACATAATGTTGATACTGTGCATCTTTGGTGTTATACCCATTAACATAGGCAAAATTTTAGATTAATAACTCCTCCCCTTGAAAGTTATGAAGACAACAAACATCTAGACTGGATTTTCCCTTAATTGACTAGCTGAGAAGGCTACGAATTCTTGTGTTCCCTATAGTAATTCCTTAGTTCAAAGTGGACAATATCCTATAGGAAATAAAAGGTTTGAATTTGTACCCTTCTTAACTAGACAATTGATGGAAAATTCAATCTCGATGTTTGGTCTCTTCATAAATTTCATGGGGAGGAATTACATAGTGAGGAAAAAGTATGGTATACACATCTGTTTAGATATATCAGTGTCTATATAAATAGATATATACATGTGTACATATGGATATATATATCTAGTTATATGTGTGTGTTTTTAAATGTGCAGATAAAAGGGATATTCAATGAATATATTTACTTAATCATTTTTATTCTTATTTTTGTATAGCCTATTGTTTCGTTAAGAAAGAGTGAAAGGACCAGCTAGCAACATATACACATATCTTCATATAGCTAGATGTAGAAATAAAGTAAAATAATAAAAAACTACATGGATACACATATAAGCAACCTCAAAGATAAACAGATACATATAGGGGTATATCCATATGCATTTATGACTTTTATTCTTGTTGATGTATCCCCTAGTGTTTTGATAGTATTAAAAGTGCATTTCTATTCTTGTTCTTGTATCCCGTGTTGTTTGATCAATTTTAGAAGTGGAATGGTTATAGATCGATATTTCTAAGTTGTCTACCAATTACCATTGGGATGCTGCAACACATTAATCTTTTATTTTTATAGTGAAATAGAGTTGTCAACTAGTCAACTCAAATTGTAATATTTTGTCCCTAGAAAAAGTTCCTAGAACTATGTCTATGGAATTGGGTTTTGTGGATGGGTCTCCAAAGCCCCCCAATATTGATTTGTTGACATTTTTCACTGTTCCCATTGTGGAGTCTAGCTCTAAGGGCGTGAACCATCGACCTTCAGATCTTGATTCTGTAAGTATATATTTTTTTTTGTTATACTTGTTGCAAATTTGGTGTTATTGTTTCTAATTTTCTATGCTTGAAGGTGTATACACACATGGGTGAACCTGACAAAGCATATAGATGTGCAAGGAGATATGCACTGATATTTTCTAGCATTTAAAAACATCCCTTTCATGTATATGTATATGTATAGATATGTATATATATATGTATATGTATATGTGTATATATATATATATATGTGTATATGTATATGTATATGTATGTGCATGTGTGTCCATATGGATATGCATATGCATATGTATATGTATATGTGCATGTCCCAACCAGTGGTGACTTGACCCAATTTTTTTATGGTGATGTGGAGCTTCATAATTATGTGGGTTGGCGGTGGTGGAGTTGGTGGCCTTGATATGTGGTAGCTTAATGGTGAGTGTTTCTCACGTGGGGGTTAATGCATCCTGTCATTGTTGTATGTGTGTGTGTATATGTATATGTATATGTATGTGTATGTATATGCATATGTATATGTATATGTATATGTATATGTATATGTATGTGTATGTATATGCATATGTATATGTAGAAGCTAAATGGTAAGTGTTTTCTCACACGAGGGTTAATGTATCCTATCACTATTGTGTGATGGCGGTGGTTGAAGAAAATACAATATTCAATGTTCCAATATGGGAAAGTATACTTTGATTAAGTTGTATTGTTGAAAGAGTAGAATATGATATATCACATATGAAGACAATAGATTTCCCCCTACTTTGTTATTGTGTGATGTGTGATGGAATTCTATGAAATTATGTGTGGGTTTTTCATAATGTTCTTGGTCAGTGCTTTTGCTAGAGTTCGTGAGTGTCCGCAATGAAAAAAAGAAAATGGTAGGGAGGATACCGGCTGTGGGTTGTGTGGTTTTCGTTTTAATGGCATATATTTGTTCTTGCATAGATACATGCCTACACAAATACTTATATACACTTTGTTTCCACAAACATATCTTATCGCTGGTTGTGTACATCCAATATTGTATTCTTCTAAACGGGGAATATAACAATAGTGAAATAGTGTAAATGGTTAACACAAAAAAATATAAAATCCTTTTGTATATATTTTTATATATCCCAATGTTTAAACTATTTTATTTATTTTGTGATCAACCATAGATATACATTTATATACACATGGATACACATATATTTTGTTCCATGTTTATGTGTAATTAGTACTTTAAATATATCTATGGTTATACATGTATATTCATAAATGCTAATATGATTGAGTTTGTATGTATACTCCTAGGCTGTGTGAATGTATTCAAGTTCCACAACCCAATCACTTGTTGAATTTAAAAAGGGTAAAAAAAACAATAGAACCATTTGTACTATAGACAACATAGAGAGAAAATTTTTGCAAAGCGCCGTATAAAATACAAGGAGCAAAGGATAATTGCACCATGCATAGCTTTAGGTCTACCTGCTATCAATATTCCCTCACAACCCATTGGAAATGGTAGATGCCACCCCTTATATACAATCTCAGAGGAATCCCCCTATTGGACCAACACAACAACAATGCTTGAAAGAAATATTCAATGATTGCTACCTTTCTATGGTAAAGCAGTTTCGACACCGCATAGATGCACTTTCAAACCTTTCTATTTGTCAAATATGTAGAGAAAGCTACATAGGGATGCACACTCATATGTCAGGGTTAGCAATGACATGTGTAAGATTATATTCTAAAAAAGGAAACCACCACTTTAGCTCTATAAATGGCATGGACCCAGGCCCACAACCATTATTGCTAAAAAAGATAATACAAGTTGAAGAAATGTTTATTGCTAGGGTGGATCTAGTTTTGCAAGTATCCCATGGTAGAGGAGGACAATTTAAATACAATGGTCACACAATAAGATTTCCTCAAGATATCTCAAGCATAGTAAAACTTTTGCCACACTGATTGCAAGACCTTGAGGTTGCGATCATACATTGAACACTATTGAAGGTGGTAATTATGATTGCTATGTTAATAACAATCATGTCATGGATGCATTGAATTACAAAATTCAATATGAAAAATATTACAATGATGTTGAGAATAATGTTGAGGCTCGTAGTATGTTACTTGATGTTTTTGTTGATTTCTCCAATTTCTTGCATACAATAGAGCAAGTTTCTGACGAATACCTAATGCTATCAACCAGCTCAACAAATGTTGCTTAGGATGAAAATTGCTCTTCAAAATTTTCATCATTTATCCATTCCTTGCAAAATGATAGATGAGAGCTCCAAGCAATCAAACAGGTATTACAAATTGAAAAAAAAGAGCAGAATATTTTGTGTTGGCCTGAAATTAGCTCTTCTCCTGTTAATGAATACAACACTAAAGGTTTATTTACAATGGCCTTCCCAACATTGTTTCCCATTGAATCAACACTTCCCCTCCAACCGAGGAATGTTCAAATTCACTTTCATGAATATGCCTTCCACTTAATGAGAAATTTTGACCACAGATTTGGAAAACATGTTAGGTTTAGGTATTTCCTCTACAACTTGATAATGAGATGTCACAGCCAACAAACTATTTCTATCTTTATTAGAGAAGATCTAGAAGAAAAAATCTCTAGGTCATTGTCTACATTGTGTGCATGTCTTCAAGTTGCTTCCAATGGAAAAATAGCTGAGTAGTTGATGCATTTTGGTGCATCGTTGCACGAGACCCATTCTTTTTGGAACTCTCATTGGAACCAACTATCTACAATAATTGAACAACTTGGCATACCTACCCTTTTTTTCACTTTATGTTGTGTAGACACAAAATGGGTTGATCTACAAAATGTTTTCTCTTATGTGGCTCGATTGGTGATAGATCCCTCAACAAAGACACTAACAGATAGTGTTGTTCAAAATCCACATATAACATCTTTATATCTCCATCATAGATTCTCAATTTTCCATGAAGAGATGATTGAAAATATTTTGCATGTAAAAGATTATTGTTATAGATATGAATGGAAGCATCGTGGCTCTGCAAATGTGCATTTTTTTTATGGCTTCCAGATGCCCCCAACATGGACACTCTTGATTCATCCAATTGCCATGATGTTACCATGACAAGGAACTTTTTTGATAGATATGTTTCAGCTTGCAATCCACATTTCCTTGCACAAAGATTGCTCACAATGTATCATTATTTTAAAGAAAATCTGTGCTTGCTTTCCACGAGCTAGATTCTTTCTAGTGATCCAATCATAGATTATGAAGAGTTGCTAAATACAGTTCAAAGGCACACAAAATGCTCTGAATATACTTGTTTAAGGAAAAAAGGAGAGCAATTACAATGTCAATTGTTATAAAGCACCTTGGAAGCAACAACTTACCTCTACATTAACATCTGAAGTTGAGGCTAAAAAATCCTACAAGCTAGCAAGAAATGATGATCGCCTAAATATTCATAGCCTACCCATGCTTGCAATTTGGCATGCCAATGTTGACTGTTAGCCAGTTGTTTCTAGGAAAATCATTTTAAATTATATTTCTAAATATGTAGCTAAATCTAAGAAGAAATCAGAAACTTATCTTGATATGTTGAAAAGACTTGCAAATACAAATATAGTTGAGGATAGAGCATTGTTTCCATATAAAAAATTCAAGATGAATATTCTTTTGGAGCAGGACATCTCTACACAAGAGACATGCCATATGTTACAGAAATTGCATCTTCTCACTTCAAGTCAACAATATGTTCATTTGAATGTTGGAAAAAATGCATGGTTCTCTATAAATAAAGATGATGCTAATGAAAACTTGCCAACAAATTATATTCATTTCTATATGCAAAGGCCTCTAGAGCTAGCTGGTGTATCCCTAATTGACTCGGTCCACTTATATACACATTTATAGCAACAAAAAAAGGTTAAATGGAAATCGAGACACCAACTTGCAATTGTCCTTGTGTACCCATTGTTCAAGACTATTCCCATTGAAGATAAAGAAATATTTGAGACATTTTGTTGGACTGAACTTATGTTATACAAATCTTTCTAAAACATACAAATAAATATAGGTCTTGCCAAACAAGAGATCATACAAAATTGGAATTTTTTAAAAACAATTGGTTATCATCCTTGGCATGTTAATAGACTTCCAGTTGCATCCACGATTGAAGAACATGACAGTGACACTGATGATTTGAACCATCGACGTTCTATGGATGAATATGAATGGTATTTTTTCTCTTGGCTTTGTGCAACTACTAACTTCAGTATAAATCAACTCCAATTGTTGGGTAGGCGGGACTTTGATATGAACCATTCATGGAATACAAACCATAAGCTTCACAATATTGCTTTGCAATTCATCCCATCAGCTAGGGCACAATGTGAGTAAGCTATGATACAATTTTTTCTTGTAAATACATCATCCCATCAGCTTTCACCAAAATAGAAATTAGCTCTTCAAATCATCTAGTCCCATAGCATGCAGCCTTCCCCCAAAGATCCTCTCTGTATGATCATTCAAGGGACAGTAGGTATTGGAAAATCCTTTTTGATAAATTGTATTAGACAACAAATAAACATGTCTACTATTGGATCCAATAGTTTTTTCCTCACATTGACCCCCACAAGTGTTGTTGCATACAACATATGCACCTCCACAATCCATACAACCATCTGGATTCCCATAAAGGATATGAATCATTTGCAAGGTTAGGAATTAACAATATTCAAAGAACAATTTAAATATATTCAATACATTTTGATAGATGAAATTAGTTTTCTAGGCCCAAAGTTGCTACTAAAAATAGATAGCCAATTGTGCCAAGCATTCCCTAATAACCAGAGGGAGCCATTCAATGGTGTTTCCATCATCCTTGTTGGTGATATTTCCCAGTTTCCACCTGTTATGGATACCCCAATTTATGCTTCACAGTCATTAGTTGTAGCCTTATTGTATACTTTCATAGTCTTAGTCACATTGGACACTATTTTCTGTCAAAAAGGAGATAGCCCTTCCCAACAAAAGTTTCAAGAAATCCTTCTCCATATAAGAAATGGTGAGGCTCTCCATGATGACTAGGAAGAGCTTATGAAATAAACAAATAAAATGCTTCTAGCCACAAAAAGAGAACAATTTGATGTTTCTACACAATTTTTTCCACAAATGACTTAGTTGTATTCCACAACAAAAAAATGATCAAATTGTTAAATCTTCCCATAGCCTTTAGTATTTCTCAAGTAACACGACAACAAATATCTAATGATGGAGATGATGACCGACTTCTCCCAAAATTTCTACTTTGTGTTGGTGAATAGGTGATGCTAACAACAAATTTATGGATTCAAATTGGCTTAGTCAATGGATCCCTTCATCTTGTTATAGCTATTGTGTACAATGCACATTATAAACCATTGTATCTGCCTAACTATGTTGTTGTTCACTTCCAAAATTACATTGGTCCACTATGGGACCTAGAAAACCAAAGATGCATCCCCATCCCAGCTATAACTTGGGGTAGTCGAACACAAATCCCACTCACCATTGCATGGGGAATCACAATACATAAAGCACAAGGCTTAACATTAGATAGAGAAATGATAAACATAAGAATCAAAGAGAGGAAAGGGTTGAATTTTATAGCTATCTCGTGTTAAATCAATTGAAAGACTCTGCATTGATCCAACATTCTCAATTGAAATATACTCTAGACAACAACAAAAAATACACTGCTCAACGTCACAATGAAGAGGCACGTATAGAACAAATCCAACCCCTGTCAAATGTTTTCTCCCCTAGCTCATGCACTAGCTTATAAAAAATGGTCTAGAATAATTATTCTTGCATTTGGTCCAAACTGTATACCATCCTCTTTTCAAGGATTTCTGAGTTAAATTTTATAGAAGTATACCATGTAATAATCTGTGCAAAATGAGTATAATGCCAAACATGGATAGATTATGAAGAGGAAAAAACTTGTACAAGCTTATTGCATGTTTTGATTATTTTATTTTATTAAAGTATATATTCAACTATTCCACAAAATTTTTCAAAAATATTTTGTTGTATTTCACAAATTCATTTTAAATTATGCACCTATGCTTTTTTTTCCCATTTTTTGTGCCTATATGCCCTGTTTTTGACTACCACATTAAATTTCCCCCATTTATTCAATGCTTTTAATCCTCTTTAGCTTTACACATTAAAGATAATTTTTTTCATGTTTACTATCTTTTGTATCTTCGACATTATAGTTTTTGTTAAATTCAGTATGCAAATATGCACCCATAAATATTAATATGTTGACTTCTAGTTTCAACATTTTGTTGTGTCATAATTTTTGTAAATGGCATTCAGAAGAATACACTCTTTTGTATATTCCACCCATCCATGTTTGTCCAACTATTTTTAAATTCCATGATGTCAATTCTTTATCAGCATACCTACAATTCTCTTTCAATTGATTTTAACATGTAGTATTCTAAACATATAGTTGCAGTTGTTACAAATTGATACATATGTAGATACATACAACTTCAAGTGTCAAAGATGCATAGAGATTGCAACCAACAATAAGTAGAGCCTGAAAGTTCTATAAGTAAATAATATATTTTGAACATTCTAGTATATTAAACTATATATATGCACATACTCTAGAAAAATTCTAAAAAAAAATTGTGTTCCATTTGAATAATAAGTTTAAAATTTTGCAACTTTGTTGTGTTTTCTATTTTCTCTACCTATATACCCTGAGTTTTGACATTTTTGCTTCATGCTTTGCTTCCATAGATTCTTATGTCTTCTAGTTAGCTTTTCTATTAGCTTTATTTCATTCAAATAACTGCAAATGTTTATCTACAATACTCTCCTTTTCATCATTTCACTATTTCACTCTTCCTATTAATTGCATTAAAAAATATATAGTCTTGTCTGGATTGCTTTTTATTTTTCTCAATTATGATAAAACTCCTTGCTATTTGTGACGGGTTGCTTGGGCCTGTTTACAACAATGATAGAGTTTGTTGACCCTTTGATTTTCTGGTCATGGAATTGGTTGCCTTGCTCAACGGAAACAAAATGGTAGGTTTTCAGTCCCATTAGATTTGATACATCCTGGCATTGTTGCTCGATGCCACACAAGGGAGTACATGTAATATTCTTTGTTCTAATATAAGTATGTCTATTTTTTTTCTTCCATTATGAAATGACGCACTGTGGTGTTGGTTTCATACTAGGCTACTCAACAAAGTTGTCATCCACCTCCATTAGATACCAAATTGGAGAGCTTCCCAACTACTCCGGTCTGCAGTCTAGAGCATTTTGATTTGTATTGTTGTTGTAAGTCATTTTGCAATTCCTTTTTTCTGTTCTATAAGCATCTAACCAGAGACATATATTTTAATATGTTCAAATAAGATGTTGCTTTGCAACAATATCATGTTGGGCTCAATGCAAACATAGATGGAGAATGGGATATGAAACCCATGTGTCAGACAATTGGTACCTGAAAGATGACCATAGCTGTAAGCATAAACAAGGTTTGTTTTATAGATTTATATTTTCCTGAGCTACACATTCAACCCTTTTCTTCCTCCATGGCTAGATAGCCTCCATATATTTGTTGCTATATATATATATAGTCATGCACAAATTCTTACATGCACTTGACTACAATAAACATTGTCTATTGTACACATTACATTTGTCAATGTTTGTATAGTTTCCTTTTTAGCTAATAAAAAAAATATCTAGATGCACCAAGAAATTCTAACCATGGCTACTCTAATGGAAATCCCAGTGGAAATTTCAAACAAATAGCCAATAGGTAAATCCTGACTGTTACATAGATTGCTTGTTTTGTATTAATATCATGTTTCATGATATTCTCTTTCTCTCATCTATTTGAAGCTTCCTATAACAAGGTCTTTATTGTTGTAGTTTACTTGTTCTATTTTTCATCAAACATAAGATTGACCTCTACCTTTTGACAAGTTTCTTTTTTTTTGGCTCGTGTATGCTCCATCCCCTCTGCCTATTGTTCATTCTTATCTGTATTCATCCTTAGTGCTATATGCATTTTTGTACAATAGAAGCTTTGTATAAGAAACTCTCCATAGCTATCGTTTGTAGCTTTTACTCTCCATATGTTAAATTTCCATATAAAATCTATTTTAGATGATGTGCCATTTGAGATATTCTAAGATATTTGTTACAAAAACACTTGAGAATCATAGGCGAATGACAAATGGTCAAAAAAACCACATCAAATACAAGTTTAAGAGAGGTATAAAAACATACACAGGCCAAAAAAATTGGAAAAAGGTGAATGGTTCCTGTTCATATCCCATTTATGTGTGATTCTAAAGTGTTATTCTAATACATCTTGCAATTATTACATTGTCTACTTGTCTTGTACCAATATGTTTGATGATAATCTTTTTCCCTCATTTGTTTCAAGCTCCTTATAACAAACTGTTAATTGTTGTGGTTATTTTGTTTTGATGCAATATGTGATATGTGTTATATCAAAATGTTCCATGATATTTATTTCCCCTCATCTATTTGAAGTTCCACATGACAAAATGTTCCTCATGATACTCTTCTTTATAGATTCCCATAACAAATTGTTCATTGTTGTAGTTTTTTGAGCTTCTATGTTGCATATTTTAAAATTCTATTTAATGTGGCTTCTCTCTATAATATTTAGCACCACATATAAGTGTCATTCTAATACCTGTTATATAACTCAAAAGACACTTAATAATCACAGGAAAAGAACAGATGGTCAGAAACCCACATTAAATAGACCTTAACACTATGGAGAATAGAATAGGTGACCTACAATAATGAATAGTATGTTATGAGCAAGTGGATATTGATACAACACAAGAAATTTATGTAACAGTTGGCTCCTCAATTCAAAATTCAATGTAGATTATTTGGCACTAAATATTATAGAAAATATAGAGGAATTGTAAAAGAACTATTAGAAAAACACTTAAGAATCACAAGTAGATGGAACATGCTCGAAAACCCACATTAAACATATTAATACAAGATAGCCAGCTATGTAATAGTTGAGTTGTCAATTGAAAATTCCAGCTACATTATTTGGAAGTCAACGCACATTAAATATAAGTGGTAAAGCCAATGGGCTCCAATACCCTGCACAAAATGGGTATTAATGCCACAGAATTAATTGAAAATTTGAGGTGCATTAATTGCAAATAAATATTATAGGCGAATAGATAAATTGTAAAAGAGCTATTAGAATAACACTTAACAACCACTAAACTATTTTTATCTTCAACATTTTTATGCTTTCATACTACACCTCTGCATATATATATATATATATATATATATATATATATATATATATATATATATATATATATATATATATATATATATATATATATATATGAAATTAATCCTATGTTAATATCCAATTGCTCCTATGTTAATGGTAATAACACCAAAGGTGCATAGAGATAACTACAAACAATAAATGAAGGGCGAAAATATTAGTAACCCTGACCATTTTTTTTGATGAAAGAAAGAAGATTTAGCAATAATTTCTCCATCCATACAGAGGCATAATATCTTTCAAGTCTCCAAAATGGGTATAACGTCAAAGATACAAACATATAACAAGGAATAATAAGTAGAGAATGAAACACATGAACAATAAATTAGTCACTCTAACATGTCTTATACAATTTCTCTGCTTGTCTTCAATATTTATTGCCAAAGAATGCAGCTCAAATATTGTATGAATATGTTACATGATATTATTCTTTTTTCATCTATTTCAATTGGAGAGCCATCCACAAAGCTTCATTCTACACACTATAAAGATTGTGTAATGACTAAAAAGGTGCATAAAGATGCATAGAGATAACTAAAACAATCAACCAAGGGTGAAAAAATTACATCTCATTTTAACTACAATTTGTTCATCCAAAACACAATGATAATCTCTTTAAAATCTGCAAAATGGGTGTAACACCAAAGATAGAAAAATATAACAAGGAGACATGAACAATAAATTAGTCATCTATGCAAAATACCCATGCAAAACGACTTTATTTACATTCCATGCCTAAGATGTGTATGCAAAAATATGTTTGTGAAACATGGGCACATATAACAACCAATAGCCAGTGATGTTTTTTACTATAGTCTTCTCTAGAACGAAGACCACAATGGCTCTTTCAACAATACAACTTAATCAATATATCTTCTTGCACATTTTGGAGCACATCTATGTTGAAACCCTCCAATGAGAATTTAACCAAAAATAATATATGTTCATGTATGTATATGTGTATATATGTATATGTATATGTATATTTATGTATATGTGCATATATGTATATATGTATATGCATATGTATATGTATATGTATATGTATATGTATATGTATATGTATATGCATATGTATGTATATGTGTATATATGTATATGCATATGTATATGTATGTGTATATGTATATGTATGTATATGTATGTATATGTATGTATATGCATATGTATATGTATATGTATATGTAGATGTATATGTATATGTATATGTATATGTCTAACCTCTTTTATTGTAGATCTATGTGATTTCCTTTATAATGTTGCACACATACAATAGGCATCCAAAAAAATAGTGCACTCTAAATTTTCTATTTCAAATTGTTTAATGCTTCAACAACTCAATCCAATGCTTCTTGTGCTTGTTAAACATTATCTACAATACATGTAAAAACAAACTTTTTCCATTATCGATAAATAAATTCGATCAACCAATTGTAAATATTATTGATTATTTCTAGTTTCAGATTGTTTATATTAATTTTACCCATATACTTACTGATTTTTCATGGTTTTTTCACGATCTTGCTTCCCCATCCACTAACATACCCCTCTCTTCTATTTGCAGGTACTAGGATAAAGCATACAAAAGCACGCCAAAATCATGATGCTTGTTTTTTACAAAGTTACTGCAACAAAAAAACATTTCAATATGAGAGATCATATATGAAAACACTAGATTTTGCTCAACTTTCATATTGTGTGATGTATAATGGAACTCCACAAAATTTCCTTTGGACACTTCATACTTTTCTTGCTCGGGGGTTTGGCTAGAGTCCCTGAGGCTCCATGATGCCAATATGCTAGGCTGGATAATGAGTGTGGATCTTTTGTTTTGGCTTTTAACGCCATATATTTTTTCTTACATAGATACATGTGTACACATATTCTTACATAGACTTGGCTTCAAAAAACATTGTTTATAACATGTTTCTTTTGTCATAGCAAGTGGTAGGGAACCACTTGAGACTTTCATTATGTCATTCCAAAGCAAAGAATATTTTATTCATTTATTCTAAGAATCCAAAAAAAATTGCATTGCGTTATTGCACTCTTCTCTTCGTGAGGTCTATTTATTTGTTTCTTATAAAAAATGGTGTCACTAAGTCTTCAATTACACTATGAAGTAATTCATTAAAAATTGAACAAAATAGCAAGATAAGGTTAAAGGAAAACTTGAGAAAATAAAAGATACTGTAGACACCGAAATTTGGTTTAAGCCTGCGACTTCCATTCTTCAGGGTCATTGATTAAATAATCTTAATTATTTAATTAATTCATCTTCTATTAATTCATCTCAACATTAATTCTTCTATTAATTAAATAGTCTTAATTGTTTAATTAATTCACACTTTTCTAAGTTATTCTATCTAATTAATTAAATAAACGCTTTTTATTTAATTATGTTACTAATTAACCTTCTTCTTGTTAAATTAAATAAATCATTATTTAATTTACTCTTTATCATATTTCAACTATAATTAAATAAATTCTTTATTTATTAATTATTCATTTAAATCCCTTCATCATTTAATTAAATAAATATTATTTATTTAATTATTCTTCAAATATTGAGTTTTGAATTAAATGAATTATTTAATTCATTAATTCTATTTTAACACATTCCTCTATATTTTAGATAATTAGGTGAGTTATCTAAGTATTCACTTTTACTCGACTCAACATCTATTTTAATCGTTCAGTTAACTATTGATTTGATGTCTGAGTGGCGTCTTCGAGTAATCTCTTCGTCAAATCATTCAATCGTCCAGTTCTAACTCATTTGTGTGTACATGCAGATTAATTAAATATTCTTATTTAATTAATTAAATGTTGTGCGTGCATTCAAACAGAGAGTCATTATAATCAATCTCAATCTTTGTCATGCAAAGATATTTCTTATGTTTTTGAATGCCGAACTGAAGATTAAATCATTTATTTAATCTTTAATTCTATTTCTAATTTGTATCACTCATGTCATTACTGTCAGTTATCATAATGCATGTCTAATCAGTCGATCTCAACCGTCTGTTGATCTTTCAATCTTGACCTGTCGTTCGAATAATCAATTTTCTATAAATTGATTAGTCATTCTTCATTCCAATCTCTCGCGAAATCTTATGACTTTTGAGAGCACTCAATCTTGAATCTTCGATATTTTGCTAATCACTATCTTAGGCTATACTTGCACGAACTTGAAAATCTGAGGGCAATTATACTACACAAGCAAAATGGAGAAGGGAAATCAAGATGAATCATGGAAATACGTTTGGAATTGGTGAGATTATTCTAGTTTTAATTACGTTTTTACTTTCCCATGTTCTTTGTTGCTTAACGAACGAATTTGCATTTTAGACTTAGTGTTGTATGCATGTGTGCTTCTAATCTTCTTTGTTGTCTATAGTGCAAGCATTTTATTTTGGTGTTACATTTGGTGTGAAAGCACAAGTTTGGTCACCCTTACGACTTGGTACATCGAAGTATCCTCTCCCCTTGCGCATCCGTGCGATCCTGGGTGTAAGAGAAATGGCTACCAACTCTAGAACTTGGGCCTGTTCTGGTGGGAAAAAGTACTCACCCCAGGACGACTCAGACCGGTAGCACCTTGAACCCGAGGGACTTCCAGCTGGTATATAAAAGTGGGTTCTTGGGGAAACCCCAAGAATCATGAGTGTGGTTCCGACGAGATGGATCTGAAAGGGGACTCACGTCATATGGATCACACCCCACGAATGGAATGCCCAAATTAAATACCTTTTTGTTTTAGAGACCAACCTATTTGTGGCCGTTGCTTGGTATAGTGCAGGGTACAGTATCATGCCCAAAGATTACTCACTATTGATCCCCTTGAGTAGAGATAGTAGTTCTTGGGAGGTCATTGCCCAAAGAATTTGAAATTGGTGTGCTCGAAAGACGTTAATGAGTTGTGGAGGTCAGCCAATGCCACCAAATTTCTAAGCTATCCGCTCTCGAGAAGGAAAGGTGTTCATCACCAATCCGGGGTATTTCGGTGGGCTATACCAAGTATAAAAACCCTAGGCCTTTGGCCTATTAGGATGTGCTTGTCTGTTATCATTTTAAACATTCTTGGAGTCCAAAATCAAAATTGAAAACACTGTCTTACGATTGTCTTTGATTGTCAGAATTTGATCATAGAAAACCGAGTCAGTTTAAATTTCATGTCACTGCAAATTCACAGAGAGTCGCAACTATGCACCAGAAACACGTATCTAATTTTTAGAGTCGCATCTATTAAGTTTTGAGTCGCAACTATAATTTCGAGTCACATCTGTTAATTTCTGAGTCGCATTTGTCAGTTTAGCTCGCATTTGCTTGGGACAAACCGCATTCGTTATATTCTGAGTCGCATCTGTAAATTTTGAGTCGCATCTATCAGGAAGACCGCATCTGTTAACTCCTGAGACACATCTGTCTGATTACCAGAAACCCAAAATTCATAGTCACTGTCCAGTCAGCACGTTGCACCAGTTTCAGTTGTCTTCACACAAAACAGTCCTTGAACAGAAACCTGAAACGATTTGCTCAATTTTGCATCCTTTAGGGTCATTTAGTCATTACCATAGTTGTCTCCATTTAGAGACTAGCTTCATCTTAGAGTACATATTACCTTGCATTAGACTTCTAGAAAGGTCACTTTTACCAACTTTAGGAGTAGTCCACCATCTATACTATAGAAAAGTCATAGTGTCAACAAAATTTGTCATTGAACCTAGTCTTATCATCTTATACTTTGTCCTACAGAGAGTCCTCCTACCTCATCAGTCTAGTTAGGAAACTCAACTTGTCTTTGATCTTCATCCTACATTGGTTCCTTGACTTAACTAAATTGACACCTTGGTTTGACTTTAGATAGTTGGTCCCTTCATCTTGAGTTTATAGAACTGATCACTTTAGGGTCTGGCTTATCCTTTTGCATCTTTAGAGTCTAGACTAGTGTCATCCTAGGGAATCCCTTATTTTGCATAAGAAAATCCCAAAAACATAGACTAGAGTCATACTCTTCGTAGGTATAGTCTTGCATTTCCTGCATATTGAGCTTGTCTTACATGGTTGAAACTAGGTCTAAGAGAAGAAAGAGATAAAACATGTCGAACCCAAACAAGTTCATCAATCCATTTTCTTCAAGACCTCATAAGACTCTATTAGACAAATTCACCACTAGAAACACTCAAGGACATATTGCAGTAGAGGACATAGAAGCTGCCGCATAGGACCCTGAGTTTGCCTCTTTTGTAGATGAGTACCTAGCAAATGATCGACAACGATATTTAGCCAAATTGCTAGTCGAAGGCGCTACCTTACCTCCAGGATTTTCCATTAGCACCTTACAAACTCAACCTACACAAGGGACAAACACAACGACTGCTAGTACTACTATACCTTAGATAAGCACAACTATGCCATCTTGCACATCTACACAAATTACGACAGTCCATACGTCTCCATTTGGTATGTCTAGCATGACATTGGGATTTAATTTCACTATGGGGGCATCATCATCCACTCCCTCCGGTCCTCTTGTTGGGAGTAAAAGACCTAAAACATTAGCCCATACATCTTATTTCGGTGTCACAAGTGCACAATCAACGACCATACCTACTGCTAGTATCATGGGTACTTTACCACAGTCGATGGCCATACCTAGTGCTCAAATCACTAGTACTATACCAAGGATTACACAAACAAGGGGCATTCCCTCCTTCCAATATGGCAATCAAAATCCACTCTTCCAAACTAGCAGTCAGAATCTACTTACATAGATTTCGAATCAGCACCCTTTTGCACAGATTGGTAGTCAGAATTCGTCCACATAGATTCCAAGTCAAAACCAATTTACATTGATTCTGAATCAGAACCCTTTTGCATAGATTGGTAGTCAGAATCCGTCCACACAGATTCCAAGTCAAAACCAATTCACACTGATTCCGAATCAGAATCTTTTTTCACAGAGTGGTACTCAAAATCCATTTACATAGAACCCAGGTCAACATCAATTTATGCAGATACCAGACTAGAACACATTTACCAACATTCCAAATCCAAATCCACCTCACATGTCAATGTTCAATCGAAACCCATCACAAGACTTTGGATTTCAGAATAGATACATGGATCCGCATAATCCTCCTAGCACATCTTTGACCCAAGTTGACGTCCTACAAACACAAATGCATGCATTACAAACACAAATGGATAACATGTCGATGTCAACTAAGAAATCATTTTCAACAAAGGACATATGCCCATTCCCCTTTGATAGATCATTGTACATGACACCTTTCCCTCACGGATATGTCATACCGAATCTTCCTAAGTACAATGGCAAACAAAATCTAGTAGAACATATCAAGGAATTTTCTACCATATGCATAGATGTCGCTTATGACCCTACGTATCTTATGAGACTATTTCCAAGAAGTCTTGTAGGAATTGCACTAGAATGGTTTTCGGGTCTAGATTTTGGCATTAGATCTTGGGGTGAACTAGTTGAGAAATTTGTAGAGAAATTCTCCTTCAACATTGACCATGAGATAAATATAGCAACCTTGTGCCACACAACACAAGATGAAGGGGAAACATTCATTGCTTTCTTCCAGAGATGGAGAACTATTGCTAGTAGATGTCCTATTGAAATACCCAAAAAACAAAAGGTTACAATGTTTCAGGAAAACCTTCATCCAAAACTTAGGAGTAACTTAAGGGTACATTGTTGCACATCTTTTTTAGAACTAGTGGAAAAAGGGGTGATAATAGAGAAGGATCTCATTGAAAAGGGTGAAATCAAGATGACAACATCAAATCGAAACCCGATCGTACAAAACACCCCCACAGATAGAAACAGATTTTGGTCTCGCAACAAAAATGTCACAAATGATGGGGTGGTTGATGCTAAAACATTACAAGCAGGACCCCTCCTCACACTACAAGGACCTCATAACTTTTCCAACACGCTTAATCCTGTCAATCAACCTCCCAACGTGGTCCAAAACACTCAACGTCCACTGCAAAGGAGATTTCAGAAACGTGAGTTCACTCCCTTAGGGGAACCCATTGAGTCGGTGTTCAAACAACTGTTACAACATAATCTCATACAGCTGTAGGAACCAAGACAATACGATTCCAGACAGTTTAAACCAGCTTGGTGGGATGACAATGCCTTTTGTGATTATCATAGGACTAAGGGACATAACTTGCAAAACTGTCGACAACTAAAGAATATCATACAAGATCTTGTTGAAAGGAGAATTATTGAAGTTAGTGGACAAAAACAAAAGACATCGAACACTGATCATCAAGTCTTTTCAGACCCACTACATGACCATGGGAAAGGAACTATCCCTAGTTCGAGTACTAAGACCAATATGTTAGCCAACTATGCAAATGTCAAACATGATTATGATAGTGGCAAAATCATTCATTGCCTTCGTGCCACTGATCAAAATATCAATACCATCACTATTAATGCTAATCCTGAGTGTGCAGTCAATACTTGTATTACTAAGTTCACTATCCAGGGCCCTCCATCGTAGAAAACACCACAACCTTCCAAGTTACAATATAACCTTCTTGACCAGTTGGGGAAGACCCCAGCCCAAATTTCAATCTTGGAATTGTTGCGTATTTCCCCTGAGCATCGATCCATCCTTGATAAGGCTTTATAGAACACCACGGTCCCTAATGACCTTGATGTCAATCGTTTCTAGGAAAGGTGGGCTACTTGACCAATAATCACCATGCCACATTTTCTGAACAAGACTATGCAACAGAAAAGACCAACCACAATGACCCTTTACATCTAGAAGTCCTTGTTGACGACACCAAAGTTAGATGAGTTTTGGTAGATGGAGGACCAGGGTTAAATCTATGCACTTTAAAACTAATTAAGGCATTAGGTATTTCAGAAGCATGCGTAGACACCACCAAGAGTATTGTCATTAAGGCTTGTGATGATGAAGAATGAAAATCAAAGGGGGTGGTAACACTTCCTATCATAATTGGTCCTGCGGTAATGGAGACAAAGTTCTAGGTCTTGGATCTCACCCTCCCTTATAATCTTCTTCTAGGTAGACCATGGATTCATGCCATGAAGGCGGTCCCTTCCACATATCATCAGTGTCTTAAATTCCCTTACAATGGCACTGAAATAACTATAGATGGTGATCCCGATCCTTTCTAGTATTGCACCAATCTAATGGAGATCCCTCAATGCCAAGTGCCAGTAAACCACAAGGCCTCATCGTCCAATTCATCTTCTTATGTTGATCCATCCACACTCACTCAAACATCTATTTCACCCTCACTTCCTACCACTCCTATGGTTGAGATCCAAGACAAGGGTTGTGGAGAGTATTACATGAGGACTTCTTATTGTGTTAGTCATTTGGTTCCTCCTAAGTTATATGGTTTACCTACAACAGGTAGGGTACAGTCTATGATCACTATACATGTTCCCCCCATGACAACTTTCACTAAATGAGGTGAATTAATCAAAGAGGCTATAAATGCAGAAGATGTCACTTCCTGGCTGTATAAGGAAGATAATTAGGAACCCTTTTTACTTGCTCATATTCCTACAAGCCTATATGGAAAGGGTTTCAAAATCATGCAAAGCAAAGGATATGATGGACAAAGTGGTTTAGGCTTAAACCAAGATGGCAGAATTGAACCAATATTTGTTTCTCAGTGGCCAAAAGGAGTAGGGCTAGGGTTTTAGCCGATTCAGATTGGCGTTCCTAGTACTCCATTACCCTTACTTGAGGAAGTAAGTGCTTCAGAAGATATTAAGACATCTCATGAACTAGTAGACCAATATCATTCTGATTCCCCTGATTCTAACGATTATGAGTGGGAATAGTTATCCTCTACTTCTCCCATGGACCTTGATAAGCTATTTGGAGAACTTGAATTGATGTTAAGTTCCTCACCAAATCCCTTAAATTCCTATCCACCAAAGAAAATGACAAAAGAGGAATGGTTTAAACACTACTATTGGGAATCACTTGATCCTACCTCTTGGCAACCTGAGCCACCTATTTCTGATAGTCCAACCCTGGCATTAGGCCCACCTATTCACCCACCTAGACCCAAACCTAAGAGCAAAGAGGACCTGGTACAAGATTTTTGTAACCACATGAATAATTCAATCTTTACCTTAACCCCATTAGTCTTTTATAACTCTGACGATGACATGCCCTTAGTCTACCCTCAGGTCATTGACTGGGATCAACAAGACGCACCCGTCTTAGACACTTTTGAGAATGATGAAGCAATTGCTGAGTTCTTGGGATTACGAGAAGGCATACCTAACGGGGATCATAAAGCTGGTTTTACCATTGACTTGGACAATAAAGCATATTTTGGGGAATCTATTCAACCCTCCAGTCGCAAAAATGAGAAAAAGAATAAACAAGATAAAAAGGATGAGTCTCTAGGTGAAAACCAAAAGGCACCTTTAGACAATGAAAAAGTAAAAAGAAAGGACGCATCCGAAGGTGAAAACCTCTCCGAGGCACCTAAGGATGGAGGTTTGAACATTCTCCCCGTTACACAGGAAAAGTCACCCATGCTCGTTGAAGAATCCGTAGAGGTCAACGTAGGCACAAAGGAGAATCCTCGACTGGTTTATTTGGCAGCGTCATTGACAACAAAAGAGAAATCAAAGTTCCATGACTTCTTTGAACACAGACAGATAAATTTTGCTTGGTCATATGCGGATATGCCAGGGTTGGACCTTGATCTTGTTCTACATCACTTGCCTTTACAACCAGGTGCTAAACCAATAAAACAAAAGCTGAGAAAAATGGATCCACAAATTGCTTTATTAGTCAAGGCAAAACTCAAGAAACTGTTAGATGTTGGTTTTATAAGATCAATCAACTATGTCGATTGGATCTCCAATCTTGTACCAGTCACTAAACCAACTGGGGGCATCCGCATCTGCACTGATTTTAGAGATATCAACAAAGCTTGTCCTAAGGATGACTTCCCTCTTCCTAACATAGACATTATAGTTGACATGATAGTAGGATATGAGATGTTGTCCTTTATGGATGGATTTTCAGGATATAACTAGATCAAAATTGCTACTGAAGACCAACCTAAGATAGCTTTCACTTGTCCTTGGGGAACGTATTGCTGGAATGTTATGCCCTTCAAACTCAAGAATGCAGGAGCAACCTATCAGCATGCCATGACTACTATCTTTCATGACCTAGTACACACTTGTATGGAGGATTATGTCGATGATCTTATCGTAAAATCCAAAACAAGGGTAGAACATCTACAGGTTTTAGACAAGATATTTCAGAGGCTGGAAACGTATAAAGTGAGACTCAATCCAAAGAAATGTGTGTTTGGAGTCAAGTCAGGAAAACTATTAGGTTATATCATTTCTAGATGAGGTATTGAAGTGGATCCGGCTAAGGTAAGAGCAATCATGGACATGCCTCCACCCATTAATCTTAGTCAACTAAGGACACTACAAGGAAGGTTGCAATCTATTAGAAGATTTATAGTGCAGCTAGCAGACAAGACACATCCTTTTCAACATCTACTTAAGAAAGGAGTGCCCTTTGCATGGACAACTAGGTGTGAAGAGGCTTTTCAACTGATTAAAGAATATTTACTCACACCACCTGTCTTGATGCAACTTGTTGAAGGATTACCATTGATCCTTTATATTACAACAACCCATTCATCACTTGGAGCATTGCTTGCATAGAATGACGATGAAGGTCATGAAAGGGCAGTCTATTATATCAGCCGGACTTTGGTTGGTTATGAGCTCAACTATAGTAACATTGAACGCGCCTGTCTTGCAGTAGTATTTGCTACCCAAAAACTAAGGCACTACATGTTAAACCATCAAACAATGTTGATTGCTAAAATAGATCCTCTGAAATATCTTCTCATCAAGGCAGCATTAATGGGGCGACTGGCCAAATGGGTTATGATACTTAGTGAGTATGATATCTAGTATGTAGAAAGGAAAGCTATTAAAGGACAGGTCATTGCTGATCAGTTAGCAGACGCACCCATATAGGCAGATCACCCATTAGTTGCTGAATTTCCTGATGAGTTCATATTCACATTGGACACAAACATAACATGGAAACTGTACTTTGATGGCTCACATACAAATCATGGTTTAGGGGCTGGGATATTGTTTATCACACCATAGGGTGATTCCATCCCTAAGTCATTCAGGATTGCATTTCCATGCACTAACAACATGGCGGAATATGAGGCTCTAGTGATAGGTTTACGCATGGTAGTCAAGTGGAAAATTAATGTTTTACAGGTATATGGAGATTCCCAACTAGTAATCAGATAGGTAAATGATGAATATGAGACTAAGGATGAGAAGCTTTCTCCGTACAAGCGCATGGCTGATAGCTTTAAAGAGTACTTTGACAAAGTCAAATTTCATCAGAAACCTCGTGTTTTAAACAAGGCAGCAGACGCTATGGCTACAATTGCATCACTTCTTGACATTCCTAACAACGTGCCTAAGTTTGAGTTCTTGGTCGAACAACTTTTGGTCCCAGCCTACGATATCCCAGATTCTGAAATGTAGTGTGACATTGTTGGTCCCGATTCCCCATGGTACAAAGAAATCTATGATTACCTTCATGTCAAAGTCATACCCATTGGCCTATCCAATAACCAATGTAGGACATTCCTCCACAAGTTAGCCAAATACACCATCGTCGGAGACACCCTATATAGACGCGCCTTAGATAATACCCTACTGAGATGTCTTGATTCTAATGAAGCACAAGCAACCTTGCGTGGGGTGCATGAGGGTATATGTGGTTCCCATTCTAGCGGTCCTACCTTAGCCAAAAAGATTATGAGACTGGGGTATTACTGGCCTATTATGGAAAAAGACTCATATGTCTTTATAACGAGATGCTGCCAATGTCAAGTTCATGGAGATTTGATACATGCCCCGGCACAGGAACTCCATCCTATCACGTCACCATGGCCCTTTGCTCAATGGGGACTTGACCTCATAGGTAAAATCCACCCCACATCATCTAATGGACACAAGTTCATTATCACTACCACTAAGTACTTTATGAAGTGGATTGAAGCCATTCCTATGACATACATTACTGGCACATAGATTTCTAGATTTATCTTGAACTATATCATCTGTCGGTATGGTGTCCCTCAGTCGATAATCATAGATAATGGCTGCCCATTCAAGAATCAGGAAGTCCTTCATCTGTGTGATGAATTTCATATCCAACATCACTTTCCACTCCATACTACCCACAAGGTAATGTCCAAGCGAAGGCATCTAACAAGACCATCACTAGAATCCTCAAAAAGACTGTCAATGATGTTGGTCATGACTGGCATTTACAGCTTAACCCTACCTTATGGGCTTATCGTACAAGTATCCGTACTCCTACTGGTGCTACCCCATATTCACTCATTTTTGGGTCGGAAGCCATTTTGCCTATTGAGGTCGAGATTCCTTCCCTAAGGGTATCCCTGAAAGGCCATATTGATGATGAAGAGTACCGAGTGTCGTGACTCCATGATCTAGAATTTCTGGATGAGCGAAGATAGAAGGCATTAGACCATCTCCAAGCATATAAAAATCACCTTCATCGTAGCTATAACAGGAAATTTTTGAACATGAACTTTGACATTGGTGATCTGGTTTTAATGGAGAACCCAAAGAATCAAGCAGAAAGAGAAAAACTAGGAAAGTTTGAACCTAACTGGTTAGGACCTTATGTTGTTACAGAAGCTTTTGGATCAGGAGCATACCAGCTCTCTACTCCTGAAGGGGGAACCATTGTCCTCACCAATTAATAGCATACATCTGAAGAATTTCTATGTATAGCTTCTAGGAGCCTTTGCCTTAATTAGCAAAAATACAAAAAAATTAGAAAATCATAAAAATCGTTATCAAGGTGAAAACCTGGTAAACAGGCATCTTGGTAACACCAAAAAAATTAGATAATATGGAAAATAGTAAAGACAAATCATTCGTCCAATGGTGAAAACCACTTCAGTGGTGCTTTGGATAGGTACCATGGTGAAAACCTGGCAAACAGGCACCATGTGTACTCAACTCTACTCCTTTGTCTACTATTATTCTAATCTATCTTGTATATAGTCCTTATTCCTGTACATATTACCTATCCCTATACATATCCATTTTTTTTTCTTGTCCATCGCTTGTATATACCATTCATAATAAGTGGTAGTCTTTCCCATAACTTGAAACAATTGACATCGAGAGCATTTCATATCCCCCGTGTTACCCTATTCATAATCAATTGGTCTTGTACCCGACTGGGGGCAAACACTTGACATGTGTCATATTGGTTCTTACATTGGTTGTGTTAGAGACGTAAAACCATGAAAAATCCACGAACATCGCAAAATGACATGAGAAAACACAAAAACATCAGAAAACTTCAAAAAGAAAAAAAATCAAAATAAAAAAAATCAAAACATTTCGAAAATCCAAAAACAGAGTCAGAGTCAGTCACACTTGTCAGTCGTTGTCAATTGTCGAACTACGTTGCCTCTGCGACTGGACGTAGGCAAGGCCATCTGCTGATGTGCCCCCGAGGCATTAGGTCAGTCCGTTAGGTTTGTCTGTACAAATTCATGGGTCAATCCATATGTCTATATGACAAGGTCATTGGTTGTGTCGAACTATGAGGTCTCTGCGTGTACAACGTAGGCAAGGCCATCACATGATGAGCCCCTGAGGCTGCACTAGGTCAGTCCATTAGGGTTCGTCACATTCATTTTCACACATGTCTTCTATTTGTAGTCAGTCTTGTCAGTAAAGTCAAGTCAAACTACAAGGTCTCTGCGTGTACAACGTAGGCAAGGCCATCACATGATGAGCCCCCGAGGCCACACTAGGTCAATCTTGTAGGGTTTGTCGTCACACATAGTCAATTGTCCACACATCATATCAAGCCATGCATCAATCTGGTGAACAAGTCAGCAATGTCTCTGAGTTACATCAAAACAACTTGCCAAACAAAACAACCAAAACGAATCAACTAATGTTTGCTACAGGATGTGTCCTTCCTAGAAACAAACACTATCAAAACAATCAACCTATATCTTGTTCTAGATGAGTCCTTCCTGAATACTGATATCAACAAAACAACCTATGTCTTATTCAGGATGAGTCCTTCCTGCATAATTGACAAGGTCAAATAATCAAATATAGCCTTACACAGGTTCTCACATCGACGGTATCTGACTCAACGTCTTATACGATACATGTCTTTCTGAAACTAGGCTTTGTCATGCCTTATACAGATAGTCATAACATCGAAACCAGACTCACAATCTTATCTGGTATGTGTATCTCCTGAAATCAGGCTCTATCAAACAATTCTTCTATCAATCAACAAATCAAACAAACAAATCATGTTTTGGCAAATATTTTACTAGTTTTTTGACTTTATGGCTTATTTATCTTATCATTTATCTTCAATTGATGACTGGGATTTAGGTTACTAGCTTTCTCAAGGATGTCCCATGAAGGATTTAGAGAAGCACCGATGTATCAGAATTCTATTTTCTTTGACTGCTGTCTGTCGACTATCTTTTTACATTTGCTTTTTGAGTCATGTTACTAATTTCCTCAAGGATGTCCCATGAAGGATTTAGAGGAGCGATGACATTTCATGACCTATCTTTTCTTTTGTTTGTTGTTTGTGGTTTGTCTCGACAAAAAGACTGGGGCAACTTGTGCCCTTAGTATGAGTTAATGACAATCCTTGTCTGCGACTGTCTGTTATTAGCAAGTGGATGACCTTGCACACCTTGATCTATGTCATATCATGGTGTTTTTCTCCATTTGTATTAGTCTCGCCCAATGATTATAAAGTGCAATACCTTTTGTGATACAACAAAATATCGAAGATTGCTAATACTAACATCTTTCTTCTGTTTTTAATTCTTTCTCAATCTTTCTTTCCGCACTAACCATTCTTCTTTCTTGCATTATGATGGAGTCCTATGACACAAAACATTATATATCATCCTGCATCAACATACATGTTAGAAACATACATGCATATGTACATATCTCATATCTAGATCATCATGGCATAATAAATAATCATCATCACATAATACATATCATAAGCATTCCATGTACAAAGCAACTATAGATATGTGCATCACATTACATTTGTATAACATCACATGTCGTCTGCATCATACATATAACATCACATTGCATCTCATAATCATATAGGATCAACATCATATAGAATTATACATCATATAGAATCAACATTATCTCATTCACTGTATAAACATCATAAAATACATATACTCATCCATTACATAGGCATATCATATAAATATCACATGTATAAATAAAGATTGCATGATCAATAAATAGAAATTCATATCATGAGAATTGCCACCAAAATCATATATATATATCTCTCAAATGTGTCACATCACAATGTCATAATGTATCAATAATAAATGGAAGCCCACAGGCTATAAGATCAAAATACACTGTCTCAATAAACGGTACCCCTATCCTAAGCTGCCACTATCATCATGCTGGGAGTGTGTGGGGGAATGATGATGTGGACCCAAGGATCTCTGTGCTGAAGGAGGTCTGTCATATGGCCCTGCTCTACGTGGCTGATCCACTCCCTCTGTGCTCACTGTCCATGTGTGGGTCCTAGTCTGGGACCTGCTACTATGTGCCGCTGAAAAACTAGGAGCCCGTCTCTCTAGGGGAACCTCTACCTCATATAGGTCACGGTAGTATCTCTCCCTCTCTCCGGCTCTGACCAACTCTCTGGCAAATGCAGCTGATGGTCCTATGCATAATGCTCTAAGCTCTGTAAACCTCTGCTCAATCTCCTACTGCCAGGCTATGGCCTGATCCCTGTCCATCAAGGCTCTGTCCCTCTCCATCTGATAGGCATCCCTCTCGGCCATCAATACTCTCATCTGCTCCTCCAAGGAGGCAACCTGGGCTCGCAACATATCTGTGTTGGGCTCCTCTGCCTCTGTCTCATCCTGTCGGGTCCTGTCTCTCCCATCCTCCTCCTAGTCAAGCTCCTCTAGGATCTGATCTCGAATCTCCCTCTCGTGATCATCCTCCTCTTCATCATCCTTCTGGTAGGCATCTAACAGCCCCAGAGCATCAATCTATGCCTCCTCTCTGCCTGCCTCCTCGACACCTGCCTCCCCCTCTACCAGGATCTCTGGGATATCTGGTATGATAGCCTCCACTAACTGTGCCTCCTCCCCACCTCTGGCTACATCCTCCTCTCCACCTCTGGCCACATCTAACATAGCCACATCCTCCTCTCCTCCTCCCTCCTCCTGGATCGGTGACAAGGCCGGTCCTCGTCCCCGCTGACCACGCCTCCCTCTCCTGCCTCCACGCTGTCCACCTCTGCCATCATCCCCTCCATCACCACGGCCTCCTCTATCTCCTCGGCCTCTCCCTCTGCCTCATCTGCCTCTAGGACCTGTCCTATGTCACTCTACCTACGCTGGCTGCCCTGGATCTATCAAGGGGATCAGCCTGTGTACTGCCCACCACTGATCATAAGCTGGAGTGGTCCCTAGATCTACTGGTCCATCCCTCCATCCCCATGGAAGTGCCTATAAACCATCAATATCTACCTCTGCAGGGGCGACTGGAATCTTTGGCCCCCATAGTAGGAACTCTCGTGATGACCGAGCAAACTCTGCTCTCCTTCGAGGTACATCCTGTACCTCTCCAAATTGACCTGATCTGGCAACTACCGCTCTATAATATGTACATGTGATACGGTTCATCCCACCAAGTACTGTTCCTGTCGACAAAATGGCAAGTGCTTGTCCTCATCTGACCACTGCTCGCAACCCAAGTACGGTCTCCATGTGAACTCCCGCATCATGTCTATAGCATGTCTAAAGTAGCCTGTGTCCCCAATATGATACTGCGTGGTGGCCCCCGCATAACGGAAGGCGTATGGAGCTCCATGAGGTAAGTCTACTATAACAGGTGGTCTAAAAATAGCGATATGCTCCCATGCCCATATCATCAGAAGCATGGTACCGTAGCTCATCGACTGTGCCTCTCTATAGGTAATATCGTGAAGATGGAAGTACAACATCCCAAGCACACAAGAACCCTAGGCATATACAACTCGGCACTCGAGCATGCCCACTAACATCTCCCTGCATCCCACAGGGAATCCATGACCTCGGCGGTCAAGTAGTACTATACCGCCTATCAATGTCGCTACTAGACAGTCTAACTGTCTATATCTCTGAGCCAACACCCGTCATCTGATCTCATAATCATCAACCCCTAGCTATCTAATATTAGCATGGGGGTAATATCTACACATCTCAGCAATCCCCCTCTGAGTATCATAGACTACCCGTGTCCCTCTAATAGGTAGTCTCAGTATCCTATATACATCCTCTAAAGTCATCGTGGCCTCTCCAGTCGGAAGGTGGAAGGATGACGTCTCCAAGTGCCATCTCTCACATAATGCTGTCAACAGTCCCCGATTTGCCCGAATCTGGGGCATATCGGTCACATGCAACAAACCCAAATGCCATAGAGTCTGTCGCTTGGTCGGCCGCAAGCTGTCTCTGAATCGAAACGTCATGGGTCTTGACTCCTGTATATAGATAGGGTCTAATACAACATGTAAACAACATTATATATGCCTTATGTCAGCCTAAATCATCTATTCTAGTGAGAAATGACTATTTTAATAGAAAAAGGAAATGCGTCGTTATTTTGCACATGCGTCATTATTTTACACATGCATTGCTTTTTCACAAATGCGGTTCACAAACTTTATATGCATCATTATTAAGCAAATGCGTCATAAAACTATCACTTGCATTGCAAAATGTCAAATGCATTTCTAAATATAAATATGCAGCTATAAATATGCAAATGCATTTCAAAAAGTCAAATGCGTATCAGAAATAATCAAATGCGTTTATCCGCTAAAAGCCTAGTCAAAAAGACCGATGTAAACTTTCAAATGCAGTTTTCCCCATACACATGCATTTTTCGCACATGCATATGCGGTTCGAAATTAAAATGATGCAGAAGTAAAAATTGAATTAAATGCATTAAATAATGCACAAATAAAAAATTTTCCAAAGGAAAGTTTTAGGTCCATACCGGGGGGTCCGCGCCGGCTGGTCTCTGGTATGTACGGATCCTGTATGCGTGGTGATCGGTGGCTGGAACTGGAGACATTGTCGCTATCAATCCAGAGCAAATTTTCAAATCTCTAAGCTAGGTGGGTGCAAATGAATAGTTTTTCAACCCTATTCCTTTATATACCTAGGGCTTAGGTGGCATTTCCTTCCTATTGGCCATGTAAACTTCCATTTTCTATCATCCCGTACTCGTCCCTCCCATTTCCAATCCCAATTCCGTCAACTGTATTGCATTTTTGCCTATTTACTAGACTAATCGAGAGCATTTCCAAATTTTTCTGAATGTTTCAAAAATTTGTCAATTTTCCCGAGGGGGCATACCTTCACCTGTTCTAATTTGGAGCATAACTGAGGCATATTTCTTATCGATTTTCTTTGACACAATGCCTAAACAACATTGTATCAAAGAGGGGCAAATGTAGACACCGAAATTTGGTTTAAGCCTGCGACTTCCATTCTTCAGGGTCATTGATTAAATAATCTTAATTATTTAATTAATTCATCTTCTATTAATTCATCTCAACATTAATTCTTCTATTAATTAAATAATCTTAATTGTTTAATTAATTCACACTTTTCTTTATTCTATCTAATTAATTAAATAAAAACTTTTTATTTAATTATGTTACTAATTAACCTTCTTCTTGTTAAATTAAATAAATCATTATTTAATTTACTCTTTATCATATTTCAACTATAATTAAATAAATTCTTTATTTATTAATTATTCATTTAAATCCCTTCATCATTTAATTAAATAAATATTATTTATTTAATTATTCTTCAAATATTGAGTTTTGAATTAAATGAATTATTTAATTCATTAATTCTATTTTAACGCATTCCTCTATATTTTAGATAATTAGGTGAGTTATCTAAGTATTAACTTTTACTCGACTCAACATCTATTTTAATCATTCAGTTAACTATTGGTTTGATGTCTGAGTGGCGTCTTCGAGTAATCTCTTCGTCAAATCATTCAATCATCCATTCTAACTCATTTGCGTGTACATGCGGATTAATTAAATATTCTTATTTAATTAATTAAATGTTGTGCATGCATTCGAACAGAGAGTCATTATAATCAATCTCAATCTTTGTCATGCAAAGATATTTCTTATGTTTTCGAATGTCGAACTGAAGATTAAATCATTTATTTAATCTTTAATTCTATTTCTAATTTGTATCACTCATGTCATTACTGTCAGTTATCATAATCCATGTCTAATCAGTCGATCTCAACCATCTGTTGATCTTTCAATCTTGACCTGTTGTTCGAATAATCAATTTTCTATAAATTGATTTGTCATTCTTCATTCCAATCTCTTGCGAAATCTTATGACTTTTGACAGCATTCAATCTTGAATCTTCGATATTTTTCTAATCACTATCTTAGGCTATACTTGCACGAACTTGAAAATCTGAGGGAAATTATACTACACAAGCAAAATGGAGAAGGGAAATCGAGATGAATCATGGAAATACGTTTGGAATTGGTGAGATTATTCTAGTTTTAATTACGTTTTTACTTTCCCATGTTCTTTGTTGTCTATAGTGCAAGCATTTTATTTTGGCATTATAGATACAATATGTATGTTCAATTCACATCAGGTTCACCAAATGTAGATAAGGAAAAAATTGGGAAAATAGCATGAATCAATATTGATAGAAACCACAAAACTACCTAAATCGAAGCAATAATGACCCTAATCTAACTATGAAGCACAAATGACAATAGAAATCACAATAATATAGCAATAAACCTTCATTCCTATGTTATAGTTGAATCCCTCCATTGCTCTTCTCCATTTATTTTATGTGTTCTCAAAATTGAGTATACAATGTACTTCAATGAGCTTGATGTTGATAATTGATGGCTTGATCTCAAAATAGCAAAATTTTGAAGATTGTGGTTAGTGTTGAAAAGAGATTGATGGCTTGCTTTTATAGAAATCCAATTCAAATGAAGGGTGAGGATTGAATAACGAGGTATGATGATAAATGGATGAGGTTGATTGAGAGAACAAGAGATAAGGATGGGTAAGATGCACCAAAACTCAAGAAATTGGTTGAGATTTAGGGCTTAGCTAGCAAATTTGGTAAATTCAAGAATAAAAAGCATTATTTAATTTACATAATGGTGAGATGAATAATTAAATAATAAAAATATTATTTAATTATAGAAGAAGAGGTGGGGTGCTAAATATTAAATAATTAAAAATAAAATTATTTAATTATAGAAGAAAGGTGGAGTGTGAAATATTAAATAATGAAAAATAATTATTTAACAGAGGGAGGGAAATGATAAATAATAAAAATAATTATTTAATTATGAAGATAAGAAAATGACAAATAATTAAATAAATAAAATTTTATTTAATTATGGAGAGAAAAGGCTAATGAATAAAATTATAGAGGAAAATGGAAATAATTAATTATTTATTTAATTATGGATAGAAAAAGGTAAATTAGTAACGTAATTTAAATAAAATTGATATTTATTTAAATTAATCAAAAGAAGAATAAGGATAAAATGAATTAATTAATAGGAGTAAATACCATTAGAGAATAATTCAATAATTAAAATTATTTAATTATGTATGAAGGAAGGTGAATCAGTGATAAAATGTTGCATGCAAGCTTGGGACATTTTTCAGTGTCTACATTTTTCCCCTCTTTGATACAATGTGATTTTGAGCATTGTGTCAAAAAAAATCAAGAACATTCAACCTAGGATATGCCCAGGTGTTCCCCAACATGCCCTGATTAAGGTGGGATACGATGATGCCCTCTCAAAAAAATTGACAAATATTCAAAAGATTCCAAGAAATTTGGCAAGTTTACTGATAAGCTAATTTCATAGGCATGAATGCAAGGACCGATGAAAGAAATGTTAGCGAGAGGAAAATGTTAGTATAGAAAGACTTGTAGATTAGGAAGGAACGAAATAGGAAGAATGAAATAGATAAGATGGGATTTATATCTTGAGACCAACTGCTAATAAATCATCAAGCTCTAATTTGATTAGATAATTATCATTACAAAACTTATTATGGAAATAGATGACGAACACCAGGGTATGATATATACATTAGTGTGATATGTTATCCCTTTCTAAAAATCCACATGATAGACAAGGAGTACCATGACACAGACTAGTAACCATACAACCTTGTTGGAATATGTGAGGAAGTAACCACAAAGCATGTTGATCCTGTTAGAAACTAAGATCAGACATGCAAACCAAAAAACCTTCCACATAAGAGAAAATAAAAAAAAGAAAAGCGATTGCAAAAAGATGTGCAAAATATTATTATTTAAGAATTCATAATTACATGAGATGATTTTCTTTATAAAAGAAAAGTATGCATAACCTTAATCTTATCTTGAGTAACAAGATAGCTCAACAAGATAAGGATGAGAATAATTAACCTAGGAATTAAAATATTATCTAAGTAAAGTTATGAAAGTGAAATTAAATATTAATTACACTAACACCCCCCCATAAGTGCAACTTAGGGAGACTAAAAAAGCATGCACCTAAAACTAAGATGAATGCAAGAAAGCATGAATGGGTCCCGAAAACAAGCCCTGATCAGGTACCCATGTACAAATGCAATAATGAGGTAGAGAAGGAAAACCCAGTGAGACAAAGCCCCCCTACAATGAGATGACTGCTGCAAAGAAGCACTGGAAGAACACTATTGAGTAACACTGGAACCACAATCCGACAAGCAAGGAAATATACTTGTCTACAAGAAACCAAAGTGGAATCATAATAACATGATACTAGACCTGATGCCACGTAACACTGGAAAACTCACAAACTAGAACAACCTTGGAATCTGTGAAGCAATAGTAGATGAAATGATGACAAAATCTAGAAACTGTGTATCTCAATGATGATACCAAACTGTGACTAAAACTCTTCATTAGGAACAAGTACCATAAAGACTCTAGAACATTAACCATAAAAAAATGGCCCTCAAACTAAGAAGGATTTGAACCAATGCAGATCAATAACCATAAAATCTCAATCTAAAGTGTGAAATGATGTGAATCTCATATGTGTCAAGCTAGAATAAGATGTTACCAAAAGAAGCTAAGAAACCAGATATAACCCATGTGAGTTTCCATAAAAACAAGATGAAGATCAAAGTACATGCACACTTTAATCATATTATTATACAAGAAACCCCCCTAATGGAAATTTATCTTAGTTCATTTATTACAATAAGCCAAAGATTGTAAAAGGATATAATGAAAACATGCATAAATAGAAAATAAAAATAGACCTCAAATATGTGTAGAGGACTGAACTAGCTTTCCAATGCTACAAGAATAGCGAAAAATGGATCACCAAGTCAAAAGATATGCCCTCCAAAATGAAATCTGAACATCTAAATTCAACTAGCAATAAATCCCATGAAACAAAAAAAATCTCTGAAAACAAACTACACCATCAGAAAATTGGGCTATCCAGCTTTTCGGTGATATCTCGTTTCAAAACATTCGCCTCCGAGATCAAAAGTTATGATAAAATGAAAAAAAGGGCTATCTAGGGGCAAATCAGGGTATAGGAAAGCTAAATAGGTGCAATTTTTAAGCTCCTTGTGGCTAGCCCCTAGCTCGCCATATGACCAGGGGTCAAACATTTTCAAAAAAGAAACCTGCCACTGGGTGGGTGGTGGGTGGGCTAGGTGGTGGTGGCTAAAGGCAGCGGCGTTGGTCCCAAAGTGGTGCCCCCAGACGCCCATAGAACCTCATGTGAAGCAAGAGGGGTGGAAATATTTGAGAATGCCGATAGGAGGTAGCAGTGGTGGCCAGGAAAAACAATGATCGAGAGGGAAAAAATTGGCAGAGGAGAAAGGCAACAGCGAGTGGGAGAATATTTTTACTGGCAAGTGGTGTAGGGAATGCCGATGGAGAAAAAATGGCCACTAGAAGAGATGTGTGCGGAGGGAGTACAGGCCGAAGCTTGGTATGATGGTACTAGGCAATAAATTGCCAGATTTTTAAAAAATAAAATAAAACCCTCCAAAAATTCCACCATATGAATTTGAATATGCCAAAAAAAAATTAATACAAAATTGCCTGATGAAATAATATAAAGCCGATGGGGAAAATATAGGAGAATATATAAATATTTTTTTATCCTACAAGTCATACTCTATACTTAGCGTGCTGTACAACCTACTAGGTAAATTTTTTTTGCCTCACGAATAGCCAACGCCGAATATAGGTGAGTTATAAACCATGTTAGAAACCATGTTAGAAACCAAGATCAACTATTGCAAAAAGATGTGAAAAATATTATTATTTAGGAATTCATAATTACATGAGATGATTTTCTTTATAAAAGCAATGTATGCATAACCCTAATCTTATCTTGAGCAACAAGATAGCTCAACAAGATAAGGATGAGAATAATTAACCTAGGAATTAAAATATTACCTAAGTAAAGTTATGCAAGTGCAATTAAATATTAATTACACTAACAGATCCAGATGCAAGAAAGCACTAGATTGAGCTTTACCTTGCATAAGATGTTTTGATCATTTCAAATGGAAATTTGATCACATACAAGGAACCAAGTTTCTCCAATCATGTTGCCAAGACAAACCACAAATAAAAACCAAAGAGAAAAAGGTCATGATCCATCATTGCTCCTCAAATCCTTCTTGGGACATCCTCGAGGTGCATAGTAACATAGTCAAAGATAAATCAATAAAAAGATAAGAAAAAATAGACCAAAAGAGTCAACAACCATTCTAGACTATTTACCAATGAATGTTTGCATGATCAGATTTTGGATAGTGATAGTGTTTGGTTTCAGGAATGCGCCACCTCGTATAAGACCAATGATGGATTGAGTCTTGTTTTGAGGATGCAACAACTTGTATTTAAGACAATTTGATAAGATTGGATAAGGATGACTGATGTTTTATTTTTGATTATTTGATGTTTTATTGTTTTATGCAATTGATTTATTTGGATTGAAGGCTAGTTGGATAGGTTGCGTGTTATTTCAAGATTTGGATGAGCTCAGTTCTCCTGTTTGATAACTGTTTGTGTCATATCAAAATTTCAACCTTAACAACAAAAAAATTATTGTGGAATGAATTATTGTGATGGATGGAGACCTTGTTATGAAAAACCCTAAGGGATTAACCTAATGCCTTGGGGGCTCATCGATGATATCCTTGCCTAGGTGAAGTGTAGAGACAACGTAATTTGACTAAATCTAACCTTCGATAGTTTAATGTGAAAGATGGATGTGAATGGACTAACAAATTTTTATGAAAAAAACTAAAGAGCCAAAGCCTCGAGGGATCATTGATGATGGACTTGCCTAGGTGAAGTCACAAAGGAAATATAGTTTGACCAAATCCGACCATGGGTAATTTATTATGAAGTATGGATGTGGATGAACTGACAACTTATTATAAAAAAAACTTAAAGGACTAACCTAAGCCTCAGGGGCTCGTCGATGATGGCCTTGCTTATGTGAACTTGTAGAGGCAACGTAATTCAACCACTTGGACTGACATTGACTCTTACTCTATTTTTGGTGTTTTTGATACTTTTTTTTTTGAAGTTTTGAAACAAAATATATATTTTTTGGGATTTTTAGAATATTTTGATTTTGATTTTGATTTTTGGATTTTTGGAAGTTTTGAATGTTAAACCATGTGAAGTATCCCATGTGAATCTAAAGTCTAGGAATTTCCCTCAATCAGCTATAGTACCAACTTATTATGGATGCTAAAGAATGAGTGAAATTTATTATGGATGGATATGAAAAGTACCAGATGCTAAAAATAAATGATTCTCAAGCCATGAGAAGGATGACTAATCATTTATTATGGGTGAATGATACATGTAAATGATGGATGAAAGTGAAAAAATGGATATGGAGCAAAGACCGGCTACACATGACGCCTATTTTCTAGGTTTTCACCACGATACTTATCCAAAGTTCCATTGAAGTGGTTTTCACTATTGAACAAATTATTTCTCTTTACCATTTTGGATTTTGCTATTTTTTTGTGTCGCTAAGACACTTGTTTGCTAGGTTTTCATCAAGGTGACCATTTTTTTTATTTTTATTTTTTTGATGAGATTCTCTGAAAGCTAGGTATAGTACTTGTGAAGGTGCATTCTATTGATATGATTTGGTAGTGGTTCACCTTCAAGAGTAGCAAGCTGATAGGCACCTAATCCATATGTTTTTGTTATGATGTAAGGACCCAACTAGTTAGGCTCATATCTTGATGACCATGCTAGATGAAGGAATATGATTTGAATGAAAAGTATGAGTGGTGGATATGGAGGAAGATTGATGTAGAAAATGAAAGGACCTAGGGTATGGTTCCTAATATGCACACTACCTAGGCTATCAAGCTTCACCCAAAAAGGAGTTTGGGAAACCAGTGAGTTACAGTACATGAGGGGGTTATCATCAAAGTTCCATAGAGAAACATTGCCAAGGGGGATAGAGTGATATGATGGGTGTATAGATATGGGCAGATTTAGTAGAATGTATGGATTGGGTGAAGATAATAAAGATGGATAATTTAGATCCACAAGGTAACCTTTTGAAAATTTTCTTTGATAAATGACCCTAGCTATTTTGGACAAAGAGGTATAATTGGAGATCAATTTTGTATTGCTTTTATTTTTTAATTTTATTTTCATCTTTGACTTGTAAAATAATGTTTGATGTTGACTAAGGGACTTTTCTTGATCTTTCTTTCTTTGCACACTTTCCTTTAATTTTGGATCTCCATTTGAAGAAGGCACTTTTAGTTTTGATTTTCAGTTAGATCATTGTTATTTTCTTTACATGATACTTTTGGATCCATTTGTATGGGGTGGATGAATGTGGATGGGATGGATGGTTCAAAGGAATTGGATGAGATGGATGAGTTAGATGGAATGTTAGGATTGTGTGGTTCATAAAGAAGGTCAATAATGTGCTCAATGGATTCTTCGTGACTATCCTTTTCGATGTTATTAACATCAAAGGAGGCTTACACATCCTTAATGAGTTGGAAAGAAGGCTCAATAAAGGTAGTGGTAGGAGATGCATACCCCAAATGAATATGGTTGAGATGGAAGACTGATAGATCAGAATATGGAGTGGAAGGAAAAGGATCATGAGATGGAGAAGGACGATCTTGGATGTCCTCTGTTGATGCCAAAATTTGATTAGGTAACAGTGTCTCATGGGAAACTTAGTTTATGGGGGACCTTTTGTGCTAAATTGACTGACCTCCATATTTTTAGAGAAGCCAAATTCTTCTATAATGGGGGGGTTGGAAAGGGAAAAGGAAATAGATATAGTTTTAAAGTAAAGTCTAACCTAAGGTGATACGCCAAGACTTAATGATAGGCATGATAAATAATAGATCAAAGGGCCTGAATGGTGTTGTAGTGTTCCAAAACATCAGAAACTTAAGATTATAGCAGAGACACTCCATTCATTGACATAAAATAATATTGTATACATTTCTACTGCTAAGAAGAGTCATTTGACATGGTCTAGGTCAGAAAACTTGCATTCAACATATATAGAATTTCTAAAATAAAATGTCTAGACAAAAAAAAGAACAGTTTATAGTTTGATCAAATAGCATAAAAATAGAAAGGGTGAACAATTGGCATTGTTTGAGAGTTTTTGCAATAAAATAAAATAGCAATAAAGGCCTGGCGACTTTTGCTAAAGCCAACATTTTCCTTAAAATTCTAGACCCTTTTCTCATAATAGAGAAAATTATATATAGTAGGAAAAAAACACCCACCACTTTAGAGAGCAGTAACAAAAAAGATTTTGCAATCCCCTGGCAATGATGCACGAATCAAAATATTCCCAAAGCTGTCGCAACATAATCGATCTGGAACCAAACATCCGGTCACTCTAGGCACATGTGCATCCTCTACAAATGATGGCAGTGGTACCGGCTAGGCCTAATCAGACAAGGGTCACCATTTTGTGTGAATGATTATGACACGTAGTGCCCAATAGCATCATTTGACTAGTTTGGTCCCTTGCCTAAATATGAGATCTGCTAGCTAGGAACGTGATAGCCTTTCGCTACCCATATGAACCTCTCTCTTTATCCATTGAAGAATTTCGTTAATGCTACACGTGTTGAATGAGTGGACCACTTTATCAAAAATGGAGGGAAGGATCACCATCCAGGCACAAAAGAGATGTGTGGTAGCATTTTGCTGCCTGCGATCGTTACTTTATCTTTATGCCCAAGGATTTGAGAACAATAGACACGTAGCAAGAATATATTGTAGATAGCAACTATGGGGCCCGTCAAAAACTTTTAGGAATGAGGCTTCGTGGCAACCGAGTGGAGCCCAATGAGACAACAAGAAGGAATGATCAAAATTATCCCATAGCCGCAACATGTGGAAGCATAGTGGAGTTTCCTGGAATGTGAAGGAATGCAGAGACTCAGGGTTGCGAGGAATAGACACATGGAGTGGCATAGTAGAACCTAGATAAAAGGCCGAGTTGACTTTGCAATACACGGGCTGACGCATAGAGGAAAATACACCCAAAAGGAGATAGTTAAATATTTATTAACAACTTTTGGTGACTATTAGGGGAATTTCGACCAAGGAACAGAGAACCTAAAATTTTTCTAGTTTTCAGGCCAGAGTGCCATTTCATTTAGATAATGGAGTCAGAGATTGGAAAGAGTCGCCTCCAGAGTTGATCATTCATCCTCAGATGGATTCACCATGTTGTGAAAATTCTCTTGTCCTCCACTTAGATAAATAGTTTCTTTATGAGGCAGCGCATTGGGTAAACTGGACCCTACTTCACAATGAAATAATAGCTATGCAAGCAGATGAATTACTCCCTCAATGTTGGCCACCGTGGGAGGATGGCTAAAATCCCTAAAAGCCTCAAGATCATTTTTCTTCTCTTCTATATTTTTTCACAATTTTCTCAGCTGTGGCAATAGAGCCATCCTCAAAGAATGGGGATGACAAACCTATCCTGCTTAACTCAGAGAAACTCCCCTGTATGTTGTCTAGTGTCTTACTTAGAATAGTCATGGCTGCTTTAGTGTGCTAGAAGGCAGAGTGGTAATGGATGAATTTATTTACCATTTGGGTAGTAGCATTGCGATCTTCAATACCCACTTTGGCAATGTTTTCATTAGAGACTGAGTATAGCTTGGTGAGCATATCTTTTGCTTTCAGAACCTTCTGCAAGATGAACCGTGGGAACTGCTCAATCGTATCATGAGCCTCCTGGCTTAGCTGTGATGCCTTTTCGATGAATCAGAGGGTAGGCTACAATGTTAAACAAAAGGCTTTAATATTTTCCTAGTGAGAGATGTACAACTACCTAACCAATAGAATGATGTCTGGCTGTGTAGGGGGAGATAGGAGAGAGCTTTTAAGAGAAGCAATCTCCGTGTCTTTTGAAATAATGGCCTTAGCCAATTCTATTGTTTTCTTTTTCTTGGACGCTAGTTGTTATGTAGAGCTGCTCATTTTTTTATTCCAATTCTCCTCAGATCAGAGGTGATTTGCTAAGTGCATGTCCAGAGAAGACTTTGTCTCTTGGAGTTCTTCTATTTGAGCTTTTAGGCCCTTAAATTCAACCTCTTTTTCTTGTATTTTCTACTCATATTGAGCATGTTGGTGCTCCAATGCTTCATTTCTTTGTGCTATTCCTTGACTATACTCAAGGAGAAGTCACTCCAGTCTTCATTCTTCAATTGCAGATTCTGTTCCATCTCCTAATTCTTAAACCGTAGCTCTTTTATCATGGAAGGGTTAGTTGCCTGAGTCTTCACAAGTTCACTCTAAAGTCCATTTCTCTCATCCTCTACTGCCAACACTCTTTCTATCATACAGGCTACATCCGCCTCCAGGGATTTCTCTTTTTTCTCCAAAAAAATAACCCTTTCTCTTGCTACTTTAAGTTGCTCATCCTTCTTCTTTAGTTGATGAGTAGTTTTAAGGAAGTCAAGAGTGACTACCCGTTGTGTTTCCTCCATAATTTCAACCTTATCCTATGGTTGGACCACCTTTATATTGAAGCCTACCATGTATATCTCATAATCTTCTAGGTGCATTTCCCCCTAAGGCTTGGTTACTCTCGAGTACATGGTTGCAAACTTCAATTCCTTCCGGGCCTCATCATAAAGAGCCTATATTTTTGGCTCAGTAGAAGCATTGTCATATTTTTCTTTGCGCTTTTGCATTCTACTTGTGTGTGCCTCCTTTTTGCAATCAATCTATGCCATAAATTCACCTGGTGATGAAAATAGACCACCTACGAAAGGAGCACCAAAAGGAAAGGCATAAGGATAGGTAACCCTCATATGTGCTGGAATTTGTTTCTTTTGGAGAGTGACAGTTTGCGGGGAGAAGTGGGGCATGTTCCATAGTTTGGTTTGAGGCCCAACAGAAGGGCTAGCCACTTGTAATGACTAAATTGGTGAATCAATTGTAGGACTCAGGTTGGGATGGTGGAGGAGTTGTCAATGTGGTGTCAGCTTGTTGCGATGGAAGAGGATCTGCAGTAATAGTGGAAGAAGGGGTACTCATAGGGGGTATGTTTTTTGAAAGTGATGCAAGGAGAGTCTAAGCGGTAGCAGCGAGTGTAAGGGTCAGTGGAGGAGTAAGATCAAGTGGAGTGGCCTATGAAAATTGGGTGAAACCTCTTGAATATGTTGGATTAAAAGTGGAAGACAGAAGGCCAGTATTCATGGTAGGGATCGCCGGTGAGGTAGGGGAAGATACCAAGGAATGAGAAGCAAGGGAAGAAGGAGAAAATTTTACTTGTTAACTGGTCAATGGCGGCTTCAGAATCATCTGTGACTCCTACTTAGCCTTAGGCTCCTGGCTAGCTACAAGCACTTTTCTTCCTATGGGTTTTTGTGAACCTTCTCCGATAATGCTCTCTGTGCACTACCATTTCGTAGGTGGGGTCTCCTAAACTTTGAAAGCTATTACCATTTGTTGTAGTGATAACCTAGCTAGTTAGTAGCCCAAGTGAGTGTATGTGAGGCCCTTGATATATTAAAGAGCACATTCGTGGCCACATAGGTGGGTTGTCTGGGGCCTTTCTCTTTCAACGTAGAGGAGGTAGATGTCACCGCTTCTTCTTCCTTCTCTTCAGACTCATCCCTCGGGTCCCCACTCTTATTAATACTAGAGCTTAGGCTGGGGTGGACCTCATTCCACCATTTTTCAAATTCCTTGTCATCCTTCAGGCTATCATAAGGGGCATCCAATTGCCCTGTCTCTTGGCAATACTTCCATAAAGCCTTTATTTTTTTAGCAGTCCACCCTTCATCCATGTTCAACTTATTATACATGGCATGTTCCATGTGGAAATTATCTTTTTCCACCACCACAGAAAAGTAGAACTTGTGCCATGGCCCTCTAGTATCTTGCATAGGAATACGTGCCAATTCAACAAATTTTTCATCTTTGTCTACTTGCAGGTTACACCAAGTAAGGTCGGGGAACATGTGTAACTTTCATATTCAGTTTTGGCAAGTCATTGAAAGGGTTGTATTCCCACTTATCATTTACCAGCACCAACCCTAAATAAGCTAGTTTATCCTCCAATAAATAGTCTAATTGTTTCTTAATCAAAGTTATCAACTTCAAATTCTTCGGACAAGAGAAGAATCCATTTTTCTTGACACTTTTGCTACTGCAAAAGGTAAAATGAATGATACACAACTACTGAAACATTTCTAGTGTGAGCATCCTCTCTATGACACAGGTTGGGAGTAGGAAGGGTTGACCAGTGAAGCCCCACATATGAAGAATCATGAAATATATTCCTAAGAACCAGTCACAAACGAGAGTGAAACTTTGCATATATCTAGTCTGCTCCTTACTGAGCCAAATTATGTCACCTTCTCCAATTAAATCATGCAAGATCAGAGTTATGAAATAGTCTAAAAATGCATAATAATCATATGATACAGAAAGAAAAGGCATCCACGCGGACAATGGCTTCCTCTTACCCCATTCATCAAAAAATGAAAATTCAAAATACTGGGTGAAGAAATTAGGGTTTTGATGTAGAAACATGTGAGCCAGTAAAGAAAAAAATCTAAACTTTCCCTCCACCAGGTAATTCTTTATTTTCCATATCATTTCATCTACCATGAACTAAGCAAAATCTTACCAGAAGGTATCATACTGCTTACATAATTGGAATGTCGATCCTAGTTGAAAAGTTTCCACCATCTCATTGGAGTCTCGACCACACACAAAAGCTAGCATGGACATGACATCCTACAAATCCTCGTGTAACACACCACATGGCAATGAAATACTTAGCAGTTTAGCAGTTGGGATGCCTTTCCTACCAGGTTCCTCCAACAAGAACTTTGAGTTTTTTTCATCTCCCTCCATTTTTTCTCTCCTTTGCCAGGGTAAAATGACTCAATGTTCTCTCTTCTTTTACTTGGGTTTGGGATGCATAGTATATACCAGATGGCCTATGGGGTGATGTGAACCATTATGTTTTGGCCCTTGATATAGTGGGTGTTAGGGTTTTAACGCTGGATGGCAGTGTCAACTATCTCCAGGCAGTAGTGCACCAATGGGACCATGTATTGTGGAAGACCATTGTACCAAATTTTCATTGTTGTAGATTGTTTACCTTTGGTGCTGTCAACCTTGCACAAGCTACTTCTCTTAAGGAATTAGGGTTTTTTGGGAGACGTGGATCATAGATATTATCCTATTTCTCCCCAACCCTTTTCTTATTTTTTCAATCTTTATGACTAGTTAACTCTATTGTATAGGTCCTCTTCGACTTGCTTGGTATACCAGGTGTAGCATACACCAAATCCTCATAGACATACACATCTTCAGATGACCGTATGGCTATAAACAACTCTTGGCAAATTTCCTTCTGTATTGGCTGAGATGAACTCTTTGACATTTCTCTTTGGATGAAGACCTCTGCAATTTTCCTCAGCTTTGGATATGCTAAAAAAAGAACAACTCTGCACCTTTAACTTTGGCATTTATGAAAAGACTTTGAATTATTAAGCTTTTTCATGCAATATTTGGCTATCTTTCATGAAGGTGGTAGAAGAAAGCATGTTTTTTGCATTTAATTCAGCATGTACCGTTAATTTTGCAATTTGTGCAAAATGAACTACTTGCCATTTTGAGGTGGCAGGAGTTCATTATTACATTCAAAAACCATGTGATATGTTGTGATTCCCTTGGAACTTGAGCTGGGAATTTTCTTTCTAACCTTGCGTTAGTATGCGCTGGTAATTAATATCCTAGCTAGAATGATTACGCCAAAGCAAATGATCATGGCCTAAAAAGATATGTATATTGCCTTGGGCTCTGGGAAACACCTGTGAGATGACACAATAGCCTATGGTCTTGTGGCTTACTTTCGATGAGCACCACCTTTTTAAAGCTAATTAATTAGCTTCTATTAATCTAGCACACATTGAGCTGTACCTCCATAGATGCAACTTGCCTAGAAATTTGAGCAAATGCAAACATGCATTTCAAGTTGGCATCTAGTTATCATCATGTTTTCTTGAAACAAATTAGCATGCATCTTGTCATTTTTTCTATAAATAGGCTAGTAAGTGGTGAGGAAATCATACTTAGCATTTGGGCAATGATAGGTTGTTAGCAAAGTTTTAAGCAATTTTTCTCATAGGCTAGGTGATAGGTAAATTTTAGTATTGGCTAAAAAGCATAGGCATAGTGTCAGAATCATGGATACTCCTATTCATCTAACCTCATATAAGTCATAGAAATTTTTTTTAGGGGAGGTTTCTACTAGGTGGTTGAAAAGAATGACCAAGAATAAGCATTTGTTGGTATTGATAGCCATAAAATGGGTTTTGGGTAAAGACTGCATAGAATATGAGGACAAGTATCAGGTGAATATTGATATTGTTCCCACTTCATGGCATCTATGTTAGATATTGGTATCTCCAGGCCTCTCATCCTAAAGTTGGTAAAAGAAATGTTTCCCAAAAAGTACCTGAATGGCCTTGGTGAAGTTGTTTCTCATGCCACATATGGAGTAGGTCTTTCGTCAACCAACGACCTTTGTCGCTACATCGAGGAAGAAGCGGTAGTTCTATGGTTGTTGTTTCTTAGTGGATTCCACCTTTAGACATGCGATGAGCATTGGCAGAGGGTTACCCAAGCCTTGCACTTCCTGTTCCATAATTACAATGTGATACCGTTCTATGACATAGATTGGTATATTGACTTCAGAAACTTGGTATTTCCCCCGCCAATGGTGGTTGTGTTGAATGATGTTGCTTCTACTACTGAAGAATTTTCTGATGAGGAAGAGGTAGATGCTACCATTGATGCATAAATTTCTTCCTCTCATGCCCTTGGATGAAAACCCTCTCTACTCCCAAAAAAAAATGCCTCCCCGTTTTCTTTATTTCCTGCTATTTCCTAGACCACTTGCCCTATAGTGTGTATATAAGCCCAAAAAAGACTATCATTTTGCATATGTAAAAGAATCGCTCGAATACTTGTATACTTTTTGAATTATGGCTTCCCCAGCCATTTATAATGTAAAAAGCCAAAGAATATATAAAAATAGATATATATCTTTATAAAGAAAATCCATGCTCTTTCTTTCATTCTGCATTTCAGTTTTATGGGTTCTTTTATAGCATATGTGTTATTCCTTTTGCACATGGGTGTGTTTTATGTAAAGAAATCCTACTATTCCATCCACCATAATAATGGGTTAACTTCGTAGAAACACAAACCAATTTTGAAAAAGACTGGCCAAAGAAAGGGAAATAAAAGAACTATTCACATATGTACAAAAATAGAACTTGACACCTAATGGAACAACTTAAGATGAATCCCATTAACCAGGATTCCTAAGGATTCCTGTTCCATATTTTCTAACTCAAAATCAATATGTTCTTTGCACCGAATGATTTTAAAGGGACCCTCCCATAGGCTATTAAATTTACCTTGCTGACCTGGCTTAGCAACCCTTTTATCATATTTTAGTACTAAGTCTCTACACTTTAGGCCTTGGTCAGAAGCCTTCTTGTCAAACCATCACTTGACCACTTGTTGATAGGTTGTCATTTCTATTGGGGAATTCTCCCTTTTTTCCTGTATTTCCAATAGTTTGGCAAGCTAAACTTCCATGGTGCCATTGTGTTCTATCTTGAGGGATTTCAACAATTGGAGTGTCAGAATCTTCATAGATATAGGTAACAATGCCTCTTTCCCATATAGCAACTCATAAGGTGAAGTCTTAAGGACTTACCTAGGAGTTATGCAGTTTTCCTAGAGTGCTACTCAAAGGTTTTTATGACATTCCCTCTAGTGTTCTGAACCAATTCTTTTAAGGAGTTGAACTAGGCTCTTGTTTGTTGACTCTATTAGGCCGTTTCCTTGTCGGTAATAATTCGATGATGTCTTGAGGAATATGCCATTTGTTAATGCAAAGTGACATACCTTTGTGCATAGGAAAGCTCTAGCATTATCTGAAATGATAGTCTTCAGAGGACCAAACCTTGTCACTAGTTCTTCGAGGAAATCTACAATCTCTATTTCTGTTGTGCTTTTAAGTAGAACGGCCTCTGTCCATCTTGTGAAGTAATCTGTGGCGGTTAGAATCCACTTGTGTCTAGCACTAGAAGCTGGGTTAATAATTCTGATGAAGTCCAGGCCCCATTGCGCAAATGGTTCGTCTGCCAATATGGGTTTGAGAGGCATTGCAGAATTCTTCCTTTTGTCAGTAAAGAACTAACATTTTTTGTAAGATTTTATCATAGAGTGGGAGTCATTAAAAAGTGTAGGCCGATAGTAACCAACACGCATAATTTTAATGGTGATGGTCTTAGCAGAGAAGTGTCCACCTGCAACACTGTTGTGGAATGCATCAAGGATCCTCTTTACTTGCTTTGAAGTAACTCATTGTAGGAGAACACCATTGATATTCCTTTGGAAAAGAACTCCCTCTATTAGCATATATCCACAATTTTACAACTAGTAATATCTCCTTTTTTGGGATGAGAGACCTGATGGATACTTTCCATTTTGCATGAACCTCATTCTATCAGTCAACCAACAACCCTCCGATTCTAGTTCATTTACCAAGACGAGCTCCAGTTGATCCACTACGGCGGGTATATCCTTGTTCTGTGCCATGTATTTGCACAGTCCTCTTCCCCTAGTAGTTTTAGTAGGTTTGACCTCAATGTCATATTCGAGGATCTTGGTGATCCAATTAGCTCTTTTTTCTATGATCTCCCATTCCATGATATATTTGTGCACGCTGGAATGTGCGACATACACAAACACCTTGTTGTAGGAAATTAGATGGTGGAACTTTTTAAGTCCCTTCACTATTGCAAAGGCTTTCCTTTTGAAAAAATTATAATTCGCCTCATATTCCTTTAGGGTACAGGAGTAGAACACCACTGGATGTTCCCCCTTTCCTTCATCATCTTTTTGGGTTAGGACAATAGTGATACTGAGCTTACTACTGAATGCATACATTACAAAATCCTTAGATAGATCTAGATTAACCAGTACTGGAGCTTTGGAAATAGCTTCCTTGACCTTTTCAAAAGCTTCTCGAGCTTCGTTCATCCACTTGAATTCCTGATCATTCTTAAGCATCAAGGTGATCGACTTAATTATCCCTACAAAGTTAGAAATAAACTTGCTAACAAAATTTACTTTGCCCAAGAAGGATTGGACACCTTTCTTATTCATCGGAAGGGGAAGTTCCTTGATAGCTTTCACCCGTTTGGGGTCAATTGAAATCCCTTCCTTAGATACAACATTCCCTAACAGCTTGCCTTGTGGTACTCTGAATATGCATTTCTTCAGATTTAGGGAAACTTCAAACTCTCAACACCTTTGAAAAACTATTTCTAAGTGATCAAAATGATCATCCTTAGAATTAGAAAACATAGTAAGATCATCCAAATAAATTAGAATATACTTATTGATTAGTTCACTGAATGCAATGTCTATCACCCACTAGAATGTTGCCCCTGCATTGGATAAATCAAAAGGAATTTTAGCATATGCAAATGTTCCCCACTTTGTGGTGAATGTAGTCTTGTACTGATCCTCTTCCTTAACTCGGATCTGATTGTAGTTAGAGAAACCATCCAGTAGAGAAAACATTTCAGATCTTGCAACCGTTGGTAATATTGACTCCATAGAAGGTAGTCAATAGTGGTCCTTCAAGGATGCTCTATTTAGGTCCTGGAAGTCCACACACAAATGGATATCTCCATTCTCATTTCATACTAGGACCATATTAGATACCTAGGTACTATGCTTGATTGGGAAGACAATGTGTGACTCAATGAGCTTAGTTAACTCTTGCGCCATTAGCACTTCAATTTTAGGGTTTATTGGTCTTTGTTTTTGTTGGACTAGTTTTTCATCTTTCATTAGCTCAATCATGTGTTGAATGATATCGAGATCATACCCCTCTAGATCATTATAAGACTAGGCCACTACTCTATATTTTTTATAGAAACTAATGATTCTTTCTTTATCATGGTGTTGGACATTTTTCCCGACTCAAAGATTCTTGCCATCTGAGACCCGAAGGTCCAAATAGTCACTTTTGTCTACTACAAACTTTCATTTATCATTTCGAGCATCATCACAATCAAAAAAAATTTCGAGAGTAACCAATCCTTTCAGAAGCTTGTTATATTTGAGTTGCATAATTTTTCCTTCATAAGCTTTGGCAATCTTTGGTTGAAGTTGATCGATGAACTCCCTTGATTGCTAGATAAATGAGGCGATGTGTTTATCACTTTCAAAAACTTGCCAACTCTAATCATTGTTAGGGATTGCCAGGCAGACTAGTACTTATACTAAATGCTAGTTATGTATAAGGTTAGAGGTAGGATCAAACTGAGCACCAATCACGACCATGTGATCTACATCACTATTTTGTCCTCGGGGAATAGTTTGGATGTTGAAAGCTTCAAAACCATCAACCAAGTCCCAAACTCAGTGCTGATAGGATCTCATGCGGACATTCCTTGCTGCAGAAACTTCTCATACTTGGTTGACTACCAGTTCAAAATCTTCAAACACCATTCATTGCTTAATTCCCATTTGTTCCACAAGGCTTAAACCTTGAACTAATCCTTCATATTCAGCCTAATTGTTTGAGTAGGTGAAATGAAAATGGAAAGACCTTAACAATTTTTCATTTTGTGGGGATATTAGATATATCCCCGCTCCAACACCCACTTTGCTTCTTTCTCCATCAAAGTACAGTGTCCGTAGCTCATTTGCTTGGCTACCTTCAGTCAATTTGATGACCTTTGGAAGCACTTGGTATTCATCATATATTACATAGGTGCCCAATTCTGTAGCATGATAATTTTTGAAAGGATCATTGTCCATGTGTTCACTCAAAAGAGCATCTTCTTTGTCATTTCGGTCTCTGTACACCTTTTATTTCTCTACTAATTCAACACAATACATTTCTTGCTTGGTGATAGAGGTATGCACGGCTTCAAAATTGATTAGGACTTTGTCTACTACATGTTGAGAATGTAAAGCCTTTGATTCTATCTTCATTTTTGCACGGTGCTTGGTTCTGAGTATCAGATGTGACCAATCCAAAGATAGGTATCTACCCACCTTTGAAGTAAATTCTCAGGATAGACAAAGACCAAACATAGGAGGAACATCTATGATCATAGTGTCTTGCGACACTGTGATACTAGGACAAGAAAATAGAGTTAAAGGAAGCGCTTTGATGACACCTACGGTTTCAACTTTTTTCCCATCAAGCTGCATTACCCCCCTTTTCATAGGTTCATAGTCGAGTCCTAAAGCTTTGGCTATCTGTTTAGGCATAACTATGGTACTAGTGCCAGAATCAATCATAGCATTGTGCAATAAATTCTTTCCTATAATGAGAGTCAAGAAGAAGGGTTGAGGTTTTAACTTATCCCTAGCCTCAGAGGGGAATTCCTTTGTATTGTTTATAAGGACTTTAGCTGATAGTATTTGATTGACAACCTCTACATTGGAAAACTGCTCTGTTGGCCTTGTATTGACCTCTTCTTGAAGTGCCCTCTATAATAGAATCTTTTTCTCAGGGATAGCTAGAATGTCCCATAGAGATACATTAGTGGATGACTTCTTCAATTGTTTGACCACATTAAAAGGTGAAAAACTCAGAGGTTTCTGCTACTTGGCTCTTGGTGTAATAATTTCCTTTCATGGTTGGGATGGTGGCGGGGTGGTAGAAGTACACGGAATTTGATCAGAAACACTTTTGAGTTGTGGGCTGACTAGATGTGAAACAACTAATTTACCAGTAAATCTACTCTTTGATCACGTGTTATAATCAAATTTCACTTGTGGTGTTTTGGGTATGAACGCGTCATTAGCAAACACCATTTGTTCTTCCTCCATCCAGGAGAAAAGCACATGATCAAGAGCAATATCAGATTCTTTTTCTAAAGAAATTCCTTGCATTTGTGTGATAAGAACTACACTCCATTTGTGGTGAGGCATATATATAACTCTCATGATTTGTTGCCGCACCTTGGCTGCATTGCTCTACCACCTTTTGTTGCAAGTTGCCATGTGGACAGTTCTGGGGCATATGTGCATCACTGCAAGGGAAGCACCATGGATTGATATCATCAATAAGGTTGTTCTACCCTGTAGTTAATTCCCTACTCGAGCTTGGTGATGTGCTCATCAGTGGAGTAGGCACAAGCACCATTTTCTTTGCGATTAGAGTTGGTGGATTTGTGCAAGGCATGCCCTGGTACTAATTCTGCTGATAAGAGGACCGCCCACTTTGATAGTTTTGATATACAGACTTTAGAGGTGTTGATTGGTTGTGCTTAAGAGTGGTTATATCATTTTCCATGGTTTGCAACATCTCAGCTGCATCTGTATACATTGAATGGGCAGTTGCAGGCACACTAGTTGATGTAACCTCTTGCACAAGAATCAATATTTTAGGAAATATCGACATAATAGGTCGAGGAGGAATTTTTTTGCAATCTATCAAATGATTGTCGTCTTTAATAGTGACACCGTAAGCATTTGGTAGAGTAGCTTCTCCCAAAGACTTGATCATCGTAGAAATGTTGGAATTGATGGACTTTACATAAAATATGAATGCCAACTCAGGAGTTGAGCATATAGTTACAACAAGAATCTTCATCCAATTTGTGTGAAATCGGGCATTAAAGTCTATTAGAGCCTCCTGGGGGCTTGTTTTATGATAGATAGTTGATAATACAGTGAAGAACAATCTCCATCATTTGAGAACCTCTCATAGAATGGATCTCTGAACTCGTCCCAGGTGTGAATAGTACTAGGTGATAGTGTTTGGTACCAATCCAACACCTTTCCTTTAAAAGATGTGACGAGAAGCCTCAAAGCTACATTTTGCATTGTAATCTTGTGTACCAGACATATGTCTGCCACATCCTACAAATGTTCTGTTGGTGTTCTTGAGCCATCTTTGATAAACTTGGGTATAACTTTCATGGTTGAAATTGGGATCACGCCCCAGACAACAGGTGCTACTAGGGTGACTAGGGGACTTCGGGTGTCCCATGCCACATAATTTATATTGGTGGCCAATAACATGGTGAGAGGAATGGGTGGTAGGAATGGAACGGTTACCAACTAATTTTTAACTTGGACTGTTCCTAGTGGAGGTACTAGTAAACTGGGGTTACCTGTAATTTGGGATCTAGTTACAGGCCGATGGATCATACACCCTTCTAAAATGCAATTTCATTTAAGCTAGGTCCCACCAAGTGTGCTAAAAAAGAACAAACTTTGGATGCCAAAATTTGTTGAGGTAACAGTGTCTCATGGGAAACTCAGTTTATGGGGGACCTTTTGCACTAAACTGAGTGACCTCAAGATTTTTAGAGAAGCCAACTTCTTCTATAATGGGGGGGTTGGAAAGGGAAAAGGAAACAAATATAGTAAAATAAAGTCTAACCTAAGGCAATGTGCCAAGACTTAATGATAGGCATGATAAATCATAGATCTAAGGGCCTAAATGGTGTTGTAGTGTTCTAGAACATCAGAAACTTAAGATTATAGCATAGACAATCCATTCATTGACATAAAATAATATTGCATACATTCCTACTGCCAAGAAGAGTCATTAGACATGGTCTAGGTCAGCAAACTTGCATTCAACACACATAGAAGTTCTAAAATGAAATGTCCAGAAAAAAAAAGCACAGCTTACAGTTTGATCAAATAACATAAAAAATAGAAAGGCTAAACAATTGGCACATTCTGAGAGTTTTTGCAATAAAATAAAACAACAATAAAGGCCTAGCATCTTTTACTAAAGCTAACATTTTCCTTCAAATTCCAGACCCTTTTCTCATAACAGAGAAAAGTATATATAGTAGAAAAAAAAACCCCACCGCTTCAGAGAGCAGCAACAAAAAATATTTTGCAATCCCCTAGCAATGATGCACGAATCAGAATATTCCCAAAGCTCTTGCAATCGAATCGATCTGGAACAAAGCATCTGTTCACTCCAAGCACAAGTGCATACTCTACAAATGATGGAGGTGGTCCCAGCTAGGCCTAATCAGACAAGTGTCACCATTCTGTGTGAATGATTATGATACACAATGGCCAATAGGATCATTTGGCTCGTTTGGTCCATCACCCAAATATGAGATCCACTAGCTAGGCACGTGGAAGCCTTTTGCTACCCGTATGAACCTCTCTCTTTCGCTACTAAAGACTTATGCTAATGCTACACATGTCGAATGAGCAAAGAACTTTATCAAAAATGGAGGGAACAATCACCAGTCGGGGGCAAAATAGACTCGTGGCAGTGTTTCACTGCTCGCGGTCGTTACTTTATCTTTATGTTGAAGGATTTGCAAACAAAAAATACGTAGCAAGTGTATACCATAGATAGCAACTATGGGGCTCATCAAAAACTTTTAGGAATGAGGCCTTCGTGGCACCCAAGCGGAGCCCGATGAGGCAGCAAGAAGGCATGATCAAAAGTATCCCACAACTGCAACATGTGGAAGCATAACGTATTTTCCTAGAATGTGAACGAATGTAGAGACTCAGGGTTTTGAGGATTAGATAGTGGAGCAGCAGAGTAGAACCTAGATAAAAGGCTAAGTTGACTTTGCAATACATGGGCCGACACATAGAGTAAAATACACCCGAAGGGAGCTAGTTATATATTTATTAACATCCTCAATAAGGATCATGATAAAAAATTGGATTATCATAGATATCATGATCAAACATGGGATTATCATGGACATGAAAATATTGGGATGGAGTGGATAAGGTAAGGATTGAAGGATCTTCAGGATCCCAATTTTTTTATTATCCCAGAATGGTCATTTATTTGCATATTCCCACAAAGATCTAGAGCTCACTTAACATTATCCTTAGGGGTTTAGATCTTCTTAGCAATATTAACATATTCACTTGCAAGATTCAGTGGTGCAGATAGGTTCCAAATAGAAAATGTATTATCAATATGATGCTCTCCATGTCCTTCATCCTAAAACTAGATTTACCTTCAAGAAGGGGAATGAATGGAATGGATGATGCAACTAATGAAGAGGGATCAATGTAATGTAATGAAGTGAAAGTTAAATCTTCCCAATTGATTGGAATTTGATGTTCAATGGTCCCTTTCAAATTAATACAATATTAGAAGGGGTTAGAATCACCTAATATAGTGATTTTGATGTCATTATATGGAAACTTAAGGAATTGATGGTATGTGGAAGGTACAAACCTCATGGTGTGAATCCATGGGTGACCAAGGAGAATATTGTATGGTAAGTCTAGATCCAAGACTTAGAATATATGTTTTGAATAGCAGGTCCAACTCTTATAGGAAGTGTGATTATACCCTTTGATGAGTGCTCAACATCGTCATAAGCCTTGATAATGTTTTTATTAGAATCATCTATACAAGCTTTAGAGAATTCCAATGTTGTGGACAATTTTAGGGTGCATATATTCAAACCTATTCCATCATCTACCAAGCATCCTCTTATTTTATGTTTATTAATGTATAACTCAAGGTGCAATGGATCATTATGATTTGGTCTAGGGGTAGGAAGATATTTCTCAAAAAATGTGGTATGATGGGTGGTAGCGAAGTATCCTACCATGGCCTAAAATTGGTTAACATTTAGGTCAGTGGGAATGAACATCTCTTTCAAAGCCTTATCCAGAATGGCCTTATACTCAAGGAATATATGAAGCACCTAAAGAATGGATATTTATGCATGAGTCTTTCCTAGATGATCTAGGAGATTATATGGAGTCTTTAGTGGTGAATTAGAAGCAGCCCCTTGCAAGGTGACTTTAGCTCTACGAGTGGTAATGAAACATTCTAAAATTTTGTTGATGGTAATGGTAGAGACATGGTTATCAAAGCCCTAAATTTGGTTAATGGTATAGTCATATGAGACATTGGCATAATTGACATTGTTATTGGTATTATTCCTTGAACTAGAGGCTTTTCCCTTTCCATGGTCTTGTAAGGGAGCCTTGAATAATATGGTATGGTTACCATTTTCCTTTCCCTATGAATTGTCCAATGTTATGTCACCTTGTTCAATGAGGTCCTAAATAAGTTCTTTAAGTCTCAAAAATGATGATTTTTTATGTCCCTTCATATGATGGTACTCACAAAATTCATTGTCATTCCAGCAAACTGGTTCGACTAGTGTTGGTTCGTATAGTTTGATATCTAGATGTTGAATGACATTGGATTGTAAAATTTTCTTTAGGATTGACTCAATGGGTTCCCCTAAGGGTGTGTATGTTCATTTAGGCATGTTTTCTCATAAGGGACCTCTACGTTGTTGGTTGTTTTGGATTGCATTTGTCATTTGATCATGGCTTCAAGGAATTGGATTGTTTTGTGTAGAAGGACCTTTAAGATGAATGGTGGGTGAGCCTTGTTAACCATTTTGGAATCCACTACCCCATCATTGGTGATGTTCTTATTTTTGGAATAGAATTTTCCCTTGTCATTAGGATTGGTTTGGTTTTCTTTGAAGATCTTGACTAGGGCTTTAGCAACAAGAGCTTTCTTAGTAGAGACACCTTTCCCAATGGCATCTTCAAAAGTGTTGCAACAATGGATTTGGAGTTGGATCATTAATTATATGTTGAGGTTGTTTACAAATATGGGTCCGTCAACTAGCACAAGGGGAGAGGATACACACTAGAAGTTTACACACATAGCAATCATGACAAACACTCATTCATTTTAACCAAAATTGCAAAATGACTTCATTTTAAGAACCAATGGAAGTGTTTGTTTGTTTTTTTCAATTTCAGGCAAATAGCCATAGTATTGAGGTGTTGTCATTGATTTCAATAGGAATTCCACTAACTAGTGTTTCCATTGATGTCATCTCTGGGATGAAGATGTTGAGGATATTAAGAAAATTATAAAAAAGAGGAAAACAAGTTGTACATGTGTAGTTGAAATATTGAGGAATTTTATGAGTACATAGAGCTATATTTTTTTTGTAGAGTCTAAAGATGAGTTGGAATGAAGTAATGAGCTGAGATGATGTCTTTGGAACTTGGTTTCCAAGTGCTTTTGAGAAAATTTGATAAACAAAGTAAACTATGTTGTACAAGTGTTCATAGCATGCCCTAATATTGTGCTCCACATTCTTTTAGTGTCAATGCTATGCTTGTGCGGATATTATAGGTTGTTTAAGGTTTTCAAGGGTTGTTATATTCAAAATTTTGCTTTTTGAATCTTTGTATAGTGCGAGATATTTTCACCTGTGTGAACTAGTTATTCACTGATGTTTTCTATGGTCTAGGAGAAACTCCATGTTTCTCAATTGTTTGGCTTTAGGTTTTTTAGATTTGGGAAGTTTCTTATAATTCTTTAATATTTTTGTATTTAATTTTTTATTTGATTTAAGGAATCTTAAATGGTTCATGGATTATTCTAGATAATTTTCAAGTGATTTTCAGAACTTTCAGATTGATTTAAGGAAGCATATAGACATACTTAATAATTACATAGAGTGTTTTGCATAGGTGTTGGCCAACCTTCTATTTAATACTACATACAAGGCTCGTTGAAGTTTGTTGTTTTTTGGGGTCTATTTGGGTCCTAATTAAGGATTTATGTAGGTCATGTTTCATTCCTATCCATCATAGGAATGTTTAGGTGTTGACCTATTTTGAATATGTATGTACAATGACTATTGGATGATATTGGAGAAATTTTTTGACGTAGAGCTTGATATAAATATGTATGGTGTTGATGAAAGATATTGTGATGAGAGAGTAAGAAGCAAGATAGATGCAAGATTGATGTGAGTGATGTGTGTGATGTGAATTTGAGCAAAGGAATGTGAATTTCATGTTAGGGTTCCTGAAGGAAGTGAGCTAAAGGAATCTAAAATATTTCATGGGAGTTTACCTATGAAAGTGTGTGAGAAATCGTGGTGGACTCCTTGTTTCATTGAGAAGTGTTATTTGTGTAACATTCTTGTTCTATCTTCTATTATTTCTATTGCAGTGAGCTCTAGTTGTGGGCCTTTTAGATAGTGTGTCCTATTCTAGCAGTGAGCCCCTTTGTACCAGTTTTGCTATTACTTATATTGTGAGCTAATCCTCACCATGGTTTTTCCCTCATTGTGTTTTCCACATAAATCTAGTGTTCTCTTGTTTATGGTGTTGGGAATTTAGTTTTTGTTATCTACATTTCATGTTAATAGAATAAGGGTTTAATAAATGTTGTGGATTTGATTATCATTGAGGGTTTTGAAGATTTAATTTGCTACAACTAATTCACCCCCATCTCTGTTGTCTTGTTCTTTTCAACAATTGGTTTAGAGCAAGGTTCCTTGAAGAAGAGCTTAATTGCTTGAGGTAGATCTAAGATGGCAAACACAATTTCTTTAGAATATCTTAGGTTTGGTGGCTTAGATTATGCATTCTGGAAGACAAATATGGAAGGATATTTTTCTGCTCAGGGACATGAGATTGAGAAGGCTCATTAGAATGCCTACACTCCTTTGAATGGTCCAAGTACAAGTGCATAAATGAAGGCACATAAGATCAATGCTAAGGTAAGATTAATTATTGTGAATACTCTTTCAAATAATAAATTAGTTAAAGTTATAAGTTTGAAGACTGCTAATGAAGTTTGGGATAAGTTAGAAAGCATTTATGAAGGAGATTTGAAGGTCAAATAAGCAAAATTGTAGAATTTAAAGGCATAGTTTGAAATGATGCATATTTCTGAAGATGAAACAATTAAAGGCTACATATAGAGAGTTGATGAGTTGGTAAGTAATATGAGAGGCCTTGGTGTAAGAGTTAAAGAATCTAAAGTAGTGAAGAAAGTTATCAGATCTCTTCCAGATTGTTATAGTGAAAAGGTATCTGCTATTGACGAAACTATTGATTTTGATAACTATTCCAGGGATCTATTGATTAGTTCTCTAACTACATTTGAGATGAGAAAACTAAAGAAAGGTACAAAAGTAGAGATTGCTTTCAAGACTGGAAAATTAGAGAAGGTTGAAGATTCAGGTGAAGAATATCTTGATGATTTGGAAGAAAAATTTGTGAGGAATATGAAAAAGGGCACTGGTAAGTACAAAGGAAAATTACCTTTCAAATGTTTTAGCTATGGTGATATAGGTCATTATTCTTCTAGTTCTCTAAAAAGAGCTATAAACAACAAGAACGAGGAAAATAAAGGAAAAATGATTAAAAAAGCTTACTATGCGAAAGAGGATGCTAGTATTTTTTATGATGAATTTGATTAAGAAGATTTTGATGATAATAAATGTCTATTGGCTATAAAAGAATAATTTGATTCTGCTAACCCTGAAAGTATTCCACAAATAAAGGATAAGGTTGAAAGTACTTTAGTATCTTCTTTTCATGTCAAAGAGGATAAGAATTATTGGGTTGTTGAAAGTGGTTGCTCTAATTATATGACTGGAGACAACAGTAATTTTGTTAAACTTGAAAAGTATGATGAAGGATTAGTTAAACTTGGAGATGATTATGGAGCTTTAAATATTTTTGGAATATGTTCAATTAGTTTTGATGGAAAGCATAATACTAGCAATGTTTACTATGTTAAGGGCTTAAGAAATAATCTTTTGAGTTTTGAACAAATGTGTCGCAAAGGGTATAAGCTTGTTTTTAAAGATGAAGTATGTGAGATTTGGAAAGGGTTCGAAACTGTGATTGCTATAGGTAAGAGAACAAATAGAAACATCTATCAACTTAAGGGAGATGATGGTCATTGCTTTATGTCTTGGATTAATTATAGTTGATAATAGCACCAAAGGATGTATCGTGCATGAACTTTGATAATTTGGTAAGAATTAGTTCAATTCATGTAGTGAGAGATTTTCCTAGAATCATAAAACCTATCAATTTTGTCTATGAGTGTTGTCAATTTTGAAACAAACAAGAAGTAGTTTTAAAGGAAAGGAACAATATGCAACCAAGCTATTGGAATTAGTGCATACATATATATGTGGTCCTACAAGGGTGAGAAGTCTACAAGGTGATAACTAATTTATGCTTTTGATTGATTACTTTGGAATGACATGGGCTACTTTTCTTAGAGAAAAATTTGATCCATTAGGTAAATTCAAGGTATTTAGAGCTATGTTTGAGAATGAAATTTATTTCAAAATAAAAAATTTAAGGTCTAACAGAGGCGGTGAATTCACCTCCAATGAGTTTAACATGTTTTATGAAGTTCATGGAATAAAGAGGCATTTTTCTGCCCCTAGAACTCCTCAGCAAAATGGAGTTGTTGGAAGGAAAAATACAACTATTCAAGAAACTACAAGGACTATGATGAAAGAGGAAAATCTACCAGAATTCTACTAGAGAGAATCTATTCATACTATTGTTTACATACTCTACAAAGTTCAAGCTAGAGCTAACAACAAAAAGACTCCTTATGAGCTATGGTATGGAAGGATTCCTATTGTAAAGTACTTTAGAGTGTTTGGAAGAAAATGTTACAAAGAAAGAGAAGATGAAAACTTAGGAAAGTTGGATGCAAGGTCTGATGAAGGTATCTTCCTTGAATATTCTATTAGAAGCAAAGCTTATAGATGTTACAACAAAAGGATGACAAAGATAGTTGAAGGTGTAACTAATATAGTTGATGAAAACTTGCAGAATTCTATTACAATAGATGGATATGTGTCAGATGAACCTAATTGTAGAGAGTAGAAAGAAAATTTGATGAACAAGAAGTGTATAATGAAGTTTAGGAAGAAGAAGATCCAAAGAAGAGCCCTAAAACCCCTAAGTATGTGCAAAAGAATAATTCCAAATATTAGATCATTGGAGATAAGAGGAAAGGTGTATTGGCAATAAGAAAAGTTGTTGAAGTTGAGGTAAATTTGTGCTTAGTTTCTAAAGTTGAACATAAATAAATGAGTGAAGCATGCAAGGATGAGCATTAGATGAATAAAATGGAAGAATTTGTGTAGATAGAGAAAAATAATACTTGGGAATTGGTCTATAGACTAGCAAACAAAAACATAATTAGAACTAAATGGGTATTCAGGAACAAGCTGAATGAGAATGGAGAAGTAGTAAGAAACAAGGAAAAGCTTGTGTGTAAAGGCTACTCACAAGTAGAATGTATAGAATTTGAGGGGAGATTTTCTCCTATGGCAAGGATGGAAGCTATTAGAATGTTTTTGGAATTTTCAGTACATTAATATTTTAAGGTTTATCAAATGGATGTGAAGTCTTCCTTTCTAAATGGAGAATTGGAAGAAGAATTTTACATGGAACAATAAAAAGGATTTCAATTGTCAAATCAATCAAACATGGTATGTAAGTTGAGGAAGGAACTATATGGATTGAAGCAAGCTCCTAGAGCTTGGTATGTGAGATTGGACAAGTACTTGATACAACAAGGATTCAGTAAGGGCACCACAGATAGTAATCTTTACTTTAAAATTGAGGAAGAAAAAATCTTGATAGTAGTTGTATATGTGGTTGATATTATCTTTGGTGGAAATGAGCCTATATGTAAGATTTTTTTTGAAGAAATGTAGAAATAGTTTGAGATGTCAATGTTTGGGGAGATGAATTTATTTCTTGGGCTATAGATCAATCAAACAGATATAGGGATTTTCATTTCATAGTCTAAGTATGTTAGAGAGACATTGAAGAAGTTTGGAATGGATGACTCCAAACTAGTATGTACACCTATGGTAACTAGTTATAAATTGAGAAAAAATGATGATTCACTAGAAGGATGACTAGAGAAAGTACAAATATATGATTGGTGGACTACTATATTTGATTGCTACTACACCAAGTAGATCATGTATGTAGTTTGTATTGTAGCTAGATTTCAAGAAGATCCTAAAGAAACACATGTTGTAGTAGTGAAGAGGATATTTATATATTTAAGAATCACAATAGATTATGGCTTGTGGCATCCTAAGGATATTGATTTCACATTAAGTGCTTATACAGATGCAAATCAGGCTAGTTGTGTTGATGATAGCAAAAGTACAAGTGGTGGTGCATTCTTTCTTAGATGTAGATCAGTATCATGGTTGAGTAAAAAAGAGGATTCAATTTATTTATCCACTGTGGAGGTTGATTATATTGCAATAGCATCATTTTGTACACAATTATTATGGATGAGACAAATATTGAAGGATATCAGAATTGCATATGATGAATCTATATTTGTCTTTTGTGATAATACAAGTGAAATTAACATTTCAAAGAATCTAGTGATGCATTCAAGGACAAAGCATATATCTATTAGGTATCAATTTTTGAGAGAGAAGGTTATGGAGAATGAAGTGAAGATTGAGTATGCACCTACAAAGGATTATATTGCTAATATATTTACTAAGGCTCTTCCTAAGGATACTTTTGAGTATCTCTAGGAGAAGTTGGGGGTTATTTCACCTCCTTTCTTGAGCTAGATACATATGGAGATGCATAATTCTAGTGGATCTATGGTTCTATCTCTTTTCTAGACTGATTTTGGTGGCTACCTTTCAGGGGTAGTAGGTAGTGTCATGTGTTGTCATTGAATTGCTGACTTAGTTGAGTGTACTCTTAAGGGGGAGTATTTAGAGAAGGTATTTTTGGTTCAATATCAAAGAGAGAGAACACTACAATTTTTTTTATCCTTTATCATTGATGTCAAAGGGGGAGAGAGGGTCATATGAAAGAAAATATTATCTACTAAGGTAGAGAAAAGCATGAGAAAGCATTTAGAGCTATTGTGTGGTCTTTGGTGGTGTTGTTGGAGCAAAAAATTCTTCCTCAGTATACACCGGCCTTCATTTTCCATTAACACTTCACCTACATCAAAAGATCCACTTCCTTTGGTTCTACATCAATTCTTATATAAAATACAACAATTTGTGTGATAAGATCCATAAAAACATCAACATTCCCCTTGTATATATCCATTCATCCTTTAGATAGTCACTAATAAAACAATTTATGCTTTTACCATAGTACCACGACATCAAAATGAAGTTAGTGTGAGTTGGTGGCTCCTAATTCATGAAGGAAAATATTAACTGCCATTTTGTCAAGGGGTCATGCAGTAGGCATGATAAAGCAGTACTTGCCACCACCCTACAAAGAGGAGATTAAGGTAGCATGGTAAGGCAGTATCCACCACAACCTCGCGAGAAGTTCAAGATAAAGTGATAGAGCAATAAGCATTGAAAGAAAGGTAGACATTGTAGAGCCGTGTGAAGTGGATAGTATAGTTGTGGTAGGGTGATATGCACACTATTATCCCTTAATTATAAGGATAGAAAGCAACATATATTAAAAAGGACATGAAACCTTATACTGCCATACCACAACAAGTGTGATAAGTGGTAGTGGTAGTACAGTGGAACCTATTGTGGCATCATTACAGACTACGGCAGTAAATTCAAGAGATCACATCAATCACCTTGATGTATGAATCCAATAGTGCATAACCAAATTCAAGAATATGAGCTTATTGAAAAAATATTTGGCATGAGGTTGGCATCAATATGGATATGATTGAATGTAGCACCATTAAAAACAAGTGAATTTTCCTAATACTACACTCAAATGTAATACATTTTAATGGAAGGAGCTGAGGATACAAAGAGAAGTAGCTCTACAAGCATCAAACACCCGAGTAAGCGCACGAATAACTCTCTAAAGAAGCTCAATTGGTGTAGATATTTTCCAAAGGCTTTGTCATTTTGAAGTTTTAGTAGAAATTCCACCTAAAAGGAAACAATTGATAGCAACGGAAAGTAAAACTAAAATTAAGGATGAAGAAACTAAGATAAAAAAGAGGCCTCTTCACCAATCTATTTTAGACTTCCTTCAAGGGTCCACCAAGGAAGGTAATAAGAAATTCCTCATAGATGCCACATAGGGTTGTAGAGATGCCCTCATTCATAAATCTGGGTGAGACTTGTTTTGGTATTTGTATAGTAAGAGAAATGGGAAAGTTCTAATGTCAAACCCTTGGGTGTTGGACTTGGAAAAATTGATTCTCCCTAATGTGTTTGTTGATGTGGAGTTTATTAGACTACTAGCTAAACATTAGCATTCTACTACCAAAATAGCGAGGTTTCCAAATGGTGTGGTACTAGTTGGGGTAACCAAGGTAGCTATCATTGAGTGCTTTGAATTGAATAAATATGTCCCAACTAAGATAGACTTACAAAAAAGTGAGGAGGAGTATCCTAGGTTAAGGAGAACTTATAGGAGTGATAAGCTTCCTCTGTACATGAAGAGAGGAATTGGCAACAAAACAATCCCCATTTCTCCCTCCATCACTGAGGTAGAATTTCAATATTATTTTGTGAATACACATCTTGCTTTGTCCCAAGTATTAGGGATGGATGCTCAAGAAAGGATTCCAATAAGTTTAATGATGATGGCCATGAGAATACGAAATCTAGAGACTAATATAGAATACAACTTTGCTTCATACCTAGAGAATGCATTGGATGAGGAATTCTTGTAAGTCATAGAAGATAGGGCACGTATTACATTTAGACACTATTCTCTCTTGCATCATTTGATACTATACCAGAATCAAGACAAATGGACTAAACAAATGGACCTATCCAAGACTGATGAGCAAGGGAATCCTACACATGTACATAAATGATGCTATATTTGGGACAACCGATGTAAGAACTCTAGTTTTGGAATATTCTATAAAGATTTTGTGCACAAAATACTAGGAGTCCTTGGTTATTCAATACCAAGATTACCACCCAAAATTCTATAATTGTTGAAACCTCTAGCCTTAAAACATGAGTGGGGTCATACACACAATTTTGGTGATTGGTTCTTCCTCCTTGAAGTCACAATAATAAGGGTTTATGGGTTTCCTATTGCTCTGCATCTACTACCAAGATTTGTGCCCCTTAGACTAGCATTTTTAGATTTTATGTGGTAGATGATGTGGATGGAGAAATATGTAATGCACAAGCAGAGGAAGCGAACATCCCTACCAAACTTATCCAAGTATGAAGATTGGTTTGTAGGCCCAGATATAGTGGAAGAATTTCAATATTATTTAAAGACAAGATACTCATTGGATTCTGGAAGAGAAGGAGATTTTGATCTTGAAAATAATATGAATAAAATAAGGCATAATCTTCTTACCAAATCAATAGTTGCACACCAAGTGGACTATGAGGAAGATGTAATAAGAATCTACCTTACTTTTCAAGATGTGTTTAGCAAAAGGAAAAAATGGGCATATATGAGGAAGCTTGAAGAAGAGATGAAGCAAAAACAAAAAGATTTCTTGGGCTATTGGTTGAAGAAAAGGAGCCCATCAGAAGGATAAATTTGATAATTGATAAGTTTCAAGACTTATATGACAAAAGGGAGGAATATCTTCAAGAACACAATGGTAATATAATAGCAGGGCACACCCCAGACAGAACCTCTAAATCTCCCATGGAGCAATTGCCTCCTACAAGACAAAAAATAGAAAGCACTGAGCCATTGGTCCCTTATGAAGGGAGTGAAGGAGTGGGAGACACTGAAGAAGTTGCCACTATGTTAGAATCATTAAAGGGTGATGCCGAGGTCAATAAACCAATCTATGAGACCACTACTCATAAGCATGAGGAAAGGATGGATGATACATAAAAGGAAAATATAGAAATACATGAGGATGAAAGAGAAATTGTAGCTAGGAGATTCATAGAAGATGATTGATGGGAAAGGTCGTTAATGTCACAACTTGCATCATTTAATTAATTCTTTTATCGAATCGGGTGGGGCTCAGAGCAATATGCAATAAGGATAGTTGTCACAGATTCTCTTGGGGGGTTTTCAATATAAACAATGACTTCAGGTATCATTTTTCCTACTTCAAGAGCTTTCAAGAGCTCTTGGGAGCTCTTTAGGAGCTTTTAGGAGCTAAACTGTAGCGACTGATTCCTAAGATTTAAATCTACTTTAACTTCTAATTTAGAATTCTGCTGACTTAATTTTGTTGACTTTATTGACTTCGATTTAGAGCAATTCATGGAGAAAATTAATGATTACTTTAATCCCTTAATCTAAAATATAGAATTCCAAATTAATAATATTTTGCTTTAAAATAAATCCATAACTTAATTGCTGGAAAGTAAATGCTAATTTAAGAGCAAGAATGAATTGCAATAAAATGATGTTTATTCTAGAAAGCATAAAGACTAATCTCCATGAACAGATTCTAAACAAACTTCAACTCCATCTTTCCATAAATTCCTAACATTTTTTTAATGAAGCTTAACAAAAAAAATTAATTCTAACTGATTCGAATGGCATCTAAACCTAATTTATAAAAGAAACTTGTTTAAAAATTCTAATGGTTCAATTTAATGTTTCTAATAACAAATATAAACATTCTAACAAATTGATCTTAACCATAATAAACTGAAACTTCAAAACGTAATTATAAACAGAAGTGATTATCCAATCTTAACATTTACCAAGATAGAAGATGATTTTAACGATTGAACAATTCAAAATTGATTTCTACTATAGATTTAATATTAATGAATAAAAAAATAACAATAGTTAACAAAAATACCATAAGATCATTCCAAAGGTTGAGCGGGCCCTGCTCTTCCTCAGGTAAGATCCTTCAACATAGTGAATTAATTAACTTCTTGCTTCCTTTCTCATTGATCAAAAGTAGAATAGAGAACAATATATTGCTTGTGATTATAGAAATTCTAATTACAAATTATCTAACTCCTAACTAAGACCAAAATTTGGATATTTATAAAATATCCTTATTAGCTTCTAACATGGCATTAATTGCCAAAACTTAAGGTGACCAACTATAGATTACAAAATGAAACTAAAAATAGAACTAAAGTTGACTAAGGAGGAATATGCTTGAACTACGCCATATCGGTGTTGGAAGTAAAAGTTCCTCAACCGACTATAAAGAAGTCGATTCATATTTTGAGTGACTCATCATCCAACGGGGCCTATCTATGGCGTAGTTATTCCTCATTCATTAGATAGAGAGTTTAACCATCTCATCAATCTTTAAGATACCCTATTAAAAACCCTTATGAAAAGGACAACAATCATGGTAATAAAGATTAATGCAGCATAATCATCTCATCCAAATTCATCATAAAGCAACACATTTAACATAAGCTACTACTTCCAAAATATTCACTAATTTAGTTAAATATAAAGTAAAATAAGAAAATATGTTAATCTATTGTCTACCTCCAATCATGTCAATTAACCATAAAAACAAGTATTTTTAAACATAAAAATCCTTAAATGAAAGTATTTAATATCTCCCATCAAAGATGAATTTATTAAGACTCCAAAGTTTAAGGATTTTTGGACAAAAATGAAGGTGAAATAACTTGAGGAGAAAATGGAAATAAATTAAATGGGAATTGAGGAATCCCAAAAGGATCAAATGGTGGCACAAATCTTCAGGGAATTAAGGATTTACTATATTGACATAAGCCCTCAGAAGGCTAGAGAAAGGATTTTGAAAAGTAATATGTTCATTTTCCCTGGTCTGGAAATAAAGAAAATGTTTTTCCTTGACCAAGTACGGGCTCTAGAAGATCCAATGCTAGTTGCAGAGTGTGACTCTGATGAAGGAGTGAGTGGAACATGGTATAATCCCAAGATTGAAACCCTAGCTATATGTATTGAGAAAAAGAACACATAGAAGCAAAAACTACTGGATGTGATGCAAGGAATGAAAGAGGCAACTATGGTAAGAACAATACAAGACACCACCCCTTTGGAGGCAACTACAATGACTATGCATTCAGCCATGTTTACTCATGCAATTTTTAAAGGATTAGAGGATAGAATAAAAGAATATGAGGAGCAAAGATTCTTGAATGATGATGTTAATAAACTATTTATGGAAAATGTAAAATTAAAAGAGCGGCGAAAAGGAGCAGGAACCTCACAAGTCATGAAAATGGTGTTATATAAGCCTCCTAGTGTTCCAGTAGATGTTGTACAAAATATTTCTATTGAACAAATGCAAGCTCTTGAGAAGGAAGTGGATGAAATGAAGAAAGCCAACAATAAAACACAGGATGAGGTAAAGAGACAAGATGGTGAAGCTATAGAAAATATTCTTGATCATAGGGTAAAGTTGCTTGTAGATAAATTAGAGAGTGTATGATAGTTATAAGTTACTCCAACAAGTTGTTGATCAAATAAAGGTACATACGCTTGTGTTGGAACCCTTGTTCAAAAGGTGGCAGCCTATACAACACACTTTGTCTAGATTGTCCAGAGTCCTATAAAGGAGTATTGATGCTCCTACAACACTAAAACCAACTGAGCAAATAGTCAAAATGGTTATAGATGAATTTCAATATGGATAGGGACAAGAAAAAAGGGTTAAGACACAAATTGATTCTTTCCACACCCTAAAGCAGTGGTATATACTAGAAATAGTAAAAGGTGATGACCAATTGAGTGACTTTGAAGAGTGGAAAAAGGAATTTGGTAAAATTATCCATAAGTGTATTACCCACATACAAGAGGGTGGTGATATTAATATTCACCGACTTAAATTAATTCTAGATGAATTAATTGCTTTCAATGATGGACATCTAAAGTTTTTTAATGATGCGAAAGCATTGTTGGATAGTCGGTGGAAGGTGCATCTCAAAAATATACCAAGGATTCAGTAGTACAAATGGCCATCATATTTTAGAATATATCAATGGGAGGAGAAATATCTAGCTTCTAAGGAGTAGGTCACTAGGACAAGAGCATTTCAGTGTCTATCATGGAGGAGAAGGCTTTGCTAGATCAAAGATCACAAGCCTTCTACATTGATTAATGGACTCATAACATCTAAATGTCTTAAGTCTTGTTTATTTATTTAATTATGCTAATCGGGCAACTAGTTAGTGAAGAGGTGTAATTTTGAAACATCACCTCATTTTGTAAAAGGGCTTGTAGCTTGTTGCTTCCCATATAAAAGGGGAAACCAAGGTACGGTTTTGATCATCATCATATATTATCATCGCTATTAGTAGAAGTTGATAGGTTGCATTTTCCATCCATCCATTTCCATATCTCAAAGACTTTTGTTATTAATGTATATCATTTAAAGCAATTTAATGGAGAAGACTGCTTATAATTGGTGATCTATTTTGAATGTTCAATTGTTGTGTGGATTCTCATTCTTATATGTTGTTGTGCTGTCTCCAAAGTAGCTCTCTTAAATTATTCAAATCTATATGATTTTTCAATACTTTTGTTGTTACTATATGACTTTCTTGATTGGGTTTTGGTGAGAGAATTAAAAATCCTTTCAGAACTTTAATTCATTTTAATCGGTTCCCTTAAGGATTAAAAATCCTTTTAAGATAGTTAGTTTGATTAGTTTCCCTTAAGATAAGAATTAAAATTCCTTTCATAGAATCATAGTAATTTGAGGGAATAATACTGGAATCTATAAAAAAAGTATTGTAACAAATAAACCTAGACATTTGCACAAGGTGCAAACATTTAAAAATGCCCAACAGTTAGAGTTAAGCTAAATAATACCTATCATACAAATCTATCTTGATAATCATCATCCATCCATTAAATCCATTCACCCAATAGATTTAGGAACTAGTCAAGTTAAAAAAAAAATCATACAAACTTTACTTATACACTTTATTCTCAAAGCATACAATAGGAATTAGTCATCAAGCCTTTGCATCTACTTCACCCTCATGTTACATTGTGAATAGATTAGCTAAGTTGGAGATCATTTTCACACTTTCAAATCTTCCCTATTACTTAGGTACACCTGCCTAGGTTTAGTAGAGCCTAAAGAGCAGGGGGCGATCAATCATATTCACCATGTTCATTAGCCAAAAATGTACTAAGAGACTGGCACCATCTTAAGGTTCAAAACCTATGTTTTTGAGACCTAATAGGAATTTCACATCTTGTTTTTCGATAAATGAAAAAGGAGGATATTATTGCAATTATGAAGGTGTTGTCATTGATGTCAATAGGAAGTCTATAGACTGGTGTTGTCATTGATGTCATCTATGGGATGAAGATGTTGAGGATATTGATAAAATTGTGAAAAAGAGGAAAACAGGTTGTGCATGTGTAGTTGATACCTTGAGGAAGTTTTGTGAGCACATGGAGGTATCTTTCTATTGCAAAGTATGAAGATGAGTTGGAATGAAGTAATGAGCTAAGATGATGTCTCTAGTACTTGGTTTTCAACTAATTTTAAGAAAATTTGAGAAACTAAGTAAATTGTATTGTGCAAGTGTTCATAGTGTGCTCCGATATTGTACTCCATTTTCTTTCACTGTTGATGCTATGCTTGTGTAGATCTTATAGGTTATTCAAGGTTGTCAAAGATTTCTATATTCAAATTTGTGGTTTTTGAATTGTTGTATAGTGCGACATATTTTCACCAGTGTGTGAACCAGTTGTTTAGTGATGTTTTATATGGTTCAGGAGAAATTTATTTGATCCACATTTCTCTGTTGTTTGGATTTAGTTTGTGTAGATTTGGGAAGTTTCTTATAATACTCTTATCTTTTTGTATTCAATTTTTTATTTGATTTGGTTTAGTACAAAGTAAGTTTCATTTATCAGTATGCAAATAAGGGTTATAAGTTGTTTTAAGTTGAAACGTTTGTATGATGCATGATTGGATGAAGTGTTTAATGAATCTTAAGTACTTGATGGATTATTTTGGATGGTTTTCAAGTGAATTATGTTGTCCAAAACTTTTGACTTGATTTAAGAAAGTGTGTACTTAATGATTATGAGTTTTGTATGGATGTTGGTTGACCTTTTGTTTAAAACTACATATGAGGCTTGTGGAAGCATGTTGAAGTGTGTTGGGATCTATTTGGGTCATAATTAAGGATTTATGTAGGTCACCTTTCATTCCTATCCACCATAGGAATTTTTAGTTGTTGACCTATTTTGAATTTGTATGTATAACAGCTACTGGCCGACATTAGAGAAAGTTTTTGAGGTAGATCTTGATATAAATATGTATCATGTTGATGCAAGAGAGTGTGAAAATAGAGTAAGAAGAAAGATAGATGTGATATTGATGTGAGTGATGTGAATTTGAGGAGAGAAGTGTGGATTTCATGTTAGGATTCTTGAAGGCAGTGAGCTGAAGGCATTTGAAATCTTTCATGTGATACTGTGAAAGTGTGCAAGTAATTGTGGTGGACTCCTTATTGTACATCAAAAAGTGTTCTTTGTGTAACATTATTCTTTATCTTCTTGTATTATTGCTATGATAGTGAGCCATGGGCTGTGAGCCTTTTGGATAGTGTGTCCTATTTTGGAAATGAGCCCTTGTGTACCAATTTTTCTATTACTTATATTGTGATCTAATCCTCACCGTGGTTTTTCCCTCATTGGGTTTTCCACATAAATCTGGTGTTCTCTTATGCATAATGTTGTGAATTCAATTTTTATTATATGCATTTCATGTTTAATCATACTAACATAATAAGGGTTTAATGATTGTTGTGGATCTGAGTACTATTGAGGATTTTGAAGGTTTAATTTGCTACAACTGATTCACCCCCCTCTTAATTTTCTTTCTTTTCAACATGTGTGTGCAAATTTTGGGAAGAGAGCATTTAAGAGGGAGTTAAGACATGTGGTTGAAGTATTAAAGGCATGCGGATGAAAGATATTAAGGCATTTAAGAGAAGTGAATGCTCATGTAAAAGACAAGATGGCTTGTCTAAGAGCCATTAAGGCTTGTGTGGGAGACAAGATGGATTGTGTAAGAGCCATCAAGGCTTGGTAAGAAAGTCAATGAGGGGGGTTAATGAGGGAGGAATATTCCATGGGAATATTCTTATGCAAGTGTGAGGGGAAAATACCCTTTTAATTAATTTGAGAAAATTAATTAGTTGTGCAAGTTGGAGTTAATAATAGCTGGGTTTATTTAACCAAAATGGAGTTAAATGTTGGAGAATTGACTAATGAAGATTAGAAATTGGATAAGATTAATTAATCATGGATTAATTAACTTAAGTGGGTTAGGGAAATTTGGCATTTTAATTAAATAATTAGATTTATTTAATAAAATGAGAAGACATAAGAGTTTTAATTAAAAAAAATGCACTATCTAATTAAATGGGATGAAAATTAGTAAGAAGGGAGATGAATTAATCCAATAAAATTGATTATTTGATTAATAGGAGAAAATGATAAATTTAATTAAATAATTTAGATTATTTAATTAAATAGTTGGAAAATAGGTGATTTACAAGAAAATGGTGTTAAAAATCAAAATCAGATGTGTAATATCTCGATCAAGATGATTTGAAGCGTCTACAACATTAATTATGATGATTACATCTTGTAGACATAGAAAATATACTGATTGACATTACACATCTGATCCCGACCAATAACATCGCTTCATCCTAAATCATCCTTTGGTCTAACAATTTAATCAAATACCTTTATTTGATTAAATTCATCAATATTCCTCTCTTAATTAAATAAATTAGTTATCTAATTAAGTCATCATTTCTCATTAATTAAATCAATCAATCTGATCTAATTATCCCTATTTAATTAAATAATCAATTTTATTTGATTAAATCTCTAAAGTTCATCCATTAAATTAAATAAATTAAAACCTTATTTGATTTAATCTAACTCCATCTCCATGGTTAAATAAAAAAAAACTTTATTTATTTAATCTTAAAACCATATTCTTCTCATATTTGATTTAAATCAATCCATAAATCTAAATCAATATGTCACATCATTCTAATCTCTCATTAAATTAATTAACCTTGATTAATTTAATCTCCTCTCATGTCCCGTCCTCTAGCTTTTGCAAATTGTACATGAAAATAGATTTAATTCATTTATTAAATCTCTATTTTCTCTCAAAAGGCATAAAAAAGGAATATTCTTCAAATTTGAATTCAAAATCCAAGTGGACTTTGTCCTCCAACAAGGCATTTAGTCCACGTAGAAAGTCCTTTTTCCTTGAGCCAAGTGGCATTAAATGCACCTTCTTTCCCTCTTACATGTCATTTCAACAATTTCAAAATTCAAATATATGCATTTATCGACACATTCTTTAAAACTTGCACATCCTCCATCCATTCACATGTTGACAAGTGGCATCTTACCATTTGTTGATTCTTAGTCCCACATTACTCTCTTTTGGGAATTCTTCTAACTTGAAATTCTATAAATAAGAGGCTAGTTTCCTCATTCTATAATCCACCACTTGAGTAAACTTACTATACTCAAATTCATATCAATCTCCATCCATCTTATTGAGTTTTATAACTAGGTTATGCAGATTTTGTTTTGGAGCACTCATCAATCTTCAAGAAAGTGGATCACAATCTTCATCAAATCATCAAATCTAGCATTGGATTTGGGAAAGGGAAAATTTTCACATCAAATTGGCACCAACTCCCTCAAGAGATCAAGAGTTTTCTTTGTTTTAGAATAGCATTTGATATTTTAGTTCTAAGTTTGTTGTGTTCTACACGTTATTCCTTTTCTTTCACATTCAAATGGATTTCTTAAGGGATCTATATTCTAACTTGCATTTCAATCTTCTAATGTGTTCTTTTATTGTGTTATTGCAGGTGTAGGATCTAGGTCCACATTTTGGCACTAGAAAGAAGGCAACTAGGAGATCAAATCATATTTTTTGAAGAAATTTTGTGCTTTCTGGGTGATTACAAAAAATTTCACCACTGGAATCTCAGTGTCACTCTTTAGCACTATTGAGAACTTATTGTCGCCATATAGCACCATTGAAAAGTTCAAACTATGATGCTTCAGACTTCCTAGGCCCAAACTTAAAATTTTTAAACAACACCACTGACACTTTCTGGCCTGTTGGAATCTTTTCAAAATCCAAACTGCACTGTTGATCAAAATAGGAACACCTTCATGCTCACTAGTTTGGCTGCAAAGCGACATTGACTAGTAAGTGGTGCTATACAACACCGTTGGTTACTTCAAGCTATGACGCCTTCATGGATTGCATCGCTGGAGGGAAGTAAAAAGTGACAAGTTATTTCTAACACATTTTTTTTTATCAAATTTTGGTTATTTGGCATGTTTTCTGCTTTCTTGAACTTTGTTTTTGCAAAATCTAATTGATTTTCTTGTAGGTTGAATTGGTCAAAGGTGAAAAAGAAAATAAGCATGATGACCTCATCTCATGATACCAAGTATTTTTAAACACTTCAGTGTTTATTTAACACTCGTAGAGGATTCACTATTCCTCTTAAGAAAAAAATTGATATCTTTCACACTTAGGACTTACTAGTTTCATTTTGGCTCTAAAAAGAACTTTTTTCCAATTCTTGTTAAGGGGCTTAAAAAAAATTTAGGACACAAACTCACTAGATTTTGTTTGGGACTAATAATTGAACAAGGAAAATTCTCACACTTCATTTGGTGCTATAAAAAGAAATCATTATTGCTTTTGTTGGATTAAAAAGAACATGTGCAATTTTGCTTTGTGATTACTTAAAATAATGCCATCAAAAAGACATATGCATTTCTCTCGTGCCTCACGATGATCTTGAGAATAAAAGGCTATTTGATGGTCTTAAGGTGGGAGAAAGTGATCACCTCCACATTTAATTTTGGGGAATAAAATTGAACAACAAATTGTGTGAGTGTGAGTAAATCTATTTCATGTGTTCTCCCTTTGTTTATAAATGAAGATTGATCAAACTATGAATATGTTTACTCTCTTTTGTTTATTTTAGAGGGCCTACCTTGGGGAAAAAGTACTCACCCAAGGGAATGACTCAATCGGTAACACTCTAAAGCCAAGAGTATTTCCAATCGGGATATAAATGTGGGTATTGGAATAAACGCCAATATCACATAGTTGGCTCCAACGAGAAGGGTAGCAATGGTCTCTTGCCATGTTGGGTCAACTCCTACGATCGAAAAGTCTGAATTAAAACCCTTGTTGTAGAAAAGGCCAAAATCCCTATCTATTTGTTGGTGCAAGAATGGTCAATCTAAAGCCACCCCACACTTTTATGGTCTTTGGTAGAAATGGAAAGCATGCCATGGGAGTTTCATGGGTGTTGATGCTTGGCTACCTCATATAAGTGAGTGCCATGGAGGGGAGCTAGTGGGGTCAAGCATCTAACCATTCTCTAAAAATAAGCGTAGGTAGACTTTCCCAAGTAGGGACTCAACAAATATAGTCTTTCATATCCATAAGGTTGTGCTTGCTCTTGGTTACAAAATGCTTTTCTTGTTCGAAAACATTTTGGAAACAAACATTTAACATCATCATCAAAATTTCAAACCCTTCAGGAGGAAACTACAATTGACCAAATTCATGTGCTATTATTTTCCCTTTGGATTTTATCCTTAGAGGTTTCTAAACACTTGGATTACATCTCAATTTTTCTACTAAAGTTCAACAATAGCTAACCCTTGCCTCAACTTCATCAAAATTCCACATAACATACTTTGTGAGATTCAAAGAAATTGAGACATTGGACATCTAGTTTGGAAATCTAATCAAAGAAGTGTTTGTGGTAAAAAAAAATCACTAAGCAAAGATAAAAAAATTGGCTCTCACATGTGTTAATTCCTCATGATCTCCAAAAAAGTCAAAATCCCAAAATGAAAATCCTTGAGACAAAGTTCAAAATTTAGTAGTCACACTTGAAAGATCATCAAGAAATATACATTAGGAAGTGCAATAAAAAGCAACATATCAAAATAAGAAAAAAATTTGCAAGGTTCTATAGACTCATTCCTTTGAAAAATCTAGAAATGAATGCTTAGTTTGAACCACTTCTTAGTTATAGAGGTCCTTAGAAGTATTGTATGTTCTTCAATACTGAGGTCTAGTAAACAAGTGTCTTTTTTTAGGTGCGTCCTAGGATCAAAATCAAACCTTCATCCATATTTGAACATACAAACCAAAATCATCTCATCATCAACTCTTCAAAAATCTTGGAAAAATTATTCATGTTAAATGCATCCTTCTCCACATATTTGACCAAATTATGAAACCTTGTGAACAAATTCATCCCTTGATAACATCCAACATCTTGGGATTTAAGAGTTCATTACCAATACCATCTTGTTTGGATAAGAGTGTTTAGATGAATCCTTCTTCTCATGCCTAGAAAAATTAGCATCTTGTGAACAATTTAACTCTAGGACAACATCCAACCTCTTAGAGTTTATGAGTCCACCAAAAAACCAAATCCAAAACAAATCAACCCCAAATCAAGTCCTAAAGTTTAACATACCCGTCAATATTTTCTCAAGAGTTCCAATCATCCATCAAACATTCATCTAACATCCATATCATTATCACCCTTTGATCCTTAAATCGTCCTAAAAAATTTCCCCTTTTGTATCTAAAGGTATATCAATCCAAAGAATTAGAGATTCATCTCCCATATTCTTGAAAAATTGATCCCTATTTTAGGGTGCAAACTAGATCCCAACACAAGAAGAACATGGAAGCCAACAAAGAAACACCTACTTCAAGTGACCTAAGTCAAAAAAATATGAAATGAATCCCATTGAATTAAGCAATCCTTTGACTAACTTTCCCTCATCATCACAGACTCCACAAGAGGAAGGCCAAGTGGAGGATCTTATCAATAGTCCCTTTGGGATGTCACACAAGGAAATCACCAAAATAGTTCAAAATCTAGAGAATCATAAGATTATCATCATGATGAGACTCAACCCTTCACTAAACATGCTTGAATTGGCAAAACAGGGGGCTAAATTCCCTTCTGATTTCAACGTAAGTACTATTGTGGAAACATCTTTTGGGGTCACACCCCCAATTTTTTCCACACTCCCCATATCATCTACACCCCCATACCAAAGTATCACTCAAAACATCCCGCAAATCACATCTATTTCTCCAACTCAACCTAATGTTAATAAAGGAAGTGCATTTCTCAATGCCATTCAAACAAACCCCCTTGTCAATAATCAAGACTTGGATGCAAACACTATCTTGGGAAAAAACATCCCCCAAAATCCATTACATACATATATGTCTCTCTCACTTTCCATAATCCCAATTATCCATCATCACCATCCTTTCACACAACATCCCAAACCTCTCTCCCCATAACCTCACAAGGAGAAGGTGGCATATTCAGACTAGGGGGAATTTTTGATACTACACCATTTCCTCAAGAGATCACATCCCTCACATTTTCACCACTCCCACCATTTCCATCATCATCGACACCACTACTTGGCTTAGGGATTCCACCTTTACCAAATATCAATCAAAATCAAACCAACTTCCCAAACATTAATCAAAGCATCACGCCAAACTCTAAAAACTAGTCATCGACATCGCAACAATAGATGACAACTACACAAGAAATCACCATATCATCAACCACCTCCCTAACATCTCAAAACATGATCTCTCAAGGACCAACCAAATCGATTGCACCATCCACCACTCTAAACCCAACCATCAACACGACAACACCTCTCATCACCACAACAAGCACCATTTTGAATCCACCACCACCACCACCACCAACAAGCTCCAATACATCAAATCAATACAACATTGCATTGTAAGTCGCTCAACAAGCTATCTATCAAAAGGAATTCCTGCAAGTACAAAAACAAAAATCCACACAACTAGCTGCTCAACAAGTCACACAACTAGCTGCTTAGCAAGTTGCTCAAGTATTCCAAGCCGCATTACAAGCACAACAATCCCAACAAGATGGTGAAGCCCAAATCTTATTGCAACAACAACAATTGTCTTTGATGGTTTTTCACATCATGTGTTGCCATCAATGAAAAAGGGGGAGATTGTTGAAATTACGATCAAGTTTGGTGGTGTTGTCATTAATGTTGTCATTGATGTCAACACAGTTCAGTATATTGCAGATTGTGCATGTATAATTGAGATATTGTTGAGATGTTGTGAGTACATGGAGTTATCCTTATGATGTTGCAGACGTGCTGAATTGGTGAGTTTCTAAGTGCTTTTGAGAAAATTAATAAAGAAAAAAGTTGTTATGAATGTTTTTAGAATGTGCTTCGGTATGTGCTCTGCATTTCTCCTATGTTGATCCTATGCTTGTGTGGATCTGAAGGTGTGCTAATGGTGATCTATTTGTGAAATCTCATGAGTTATAACTTATTTTTGAATGGGATGTGAATGTTACATTCACTGGTGTGTGAACCGTTATGATAGAGTTACCTTTCTATGACTGGGAGAAATGTTTCTACTCTACAGTCCTTCGCTATTCTATTTCAAATTTTATGGATCCAAAATATGTCTTATAATGGTGTTTTCTTGGTTCTGCAAAGATGTGTGTGGTTTGGTGATCCCAAAGTCAAGTTTTAGAGTTGTATGTGTTTGCATAGTCCAGATGGACTAATGGAAGGAGTTTGGTGTTTGAAGATTGTTGCACTTGCTCTGGATGTATTTGAAGGAACCTGAGATGTTTTCTTGTGCATAATGAAGCATTTTGTGTCATCCATGTGCTATCTTCTTGTTGGGAAGTGTGTACATCAATTTTCATTTGTGTTTTCATTAGGTTTGGCTGACCTAGTGTTTACACTTCATTTAAATAATTAAATTTAATTAAGGAAGCGTTCGTTGATTCGAGACACTATTTTTGGTCTTGGTTAAGTATTTTTATTGGTCCACTCTCATTCCTTTCAGGGTGATGCCACAATAGTGGTTTACAATTTTTGGCCAAATTGGACACTAAAATATTTTTTTGTAACTAAATCTTCACTTTCAGACACCTATAGCGACTAAATCGTGAGGAATTTGAAGATGATGCAAAATAGAGTTTTCTGAAATTTTGTCTATATCTAAATATAATTTTTTCAAGACTTTTGGAATCAGATTGCACTTCTTTTTCCATCTCCCTCAAAAAATATTTTTTTCAGAAAACAACATTTTTAAAAAGTGATGCTCACCGTATAAGGCATAACTTTTTTTCCATGTAGGATAAAATTCTAATTCTTTCGAATTTATATTCATAACTCTGATATCTAGTGCTTCCATTTGGTTAGATATTTTTTTATTGAATATTTTTTCTTTAATCAAGTTTCAAAGTCAAACAAATTATAATTTAGACATAGCGCAACTATATAACATGTAACTTTTTTTGTATGTATCAAAATTCAATTTTTTTCTCTTTGTTGGATCAAGGACTTTAGTATCTAGTGCACTCATATTTTTCAGAATTTTTATTTTATAATATACTATTTTTCCACATGTGAAGAACAAAGATCTTGATTTTTGGTGAAAAACCTATATTCACTAGAAATAAAAAATAAATATAATAATAAAATAAAATTTATTTAAAATTATACTTTTTGGGAAGCTTATAATAAGGACTACATACTTACAAAAAATAAATTTTAAATAAATTCATTTGATCCCCCAAAAGGTAAATCCAAAGTGGGTTTTTATTAGCATTTTGATAGGTGTAAAGGAGACTTTGTTATAGGTATGGTTTAAAACTAGAGGGGTTCTATCCAAGGGGATTTGATTTAAGGTATTTTGATCAAACCCTCTTCAATTGAAATGCTTTAAATGGAACATTTTAAGGCTTAAATCATTATATTTTCTAAAAATATGTGATTTCAACAAAAAATTGTTCCTCCCAGAAATTGTAAACCAGCTTTGTGGGATCAAAATTGAGTTGTCAACTGAATTTAAATTTATGAAATGAGGCATATGTGGCCAACCTTGGAGAAAGTTTCTAAGGTTGAAGATGGTATAAATGCAAGTCGAATTGGGAAGAATTGGATGAGGATGCAAAGTGATGAAGTAAGCCACAAATTAAAAGAGTAGAAGTGTGCAAACGTAAGTTGAGGTTGTGTGTGGGAAATGTTAGTATCAAAATAAAATAACAAAAACAAACCAATACAACATTAAACTAAAGAAAGATAAATAGAATGAAATAAAAGAAATCAAATAGAGCTTCTTTAAAATTGTTCCATTGTTCTCTATCTCCAGTGATTCACTTGAAGCTACTGCTATCAGCTTGTATAAGCAAAGCTTCTCAGAATGACAACCTGTAGAACGAGTATGCAAAGAGAGAGTACTTCTCTATCCTATATGCTGATGGAGTGAAATGTTGATATACAAATATGCACAAGGGCTATGGATTATGAGTGCTATTGAAACTATGATATGAGGTTGATATGCCATGCTATAGAATGCTAATATGTTGGGCTATGCTATGCTAAAAACTAGAATTATATGGATGCTCGAAGGCTGATTGACTATAGTTTTCCCATATGAAAGCTTCTCCTTCTTTCAGAGACCCGACAGTCCCTTTTATAGCTTTTTTGCAGGCAAGAGCCTGGCTGGCAAAGATCAATGGTTGTGAGATTGTTTGGTAACTTTGAATGGTGGGAGATGGAGAGGTTGAGAGGAAGATGGAAGATGTTGGGAGGTTGGAGAGAAGAATGGAGGTTTGTCTTCAACCCATGGGAACAACTTTGCTTAGAAACAAAGAAATTTGTTAGTTTTCTATTTTGAAGTTATTTCACGATTGTTGTAGATAATCCAAATTAAATAAATAAATTTATTTAATTTTATGTGTTATGTGGGTTGGGGGATTTAAAATATTTTTGAAATATTTGATTTGAAGACTATAGAAGACTCAATTAAATATTTGAGATATTTAATTGCAAATAGACTTTAGAAGAATTAATTAAATATTTGGAATATTTAATTGCGAATGGAATTTAGAGAATTTTTAGAAGAGAAGAATATTTAATCTTTATTTGAATTAAAAATCAAGCCAATATTATGTGATAATTAATATAAATAAATCGTAATGTTTATTTAATTAATGAAGCAATGGATAAGAAAGTGATTAAATAAACTTATTTATTTAATCAAAATGAAAAAATGATCAATATAAATAAATTATTTAAATTCATTTATACGTAGATTGAATTTCATAGATTTGATTAAATATTAAAAATATTTAATTAATTACCAGACTATTGAGATGTGACCATTTTTAGATGTATACATTTTGCCCCTCTTTGAAGTGATGTGTTTTACACATTGCTTCAAAGAATTTTGAAATTTGCCCCAGATGTTGATTGTCAAATGTTGATAGGTATAAAAAAAATTGAAATTTTCCCTAGATGCTGATTGTCAAATGTTGATAGGTATATGCCCCCTCGGACGATGAATCGATAAGATTTTGATTTTTGTGAAATTTTTCTAATTTTTAGATTTTTTTGGAATATTTCGATTTAAGATGTCGATTCATCGTTCGAAAATGATAATGTGAAGAAATTGACGTGGAAAGATGTGAGACGAAAAATTGATGACCTAAATTGCCCCAATTTTTCCTTTAAATAGTTTTAAAATGTCATTTTACATGTCATTTTCCCATTTTAACCTAGTAAAAATTATAATTTTGGAGCTCTGGAGTAAGAAAGATGGCACTTCCTACCCACCGGCACTGTTTCGAGTGCATTCGACGACATCAACAGCCAACACACTATGGACCCATGGTATGTACCTTGTTAAACTTTCAGCATTTGAAAATTTTCCATTTAGGACACGTTTTCCAACATTTTTGTACCTTCATGCACTCTTTTAGTGCCTTTTAGTCTTTTTGTAGCACTCTTTATGCTTTTTATAGTGCCTTTCGTCCTATAGCACCCTTGAAAGTTTTTGTAGTGCCCTTGAAGTTTATTGTAGCGCTCTCTATTTCTCAATGCCTATGATGATTTTTGCAGCACCCATTAGGAATTTTTTAGCCCTCTTGATTTCTTAGTGCCTATGATGATTTTTGCAGTGCCCATTAGGATTTTTGTAGTGCTCTTGATTTCTTAGTGCCTATGATGGTTTTTACAGTTCCCATTGCCAATTTTACAATGCATGACCTTGTATTGATTGTTTGCATATTGAGTTGCCCTGATTTTATGATGTTTTGTGTGATTAATTTGTTCCCAAGGTTGTTGGAAAACAAATAATAGCTAATAAATTTGCTCTCAAGTTAATGAAAAGCAAATAGTTGTTTGATAAGTTTTCTTCTAAGGTTGTTAAAAAAACATAGGATTTTGATAAATTTGCTTTCCATGATGATGAAAAACAAATAGGTTGATAAGTTTGCTTCGAAAGTTGTTAAAAACAAACAGGATTTTGATAAATTTATATTCATATTTGATTGATTTTTCATGATGAATTGATATTGATGTTGCTTTGACTTGATGATTCTTCCTATTCAATAGGAGAGATTGAGTGTCTTGCAGTTATGGGAGAAATTCCCAAAGAAATGGATAATGATTATGTAGCTTGGACAGGTGGATAGAGATGTGATTGAGGAATGTGGATTAACCTTGTTACTTGACATGCTTGAGGTATGGCTCAATAGAGCTTTATTGAAAGCACTCACAGAGAGGTGGCACAGTGACACAAACACCTTTCATTTTCTAATAGGAGAGATTATTGTGACTCTTGAGGATGTATATCACATCCTGAGGATTCCAGTGATGGATGAGATAGTGAGATTTGATGTCCGGGAGGCGGGAGGCACTGATGCTTTGAGGCAGCTATTTAGAGATGATAATATTGTAGGATATTATATCCCATGGGGTGAGATTGTGGATTCATATGCACCCTTACCCTCTGTACTTGCAGGGTTCATTGGAGTTGTTTTGTGCCCTAACCATAGGTCGAAGGGCTTTGCAGTTGGGTGGGGTCATGTACTTGAGAGGATGGTGATGTAGGGTACATGGTATGCTTGGGGATCGTGCATGCTTGCACATTTATATGATGAGCTACACCATATTGTTTATGGTGGAGGTCAGAATTTAGCGGTTGGTTGTTTTTTTTATATATATGGGCATGAGAGCACTTTGTCATTATGAGACCATTGACTCAAGGATGACGGCCTGTCGGTTAGCCATACAGATTTAGATATACAGATGTCATTACTCAGCCGAGGTTGGGAAAACTAGATAATTGGCAACATCTTTTGGATGATCTTGATATAGTATGCTAGCGGCCCTATGTAGATTGTGAGGCATGGCCAAAGGATGCTAGGGAGATGCCTTATGTCTTTATTGCTAGATATCTGATTGGTCATACTCATGGGATTATTGAGAGGTTTCTTCTTGGTCGAGTGTGGTGACAGTATGGTCAGCCTCAGTATATGCCATAGGGTTCATCTATTTATGCATGTCGATAGTAGGAGGTTATAGTGTGGGGTCCGCAGATTTCATATGATGTAGCAATGGTAGAGTTCACGAGTTTGGGAGCACAGATGTGGGAGTATAGAGATGATATTCTTGACGGGGGGATGACTTTAGAGTATGGTCAGTATGTGTTGGAGCATCTTGCGCCATGATTATTTGATCCTAATGAGCCTGCCACTCTATTTGCAGAGTAGAGACCACAGATAGGTGGACATAGATGACAATGAGAGGTAGCTTCAGAGAGTGATGACTCTGAGGAGGATGATGATGATGAGTCAAATGGAGATAGAGATGGCAGTGATGAGGAGAGTGGGGGTGATAGTAGTGGAGGAGGTGGCAGAGGTGGTAGAGGTAGCGGTAGAGGTGGTGGTAGAGGTGGTGGCAGAGGTGGACTGTGGATGAGACATTTAGCTCCATCATCTTTAGTTGATCCAGTGGTTTTGAGTCAGATAGCTACCTTGCAGAGTAGAGTGCAGAGCTTACAGGGTCAGTTAAAGCACAGGCATAGGCCTTGGTTACATAGCTAGAGAGATAGTTGACTACAATGATGGCTGAGAGAGATACAACCAGACAACAGGGTGAGGAGGCCATGGCCCTAGATGAGAGTCTGTAGAGAGCAGCAGGAGATAGCATGGTGAGAGAGCTAACCAAAGTCATTTGGGAGGTAGAGTTCTATAGAATCAAACACCATCATGTAGTGAGAGAGAGTTATACACAGTCTCAGTCTACACATAGTTACTCTCGGGGTACCACCAGGGGTGTATCATAGCCATTACCTCCAAGAGGTCCGTCAGGTGCAAGTGGAGTAGGTCCATTAGGTGTAGGTGGGATAGGTCCCAGACTAGCACCATCAGAGGATAACACTTCATAGTGCTTTTTGTATGATGTCTTATTGATACTTTGTTGAGACATTTGTATATATACTGATATGGTCCCATTTTTTATGATATTATGTCATACATAGTTGACATCTTTGTACATTTGACATTCATTTTTGAGATATATGATATGCAACGATTATTTGTTTGTGCAATGAGTATGTGTACCCTTTTTATGTGATGGATATCTATTTTATTTATGCATGATGTTTATGATATGATTTGTGATGTTATGCTCATGATGTATATGAATGCTTTCTATTTTTTATATATGATTTATGATGTGATGTATGATGTATAGAAACAAACAAAATGATATTTTGTGAAAATGAAAATGCAAAAAAAGTGATGTGAAGATTATGATGTATGCTTTATTATTTTTCTAATGCAAATATGTATGAAAAATGTATGTGATGATGTTTTTGTGAATGCCAAATATACTTTGTCATTTATTCAAAAGATATGAAAATTTGATACTTTTCCAGCTTTTGGGAAAAATCTATAAATGCCTGATGCAATTTCTAAAATGAATGTAATCTATACTAAACATGCAGGGTATCTGTACAACATTGCCATTCTAAGAGCTTAGTTGTGCTTTTTGTGTCATCATAGAGCATTGAAATGTTGAAAGTTAATACAAGCATCAAAGGGTATGTTAGCACCAGTGATGACCTGAGTATTGCTTTCATGATTTTTGATATAGCAAGATAATACAAGCATCTAGGTATAATTGAACCGAGATGACCTAAGTATCGCTTGTATAAACATACAAGAATTAACCCGTTTCCCATGCAAATTCTAAAATGTCATCAATGATACTTAGTAGAGCATGTCTCGTGACCAATTTGCATAGTACTAATGATTCACTTAGAAATAGTAAACAAAGAAAAAATCATGCTCCTTCCTTGATTTTCTAGTTCAGTACATCATTGAATTGCTCCAGAAATATGATAGAAAATCAACCAACAATTAATTTTTTTTCTAAAGTATTCCAAACATTATTCAGATTAAGATCATCCAACTTGGTTATCAACATCAATGTTTATGTTTTGATTTGTGTTGTTTTGATCATTTTGTTTGATTTCATTGGCGTTGAGTGATTTTTTTGGTGTTGTGGTTGATTTGATGTGTCAATGTATGTTGTGTTTTGTCAAACCATCATTTTTTCATTTGTGATGTTCTAAAGGTTTGTTGCCCCTCTCTTATTTAGTCTATGTTTCTACCCCCAGTGTAGACACAACTTAAATATTATAGATATATAAAAAATTCATTAGGCCATGGTGAAACACAAAGATTCCTATTGCATGATATGGATATAATAGATATGTACAGATGATAGATATGGATAGATGATGTCATAAAGTGAATGCAAGACATAAACTAATAGATAGAGGAGCCTATTTTTATCACAAGTAGTGCCTGTTTGCCATGTTTTCACCACTTGTTTTTATTGCACTTTTTTGTTTCTTCAAGACATTTTTTGGTTTATATATATATATATTTTTAAGGACTTTTTTTTTTAATTTTTATGTATTTTTTTAGGACTTTTTCTGATTCAAATATAGAACTTCTTCAAATGAATGTTGTTGACCGGTTCTTCAAAAAGGTCCCCTTCTGATGTAGATAACTAATATGCTCGAGGACCATATGTTGTAATGATGACAAATGGACTAAACCAATTTGGTTCAAATTTTCCTTGTAATGATGACAAATGGACTAAACCAATTTGGTTCAAATTTTCCTTTCTTTTCTCTATCTTGTTGATTGCATGGATTTTCTTTCAAGACTAAGTCACCTACTTGAAACTTTTGTGATTTAACTCTGTGATTGTAGCTATGGGACATAACTTTTTGATAACCCTTCAAATGATCAGCTGCATGTTGATGTATTTCATCTAACAGTTATATCTCTTGCAGACGAGATACTCAGTAGTCTTCATCATTTATCAATCCCTTGAGTGAGACCCTGAGCGAAGGTATTTCAACTTCTAGTGGTAAGATCATTTCTGCTCCATATACCAAGGCATATGGGGTAGCTCCTGTTGGCGTGCAAATGCTGGTTCTGTATGCCCACAAAGCTGGATTTAACTGGACATGCCAATCAAGACCGACATCATTTACCATCTTCTTCAAGATGTTCAAGATTGTTTTGTTTGAAGCTTCTTCTTGACCATTTCCCTGTGGATAGTAAGGTGTAGACAACTTGTGTTGGATGTGAAATCTTTCACAAAGTTCATCAACATCCTGATTCTTGAAAGGCCTCCCATTATCAGTGATGATAAAATTAGGAATTCCATATCGACATATGATCTAATTCAGAATAAATGAAGAGATTTGTTTATCAGTCACGGTCGTCAAAGGAACAACTTCGATCCATTTTGTAAAATATTCTGTAGCCGTGATGATGAATTTATGCCCATTTGATGATGGAGGATGAATTTTTCCAACAAGATCTAGTCCCCACTGAGAAAAAGGCCATGTCAGAATGAAAGGTTGCAGTTCCTGTGTAGGTGCATGAATAATATTCCCATGGATCTGGCATTTAGAGCACTTTTTGACAAAAGTAAAAGATTCCTTCTCCATGGTAGGCCAATAATATCCCATTCTAACAAGTTTCGTGGCTAAGGTTAAACTGCTTGAATGAGTTCCACAAATACCACTATGAACCTCTTGTAAGGCTTTTTCAAATTTGTCGTGTTCAAGACATCAAAGAAGCATACCATCAAGACCACGTCGGTAAAGGATATCAGCGATCAAGGTATAGCGAGATGATTGGCGTATGAAATTCATTTTTTGGTTTTGGGATAAGTCTGGAGGTAAGGTGTTATTTTTCAGGTAGGTATAAATCTTTCCATATAAAGGTGAATCAGAGCCAGTTAAATGGCATATGAGTTGGGTTTCAGGATTATCATAGGCAGGAGAAAACAATTGTTCCACCAAGAATTCGTACCGTTTTTTATTTTTTGATAATTGTAACAAGGAAGCAATTGTATCCATTGTATATGCAGCTTTATTATCAATCCTTGAGATTTGTGAAAATTTGATTGCCACAAAATTCTTTTTAAAATCATCCACCATGTTCTTGTAAGGTAGCAGCTTATCATCTTTAGTCTGATAATCACCATTGATTTGATTAATGACAAGTTGTGAATCACTATAGACTTGCATCTCTATAATCTGCCATTCTAATGCTATCTTCATTCCTGTGAGCAATGCTTCATATTCAACTACGTTATTTGTAGAGGGAAACATCAATCGATATGATTTTGGAATAGTATGTCCTTCAGGTGTGACAAAAAGAATCCCTGCCCCTGAACCATGTTGCGTGTAAGATCCATCAAAGTACAATCTCCATGATTTCGTAATTGTTACTGTGAAGATGTCTGCATCAAGAAATTCAATATGCATTGGGTTTTCTTCTTGTAAAGGTGCTTTGGCCAACAGATCTGTGATGACCTGTCCTTTTATAGCTCTTTGATCTACATAGTGAATGTCAAACTCACTTAAGATCATTATCCATTTTGCAAGTCTTCCTATTAAGGTAGCTTTGCTTAAGAGGTATTTTAATGGATCGATTTTGGTTATCAGCTTAACTATATGAGCCAACATATAGTGTCACAACTTTTGGGAAGCAAATAATACTGCTAGGCAATATTTTTCAATGAAAGTGTAGTTTAATTCATGACTTGTTAAAGTTTTTTTGATATAGTATATGGCTCTTTCTTTGCCTGGAGAATCCTCCTGTGCTAGTAATGCTCCCAAAGATACTTTTGTTGCTGAAATATAGAGTATGAGCGACTTTCCTGGAATTGGTGGAATTAAAACTGGTGGATTCATAAGATATTGCTTGATCTAATTAAATGTTGCTTCACACTTTTCCTCCCATTTTAATGGGACATTTTTTATGCAATAGATGTGTAAATGGTAAGCTTTTGTCTGCCAGTTGAGCTATAAACCTCCTGATGGATTGTAGTCATCCTTGCAGTGACCAAAGCTGACTGATATTTCATGGTGGTGGCATGTCCATTATAGCTTGTACTTTTCCTAGATCAACCTCTATGCCTCTCTCTGAAACAATGTATCCTAGGAGTTTTCTAGATTTAACGTCGAAGAAACATTTCTTTTGATTGAGTCGAGCATTGAACTTCTCCTTTCTAAAAAAGATATTTGACAAGATTTCTAGATTTCCTTCTCTTGTGTTAGATTTGGCCAATAAATCATCCACATAGTCTTCCATGAAGGTGTGCATCATGTCATGGAAAATGGTGGTCATTGCTCTTTGATAAGTCACTTCTGCATTTTTAAGCCCAAATGGCATGACATTCCAACAATAGGTACCCTAAGGGCATGTGAAAGTTGTTTTGTCTTGATCCTTTGGTGCAATCTTTATCTAGTTGTATCCTAAAAATCCATCCATTAATGAATACATTGCATGGCCAACAGTTAAATCAACAATCATATCTATGTTTGGCAAATGGAAGTCATATTTGGGACATGCTTTGTTCAAATCTCTGAAATCTGTACAAATTCTAATCCTTCCATCTGGTTTTGAAATAGGTATGATATTGGAGATCCATTCTGCATAGTCAATAGATCAAATGAACCCAACATCTAAAAGCTTCTTTAACTCTTCTTTAACCAATAATGCCACATGTGGATGCATTTTTCTAAGTTTTTGCTTCACACGTTTTTCCCCTGTGTTTATAGATAGATGATGCATTATCAAATTAGGATCTAACCCTAGCATATCAGCATATGACCAAGCAAAGTTGATTTGATTCTCCTTCAAGAACTCTCTGAATTTTAGTACTTCTATTGTTAATGATGCTGCAAGTTGCAAAAATTTTGGCTGCTTTGTTCTACCTATGTTGATTGATTTTGTTGGCTCAATCAAAACATAATATCTTTCTTGATAATATTTGGGAAGAGTGTCAAGTTTCTCATCCTTCAGTGCCTCAAAAAGGTTTTCATCATCGGATTTGCTCTTTATTTTTCTCTTGTTGTGATCTACCAGTGTCATTTTTTGGTTTTCACCAATAGATCTATCTTTTATTTCATTTATTTTGCAGCTAAGAGACTTGACACCCTCCTTATCAAAATCTTGAGTATGAGATTCTTTGATGGAACACTTGTTTTCTTGATTAGATGAACAAAGGAAATTTACAATATCCTCATCATCAGGGAATGTAGGGATATGGATAGGTACATCATTGTCCCAATCAATAAGTCTTGGATAAACTAAAGGTATGGGATCATTATTTTGGGTAAGATCTTGAGCTGTGAAAGTCATGATATGGTTGTCATTTTCATGATGGACAAGGTCTATGATGGTATTTTCCTGTCGATTATCAATCTCATTAAAATGTGTGTGGAAAATGTTAGTATCAAAATAAAATAACAAAAACACACCAATGCAACATTAAAATAAAGAAAGCTAAATAGAATGAAATCAAAGAAATCAAACAGAGCTTCTTCAGAATCGTTCCATTGTCCTCTATCTCCACTGATTCGCTTGAAGCTGCTGCTCTCAAATTGTATAAGCAAAGCTTCTCAGAATGACAACCTGTAGAACGAGTATGCAAAGAGAGAGTACTTCTCTAGCCTATATGTTGATGGAGTGAAATGTTGATATATAGATATGCATAGGGGCTATAGATTATGAGTGCTATTGAAACTATGATATGAGGTTGATATGACATGCTATAGAATGCTAATATGCTAGGCTATGCTATGCTAAAATCTAGAATTCTATGGATGCTCAAAGGTTGATTGACTATAGTTTTCCCGTATGAAAGCTTCTCCTTCTTTCAGAGACTCGACAGTCCCTTTTATAGCTTTTTTGTAGGCAAGAGCCTGGTTGGCAAAGATCAATGGCTGTGAGATTGTTTGGTAACTTTGAATGGTGGGAGATGGAGAGGTTGAGAGGAAGATGGAAGATGTTGGGAGGTTGGAGAGAAGAATGGAGGTTTGTCTTCAACCCACAAGAACAACTTTGCTCAGAAATAGAGAAATTTGTTAATTTTTTGTTTTGAAGTTATTTCACGATTTTTGTAGATAATCCAAATTAAATAAATAAATTTATTTAATTTTATGTGTTATGTGGGTTGGGGGATTTAAAATATTTTTGAAATATTTGATTTGAAGACTATAGAAGACTCAATTAAATATTTGAGATATTTAATTGCAAATAGACTTTAGAAGAATTAATTAAATATTTGGAATATTAATTGTGAATGGAATTTAGAGAATTTTTAGAAGAGAAGAATATTTAATCTTTATTTGAATTAAAAATTCAAGCCAAGATTATGTGATAATTAATATAAATAAATTGTAATGTTTATTTAATTAATTAAGCAATGGATAAGAAAGTGATTAAATAAACTTATTTATTTAATCAAAATGAAAGAATGATCAATATAAATAAATTATTTAAATTTATTTATACATAGATTGAATTTCATAGATTTGATTAAATATTAAAAATATTTAATTAATTACCAGACTATTGAGATGTGACCATTTTTAGATGTATACAGAGGCAACAATACTTCATTGTGTTAGATTCTTGAAGGCAATGAGCTAAAAGTTTCTGCAATCTTTTGATTAAGGTTGTGGATGTGTGTTAATTGTTGTGGTGGATATTTTGTTTTCTTTTGTATCAGTAGGTAGTGAGCCTCCTTGTTGGATAGTGAGTCATTTTTGTGGGCAGTGAGCCTTTGTATCTAGACAGCGAGTCCTCTTCTGGGAAGTGAGCCTTTGTAATCAATTTTTGTATCTCTTTATATTGTGGGTTATTCCTCACCATGGTTTTTCTCTCATTGGGTTTTCCATGTAAAAAATTGGTGTTCATTGTGTTGATTTTAATTTTTATTATTTGTGTTTTATGTTCATACTTAATAATAGAATAGTGTGGTTGTGGAATTGATAAGTGTTGAAGTTTTAAGTTTGAATTTTTGTGACAACTGATTCACCCCCCCTCTCAATTGTCCTATTCCTTTTGAAAATTCATACAAGAACACTTATTTTTTATGCACATGCACCCTTTAGTGAAACAAACACTTAAAAATTTGGTAATATCTATTTAACATGTGTTGTACAAATTTATAGAGTATTAAAAATTGTATAAAATTTCTATACCATCTTTAGCAGGTTTTCATTCTAAAAATTCTTACTATCAATTGATCAACATAATTGTTTTGTGTAGTAGTGTATGCACACTCTATGTGGTATATATGCTCTATGTAATAATGCATGTGCCTAGGGAAGGTTATTTCCTTGAATTTTAGATCTTTCTTTCTAACTACAACCCTTTTTGGCATGTATCTTGATTGTTTATATTGTTTGCTAACCATTTGTCAACTCTCATTTTATTGATGATTCCATTTGCTTATTTCACAAATTGGCCTCAAAAGTGACATTTGATATTTTGGATCTCTTTTACACCATTTCAAGTTATAAATTTGGCATGCACAAATCTGACCTCTTAATGATCTAACCTATTAAAAATAAAATTTTGAGCTAGATCAATAAGTTCTTATCTATGTCTAGATGCATTCAAGTAGTTATAAATTAGCAAGCACTTCATAATATTTGAGATGCTATAAATTAGCAAGCACTTCTATATTACTTTTGGAAAAGAAATTACAAGTTAATGTTTTATTCTCTTTATATGTATACTAAAATTCTTAACTTGGCATTATTGTTTAGCCTTGGGGTATGTGCAGGATCATCATGGAAAAAATAGGCCCTTAAGTGGCAAAAAATTTAGAAAAATTAGAGTTAGACAACTTGACGTAAAAATTTGAATAAGTTATCTGTATTTTTTCAAAAATATGTAAAAAATAGAATTTGTAGAAAATTGAATGTAGTTTCTAAACTACTAGGTTTATTTTTTAAAACAAAATCTTTTTTGAAAATTTGAAATTTCAATGCAGAGTATTTAAATTTCGTGGAAAAAAGAAGTAGGTGTCTGTCTGACCACCCTAACCACAATAAAATGATAATATTTTTTATAAGATTTTAGATATAAGTAGAGGGGCTCATGTCCCGATGTGATGCATATTTTTTTGTAATTTTTTTCCAAGTAAATAATTAATTATGATTTTTTTATTACAACTTTTAAAAAATATAAAAACTCATACATCTAACCACCTTAACTTGGTCAAAACTTAATGAAATTCAATTTTTCTTTTTTTAATCCTATAGTATACGAAGCATAGAATGTGACACATGTTTTAGATTCAAAAAATGTGATACTATTTGAAAGTTATTGACATTTTTCAATAAGCCTATCAATCAAGACTTTAGTCATAATTCAAAGAGAAAATGAATAATAATTATTTATTAAATTTAAAGTAAAGAATAATTTATATTGGTGGAAAGCTAAGAATATACTTTAAAAACCCTTTTCGTTTCATTAATTTTGGGTTAAAAAAAGTTGTCAGCCACATACCCTACAAATACCCATCATATCGCCACTTTTTGGCCCATCATGATCTTGCACATACCCCTTGGTTCCACTCCTATTATTATTATTATCTTTTTTATCACAATATGTAAATGTTGATAAATTTTTTTTTTTTTTAATATTTAAATTACATAATTGTAATTGTATTTTTCACTTCTTCTTTTTAATTATGTAATTATGATAGTGTAATTAGAATAATCAAACTATTTTCATTTAGTTTTTTGTTTGCATTGATGTGAGTGTCATAATGCTATAACATGTATTAAAACAACTAAGATATTTTTGTGTTAGATTTGGCTCATAAACATATTCATCCCTATTTTACTCTCATTTGTGCTCAATCCCATGCATTCACACTTTCAATTTAAATTGTCACTTTATCCTTTTAACTATTTTAAAAAATGTAAGATAATTGCAATTAATCCCATAAAACAAAAAAATAACCTTAAACCCATTATCAAATTTAAATTTGAAATATTCGAGCCTAATCATTGAGACAACCTTTAACACATTACATATAACATAATGCTTAAAGACATAATATTGAGAAAGAAGAAGAGTAAAGGTAACTTAAAATAATTTTCACCATATTCCAATGACATAACAAGCCTCCCATTCACATGATGTTCTGCCACTTTAAGTCTAATCCACTCATCTTTAGTGGAACAACTGTATGATAGGAGATTCCTATAAGGAAATTTTTGTTCTATTTTTAGTTTTAAACCATTCAAATGTATGTGGAGAGTTGGGGACAACTCATGTGATGAGGAATGAAAGCTTGAATTGAGTGATGGGTGAATGACACCCACTTTGGAAAAAAGTAGCGGACAACATTAATTTAAGTCTTTTGAATATTTTGTAAAGTGAAGAGTCACTGAAAATTTCTTGGTTTTCTATTTTCGAAATACCTTAAGATGTTATGGCTCAAAAAAAACTTTCTTGGAAAGAAGAAATGTTAGTATTTTAAAGGTGAAATGTTTTATATTGTTGAGTGAATAAAATGTGAGCTGCACATGAAAATAAATGCAAGTAATGTAATAGGAGTATGAGAGAAGTGAATTTAATATTCACTTTATAAATATAAAATGTTATGTGCAGGGAGTTAAATGAGGTAAAAACTCAAATATTAAAGTTGGAAAGCTTTAATAACTAGAAGTAAAGTATAAAGTAAAATATTTGCAGCCAGAGTATTGCATAAGGGCAAAACAAAATTTTCATGGGCAGAGAGACATTTTTTCACACAACTAAGTGAAATGGAATTTCATCACATGGTAGAATTTTCTATTGCTTCACAACAGACAACAAAGGTAAATGAAGAGGCAAATTCAGTTGGAAGAGAGATGAGCGATGCTTTGAGAATTTTTTTTGATCAACAGGAGAGAATTTTCTAGATTGCATCTACGAATTAGATTGATCTTAGGGCTACTTTTATTTCTCTTTTATTCTCTTATTCTCTCATTGTAGAGGAGAAATTTGGGATTCCAATTTCTAAAAGCTCTGTAAGTTAGGCAGAAGTTTTGGGAAGAATTGTATAGCTAGGAGAAATGTAGTTAATTCATTAAATCTTAAAGTGTTTGTTTTGAATTGTGCTCTCATGTTTATATTTTAGTTGATAATTGTCTCCATTTTTGAGATGTATTACTCTTATGGATTCTGTAATTAGAGAAATTTCTATTAGATTGCAAATAGCATAAAACCATTAAATCTCTAACAACAATAGAGAACAATAGAATGCAAGAAGCAAAATAAGATGAGAGTATGAAACAAATTCACCTAGTCTTCAAGCCTCCATTGATTCACCTCCATTGGCCTTCTCCATCTTGCTGAAATGATATAATTGCCCTCAAATTTGAAGTGCAACTATAACCTATGACAAAGCTAAGCAAAATATTGAAGTAATGTGATTGCTCAAGTGCTCAAAAGCTCTCAAGCATGCTCAAAATAACTTGTGTGTGTGTAAAATGACTTGGAAGGGGGCCTTTTAAAGAATTCCAAATGGTGAATGGATGGATAGGATTAAAAGTTGGTGAAGCCCTAAGATCAACGACTAGGATTCAATGTGATAAGGATGATTAGGGTTAGGGCAACATTAGGTCAAAGTTAGGGCAAGCCTTTAAATGAAGGGTTGGGATTTAATTGGAGATAACCAAATCAATGGTGGAGAAAAATAGGTAGTTGGCATAATAGAAATTATTTAATTTGTGGAGAATCTTGACTTATGAATTAAATAATGATTTAATTCATAAATGGGAATGAGACAAAAGAGAATAAATAATCATTTTAATTATTTATTTGGTGAGATGAAAAGTGGGCTAAATAAATAAGTTTATTTGATTTAAGGATAAATGATAATGTTATGGAGGAAATAAGGATTAATTAGTGACGTGTTTAAATAAATAAATGTAATTTATTCATTTAAATAATCATGGAGGAATGGACATGATCAGATAATTGAATTATATGAGGGAGAAGCCTGGCCATCATAGAAAAATATGGTTTACAAGCGGAGGCCATTTTTACGTGTCTACATTTTGCCCCTCTTTGACATGATGCAGTTTATCGCATTGTGTCAAAGAACAAGTAAAAAAAAAAATGCCCCAGTTTGAAAGTGAGGAGAGGAAGGATGACGAGGAGGTAGTGGTATGCCCCCTCGAGAGGACAGGCAGGTTGAAAGAACGTGAGTGTGCTCTCGAAATGGATGAGAGGAGTAGAGGATGAAGGAATAGAAGAAATGTTAGCGTGGAAACCATGGATGTGATGATGAAAAAGGAATACTTCAATATTTTGCCAAATAACATCATAGGTGTTGCATAATCATCATTGGGCAGTAAAATGTGACAAATGGACAACAAACACCATGATATGACATAGACCAAGGTGTGCAAGGTCGTCCACTTGTAAAAACAGACAGCAAAAGACAAGGAATGTCCTAACTCATACTAAAGGCCAAGTTGCCCCAGTCTTTTTGTCAAGACACACCAAAGACAACAATCAAGGAAAATTAGGTCATGAGACATCATTGCACCTCTAAATCCTTCATGGGACATCCTTGAGGTAGCTAGTAACATGACCAAGAGTCAAAACAAAAAATATAAAATAAAATAGACCAGAAAAATCAACAGCCATTCAATATGTTTGCCAAGATTTGTGTGTCAAAGGTTGATTGTGTGACAGTTTGACAATTTGACAATTTGAAGAGTCTGATAGTATTGACGTTTTGACGATGCATGTCATCAGGAAAGACACATCCTGAAAAGGCCAATGACTATGTGATGAAGCCTATCATCAGGAAGGACACATCCTGAAAAGGCCAATGACTATGTGATGAAGCCTATCATCAGGAAGGACACATCCTGAAAAGGCCAATGACTGTGACAAAGCCTGTCGTCAGGAAGGACACATCCTGAAAAGGCTAATGAAATTTTGACTTGGTCCAATTCCAAGAAGGACACATCTTGAAGGGGACCATAAAGTGACTGGGTTGACATTGTGTTGGCAATTTGACGAATGTTTGGCTTGATGACTGACTGGGCTATGTTGTCCATTGATTTGAATGTTGATGTGCAAATGACGGTCTTGTTTTTGAGTGTGACTATGTCTGACTTATTTGACCGACATGACGAACCCTAAAGGACTGACCTAGGTGGCCTCGGGGGCTCATCGACAGATGGCCTTGCCTACGTCATGCACTCAGAGACCTCATAGTTCGACTGGGATAAACAGACACATTGAAGACAAATTGACATGTGTTGACTTGACCTGACAAACCCTAAGGGACTGAACCTAGGGGGCCTCGGGGGCACATCGACTGATGGCCTTGCCTACGTAGCAAATGCGCAGAGACCACGTAGTTCGACGGGGACAGACGAACAAATTGAAAATGAAATGACATGTTTTGACTTGACCTGACAAACCCTAAGGGACTGAACCTAGGGGGCCTCGGGGGCACATCGACTGATGGCCTTGCCTACGTCGTGCACTCAGAGACCTCGTAGTTCGACTATTGGCAAAGAATAACATGACTGAAATGACTAACTTTGACTCTATTTTTGGGACTTGTGATGTTATTTGGATGTTTTTGTGCTTTCTTTAGGACATTTTTCAATTTTTAGGTCTTTTTTAGGACATTTTTCAAATTTTTAGGTCTTTTTTCAAGACATTTAATAATTTTTAGGATTTTTTCAGGACTTTTTATGATTTTTAGGATTTTTTCAGGATTTTTTAGGATTTTTAGGATTTGTTCAGGACTTTTTATGATTTTTAGGATTTTTTCAGGACTTTTTATGATTTTTAGGATTTTTTTCAGGACTTTTTATGATTTTTAGGATTTGTTCAGGACTTTTTCAATTTTCAAGACCATGTGCAAGACCCACTACAGTCTCATGATAAAATATTGCCCCTAGTCAAGTTGATGGAAAGGACATGACCAGTATGGACGATAGGCGATGCACAAGACTTCGATGTCAATCACTGTCGGCCATGGAAAGAAATGTCGTGATGTCAGGGTGAAACGTTGTGAAAAATCTTAGCAAAATGGATGTTTATTATGGACGAAGGTAGATAGAGTGATAGTAGATGTCAAAGCAATGACCAACTACACATGGTGCCTGCTTGCTAGGTTTTCACCATGGTACTTATCCAAAGCGCCTGTTTACCAGGTTTTCACTGTTGGATGCATTATTTCTCTTTATTTTTGTCAATTTTTATTTATTTTATTTATTTATTTATTTATTATTTTTTTTTTTTAATGTTTTGGTTATCGGCCAGACTTTCTGATGCTATGTATAGAACTTGCGTAAATGCAGACTGTTGATTGGCTCTGTTAATTGTTCACCATCTGGAGTAGCCAACTGATATGCGCCAGAACCAAATGATGCAGTGATGATGTACGGACCCAGCCAATTGGGCTCAAACTTGCCTGGTTTTTCTCTGTCGGACTGATTCTTAGGATTCTGCATGAGAACCAAGTCACCAATGTCAAATTTTCGAGTCATCACTCTTTTGTTGTAGCTTCTACAAAGACGATTTTGATATGCCTGTAAGTGGTTCAAGGCATTATGTCTGCGTTCATCTAGCATTTCTAATTCATGCAGTCGTGACTGTCGATATTCTTCATCAGTGATTAGACCTTTCATAGAGACTCGTAGGGATGGAATTTCGACCTCTATGGGCAAGATGGCTTCAGCTCCAAACACGAGGGAAAATGGAGTGGCTCCAGTGGGAGTACGGATGCTAGTGCGATATGCCCACAAAGCAGGATTGAGTTGTATGTGCCAGTCACGACCAGCATCATTGACGGTTTTCTTAAGAATTTTGATGATTGTTTTATTGGATGCCTCAGCTTGACCATTTCCTTGTGGGTAGTAAGGCGTGGAGAAGTGGTGTCGGATATGGAAGCGTTCACAAAGTTCACGGACATCTTGATTTTTGAAGGGACGACCGTTATCTGTGATGATGGATTGTGGAATGCCATATCGACAGATGATATAGTTGAGGATAAACTTGGAAATTTGTTTTCCGGTAATGTAAGTGAGCGGGATGGCTTCGATCCACTTAGTAAAGTACTCAGTGGCGGTAATGATGAATTTGTGGCCATTAGATGAGGTAGGATGGATCTTGCCCACAAGGTCGAGTCCCCATTGTGCGAAGGGCCACAGGAGATGTAATCGGCCGAAGTTCTTGTGCTGGTGCATGAATCAAGTCACTGTGTATCTGACATTGGTGACACATTCTGACAAATTCAAGTGCATCTTTCTCAATGGTTGGCCAGTAATACCCAAGTCTCATTATCTTTTTGGCTAAAGTAGGACCACTTGAATGGGATCCGCATATACCCTCATGTACCTCTCGCAAGGTCGTTCGTGCTTCATCAGTGTCAAGACATCGAAGAAGGGAATTATCAAAGCTACGTCGGTAAAGGGTGTCACTGAGGATGGTGTATTTGGCAGCTTTTTGGATAAAGGACTTTCGTTGGTTATTGGATAGGTTGGAGGGAAGGGTTTGGGACCTGAGGTAGTCATAAATGTCTTGATACCATGGAGAATTGGGACCAACAAGCTCGCAAACCATCTCTGATTCTGGTATGTCATATGCAGGAACCAAAAGCTGTTCTACCAAGAATTCAAATTGAGGCACATTACTAGGAATGTCTAGAAGAGAGCCAATTGTGGCCATTGCGTCTGCTGCCTTATTTTGTGTTCTTGGAACTTGCTCAAAAGTCACCATGTGAAAATATGTTTGAAAGCTGTCAACCATTCGTTTATAAGGCATTAATTTCTCGTCCTTAGTGTCATAGTCATCATTGACTTGGTTAATGACCAATTGAGAATCGCCATAGACATGAAGTGTTCTAATTTTCCATTTGATGGCCATTCTGAGTCCTGTGACAAGTGCCTCATATTCTGCCACATTATTTGTACATGGAAAAGCAATGCAGAAGGACTTAGGAATGGAGTCTCCTTGAGGGGTGATAAATAATATTCCTGCCCCCGATCCATGATTAGTATGGGATCCATCAAAATATAGCCGCCAAGGTGACTGAGGTTCGGTCTGAAATATTGACTCATCTGGAAAGTCTGCTACTAGTGGATGATCACCCTGTATAGGCGCATTTGCCAGTTGGTCTGCTATCACTTGTCCCTTTATCGCCTTTCTTTCAACATATTGAATATCATACTCGCTCAAGATCATTACCCATTTTGCCAGGCGACCTATCAATGCTGCACGACTTAGGAGATATTTCAGGGGATCAATCTTCGCCACTAAGTGTGTCTGGTGATTCAGCATGTAGTGTCTTAATTTCTGAGCAGCAAAGACAACTGCTAGGCAAGCACGTTCGATGGTTGTGTAATTTAGCTCATATCCGACCAGTGTCCTACTGATGTAGTATATGGCCCTTTCCTTTTCTTCATGGTCATTCTGTGCCAGTAATGCCCCCAGTGCTGAAGTTGTTGTAGAAATGTATAGAATCAAAGGTTTCCCTTCAATTGGTGGCATTAACACAGGTGGTGACAGTAGATAATTCTTTATTTGTTGGAAGGCCTCCTGACATTTATCTGTCCACACAAAAGGGATACTTTTGCGCAAAAGATACTGAAATGGATGACACTTGTCTGCCAATTGTGCTATGAAGCGTCGGATAGATTGTAACCTGCCTTGCAATGTCCTGAGTTCGCTTATCCCTCTTGGAGGAGGCATGTCTAATATGGCTTTCACCTTGGCAGGATCGACCTCAATGCCTCTACGAGAAACAATGTACCCCAAAAGTTTGCCGGATGTTACGCCAAAGACACATTTCTTTGGATTCAAGCGAACCTTGTATTCTTCTAGTCTCTTGAAAATTTTGTCTAACACCCTCAAGTGGTCTTTTCGTGTCAAAGATTTTGCCAAAAGGTCATCTACATAATCTTCCATGATCTGGTGCATCATGTCATGGAATATGGTTGTCATGGCTCTCTGGTATGTGGCACCTGCATTCTTAAGACCAAAAGGCATGACGTTCCAACAGTATGTGCCCCAAGGACATATGAAGGTTGTTTTGTGTTGATCTTCAGGGGCAATACGGATCTGATTATAACCAGAAAAACCGTCCATGAGGGACAACATCTCATATCCTGCTGTAAGGTCCACTATGATATCGATGTTTGGCAAGGGAAAGTCATCCTTTGGACAAGCTTTATTCAGGTCCCAAAAATCTGTGCAGATACGGATTTGGCCATTTGGCTTTGTGACTGGTACAAGATTTGATATCCATTCGACATAGTCTATGGACCGTATGAATCCCACATCTAACAATTTCTTAAGTTCTATTTTCACTAACAAGGCGATCTGTGGGTGCATCTTTCGCAGCTTCTATTTCACTGGCTTGGCCTATGGAAATAATGGCAAATGGTGCAAGACAAGTTCTGGATCCAACCCAGGCATATCGGCATAAGACCATGCAAAGTTGACCTTATGCTCTGAAAAGAATTTGTGGAACTCAGGTTTCTCTTCCTCTGTCAAAGATGCCGCAAAGAGGACCATCTTAGGATCTTCTGCTGTAGATATGTTTACTTCTATAGTGTCTTCTATGAGCATGGCCGATTTTTCTTGAGTTACGGGGAGAAAGTCCAATTCTCCATCCTTAGGCGCGTCCTTTATTTTTACTACTTTACCATCAGAAGGTGCCTTGCGGTTTTCACCTAAAGACATGTCATTTTTTTCCTTATTTTTATTTTTCATTTTCTGACTAGAGGATGGAGCAGTCTCCCCAAAGTAAGCGGCACAATCTAGGTCAATGGAAAATCCAGCCTTGTGGTCTCCACTTGGTATACCCTCACGCAGTCCCATGAATTCTGCAATGGCCTCATCATTTTGAAATATGTCCATAATTGGCGGGCCTTGTTGATCCCAATCGATTAGTTGTGGGTAGACTAAGGAAATACCATCATCAGTATTGGTGAATGGTGGGTAGGACGCGGAAAGCATGCCGACAGATTCAGAGAGGTTAAAGATAAAATTGTCATCATCAGGCTCTATATCCGATTCTATCCAGTACTCTGCCTCGCTTGATTCACACTCATCAGCAAAGTAAGGAACAAAGGGAGTGGAGTTTGGGTCAGTAGTGTCATGTGGAAATTCAAATGAATCTGAATGATGGTCATTAGGTTCAGTAGGGTAGACGAGTATGTCGGGATTATGGTCAATAGGAGTAGAAGAGGATTTGGACTGGGTGTTGTTTGGTGTCATGTCAATTTTGAACATTTTCCAGAATCTCTCTTCAAATGTAAGCTCTCCAGGTTCAAGGAACAATTCATCAAGGCAACAGTCACTTAGGGATCGTTGGGAGCCAAATTCCCATTCGTGGGAGTCAGTTTCAGAAAGGGGATCTTCAATTGTCTCGACACAGTCTGAAGCATTTACTCTCTCGCTAGAAAGTGCATTGGTACTATGATCACCAGATTCTCCTGGTCCTAACCCTAACCCAAGATGTTTAGGTCTTCCTTTAGGTGCTAGAGGTTCTTGCCTTCCTGTCTTGTGCTTGCCGAGGCCACTAATTCCATCGTAGCCTTTTTCCTTTATCATGTCATATCCTTTACCATACATTTTTACTGGCAAGGGAGTTGGATCCTCTGGTTCTCTATAAATCCAAGATAGCACGTTGTCAATGTCCTCTTGACTCATTTCACCCCACTTTATGAATACTGTTTTTGGAGGGACTCTAAAAATTTCTTTTGACTCTAACATGAAGCAAGGCTTGCCGTAGACCTGGGGAGACTTAGGCATCCTTGTTATGCAATAGGCCGTATTCAACTTATACTCTCCACACCCTTGGTCCTGGATCTTAATACTTGCGTCGATGCTTGGGGTGATGGATGAAGTGGTAGATGTCATGGAGGTGGTCATGGTTGCTGAAGAAGCAGAAGTGGATGTGGATGTGGGAGGCTTCGCAAGTGTTGATGGGTCAATGAATTTAGAGGATGAAGATGTCGAAGCTTCACTGTTGATAGGCACTTGGCGCTCTGAGATACCTCTCAAATTGGTACAATATTGAAATGGGTCAGGGTCTCCATATATGGTAATCTCAGTGCCTTCAAAGGGAAACTTCAAACACTGGTGATACGTGGAAGGGACAACTTTCAAGGCGTGAATCCAAGGTCGACCAAGTAAAATATTGTATGGAAGTTCTAGATCCAGGACTTGACAAGTGGTGTCCACAATGACTGGTCCAATATGAATTGGAAGTGTAATTACGCCCTGAGAAGAACGTTCTTCATCATCATATGCCTTGATAACAATGCTCTTTGTAGCGTCTACACAAGCATCAGAAAAGCCTAGGGCCTTAACCAATTTTAAGGAGCATATGTTCAGTCCTGCTCCGCCATCTACTAACACTCGTCTAACCTTATGCTTATGGATAAAAACTTCAATGTGAAGGGCATCATTATGATTGGATTTGGACAATGAGTAGTCTTGGTCTGAAAATGTTATATGGTGGGGAGCGGTAAGATATCCCACCATGGCCTCAAATTGATTGACATCAATGTCTTGGGGAATAGAAGACTCTTGTAATGTTTTGTCGAGTATAGCCTTATGAGCTGGGGAAATGCGTAGCAACTCAAGTATAGAAATTTGTGCAGGTGTCTTCCCAAGTTGGTCAATGAGGTTAAAATTTCCTTTAGGCTGGGATTGTTTGGGTAATGGATTGGACTGCGACGGTTGGGTGGATGGGCCAGCGATTGTTATCTTTGGTTGTCTGGGAGGAGGGCCAGCTATGGTGACTTTTCCCCCACGGGTAGTGACATTGCATTCAGGGGCATTTCTGACAGTAATTGTGTTGACATGTTCAACAGTTGTTCTAATATGATTTATGATAGGTCCCCCAGAATAGTCATATGCAATACGGGCATGGTTGGCTTGATTATTGTTATTGGATTTTGACGTGGAAGGGTTACTAGAACCATGGTCCTGCAGTGGGTTCTTGTGTATGGTATGGTCTGAATTAGATGCAAATTGTGGTCCACCTATCTCAATGGTACGATTCTCGATAAGGTCTTGTACTAGATTTTTCAGTTGTCGACAGGAGGAGGTTTTATGTCCTTTTGCCCGATGATAATCACAAAATGCATTGTCGTCCCACCAAAATGGTTTAAACTACCCTGGGTCATATGGTTTTGGGTCCTCAAGTTTTATGACACCATTTTGAAGGAGTTTCTTGAGGACTTCTTCAATGGGCTCACCCAAGGGGGTGTATGTGCGACTCCTGGGGAACTGTCTAGGTTGTCGGGGTTGCCTTTGATTTGGGTTATTTTGATTACCTTGGTTATTTTGATTTGTCTGTACAACATTGGTAGCATGGGTCTGTGTGGTCATTTGTGTTTTTTGTGGTTGAGCCCCTTTAAGGGTAAGCACAGGACCCATTGCCTTGATAGCCTTAGCATCTACAACGCCATCATTGGTGACATGTTTATTCTTAACCCAGTATTTGTTCTTGTCAGTGGGAGGATTTGCATTTATGTTTTTAGGACCGTATTTTAATCTTCCCTCAGCAATGAGTGCTTTCTCAAGTTGGACACCTCGTTCGACTAGGTTTGCAAAGGTTGTACAACAATGAACTCGCAAGCCATTTTTCAATGGGCCTAGGAGTGTTTGTACAAACATGTCAACCTTCTCTTTTTCAGGTATGTCTATGTGGCAACGACTTGCGAGGCCTCTCCATCGTTGGAAAAATGGGATAAACATTTCACCAGCGTCTTCTTGTGTGAGTGTGCATAAGCTAGTGATGGAGGTGTCTGTGTCAATGTTATAGGCATAATTTTCCACAAATTTTTCTACAAGTTCATTCCATGTTTTTATCCCCTTCAAAGTGGAGAACCATTCGAGTGTGGGTCCTGTTAGACTCTTGGAGAAGAGTCTCATCAAGTAAGTGTGTTCATATGCAATGTCCATACAGTTGGTCGTGAATTCTCGAATGTGTTCAATAGGATTTGTCTTTCCCTTGTATTTGGTGAAGTTTGGGGCCACATATCCAGGAGGAAATGGTGGCATGTATAAAGTTGTGTCAAAAGGATATGGACATAGGTCATATGACATTGGTGGCATTTTGTTTGATGTTTGCATGTTTTCCATTTGTTTTTGGAGGTCCGCCACTCTGGCTGTCAAGGCCTCTATTATGGGATTATTGGTTGCATCACACATGGGAGTGATGGGTATCCCTTGAGTCCCCATGATTGTGATAGCATGTTCGAGTTTGAATGTGACATGTGTTGTGGAATGTATGATATGTTTTGGTTTGGAAATTGTTGGTATTGCCAATTTTGATGAGGAACGTGTTGTTGCGTGTGAATTTGTGATGAATATGTGGGGATGTGCGATCCAGACATATTTGTCGATATTTGGGGGATCTGGTAACCTTGACTATTCTGGTACCCAAAGGTATTCATTTGTTGTGTCATTTGAGTGCCTTGTCCATGTGGGATGTTGGTATTTTGTCCTTGGAATTGTCCATGCAGGATGTTGGTATTTTGTCCTTGTGAGGCATTGATGTTTAGTTGTGACGATGTGTTAACGTTTGGTTGGGGACCTTGAATAAGAATACGTCGTTTAGTTCCTCCAAATGGGTTGAATGAGGTTCCCACATACGGATTTGATGATGATGTCCCTATGGTCATAGATGAGGTTCCAAATATCGGGTTTGAGGAACTTGCCCCCATTGATGTAGATCCAAGGGTAGTTCCAACTGTTTGTGAAGATGTCATTGACATTGTGGGCATGGATTGTGATATTGCTTGTGGCATGGTGGGTGTTCCTCCAATAGATGTTGCATTGATTGAGTTGGAGGTGTTTTGACTTATGGTTCCACTAGATGTAATATTGATGGTGCTTGTAGCAATTTGTGTGGTGACAACAGTGTTATTGTTGGAGGCATCGTTTGTGTTTTGTTGAGGTGTCAAGTTTTGTGTCATGTTGTCTAGAGACGAAGGTCTTATGGTATTGATGTCAAATCCTCTTGGTAGTTTGGCCCCTTGGTCTAAAAGCATAGCAAGGTATCTGTCAGCATCGTTCAAGACCAAGTCCTCTACAAATGAAGCTACGTCAGGATTTTGGGCTGCAGCCTCTAGGTCCTCAACTAATACTTGTCCAGTGTGGTCTCTTTGTATGAATGGTTCGAATGGATTTTGAGAGGATGTTGGCAGGTTCATGGAAGATGGTATGTTCATGTTGGTAAATGGATCGTTAAAAGTCATGTCTTGGTTCATGTCATAAGTGTTGGTATGGATGTTGGTGTTGAAGTCTTGTCCAAAGTTTGCCATTTGTCTTTTCTTTCTTTGAAGCCTAGTTTCAACCATAAAAGAGAATTGCTCAAATGAGGATGATGATTATGACAACTATTCTATGTTTTTGGTGTTTTTGTGATAAAGGATGACAATGCAAGGTGATTACAATGTATTCCTAAGGAAATGATTGATGCAAGATGACAAAGTTTCCAAAGAAATATGTCAAATGTCGAGGTGACAATGATGGCTATGATGACAATGTTGATTAATGCAAGGTGATAGAATTGACTAGGGGAAAAATGAGTACTAAGATGATAATGTTGACTAAAAAGGTGACTAATGCAAGGTCAAGGTGCAAAATGAGGACTAGGGTGAACACTATTTTTTTGGATTTTTAGGCATAAAGTATGCAAAGGATGGACTAAGATGAATGCAACGTGGAGAAAGGTTTGCCTAACCACTCTAAGCATAATCTATGTCTTAATTTTGGTTATCAAAGGACTTGTTAAAAGGACTAAGCGACAAGGTCAAAATGACTAGTGAGTTTTCCTAACTAGACTGTTGAGTTGGAAATTCTCACAAAAAAGGACAATGACTGAAAATAAGATTGTTGACTAAGTCCCAAGATAACCTACTCTTGAAGGCAATGATTTTTCAAAGTGTGATGAGGTGGCCTAATCCAAAGTTTGCAAAGATGAAAACCTAATGACAAGTCTATGTAGGAAATGATGATTATGCAACTAAAATTAACAAGGATGAACCTAAAGTAAAAATGCAAGCTAATGGTTGAATGATGAAAGTTTTGAGCAATTTCAGTTCTGGTTTCTGACAAAGACTTCGAGAAAAGATGTTTGACAGTAGGCAAAATTGTTGGACTCGAATTCAATTTTGTGATGTTTTGATGAAGAGTTTGAATTGTCTGAAGTTGATTGTTTCGTTTCCAAATTTGTGAGCGTTGTGTATACTATTTGAGAATCTAGAAAACACTTAGCAAACACGATGTTTTGAATGTGTAATCAATCACAAAGAAGACAAGCACAATCCTATGGTTAGGCCAGGACAATATCTGCTAGATTCCACTTGGGTTTCCCCAGCCACATATCCTTAGCGTGTGAATCCAGAAGCTTGGCTGCACGGGCTCCCCCTTACAGTGCACTCTCTTCTCAGGCCAACCAAGCTTCCAGCGCCCATAAAACTCCCATGGCACGCTGATCACCTCTACTAAAGACTGTGAAGATGTGGATGCCTTCACAACGACCGTTGTTGCGCTAGCGGATAGAAGGTTTTTGGCTACTACACAAGAGTATTTAGTTCGGGACCCCCGTTCGAGTGGCCATACATGGGGCAAGAGATTAATCACCGATTAGGTGGCACTCCAGCCTGAAGAGGTTACACTCAACAGGGTTTATGGGAGTACTACTCTGTCCGTATGACACATCCGCACTCGTAATCCTAGGCTTTCCCTTAGGATTCACATTTGTATACCGGTCGGGGGTAGCTCGGCCAAAGAGCTCCGTTGCCGGTCTGAGTCGCCTTGGGGTGAGTACTTTTTCCCACCAAGGAAGGCCCAAATTCCTAGAGTCAATAACAGTTTCTCTTGCACCCAGGATCGCACAAGTGCGCAAGGGGAGAGGATACTCCTATTATTAAATCGAAGGTTACACAAGTTGAAAGCATTTGTTCCTTTTAATATCCAAATTGAAGTGTGAGGCAAACACATCAAACACTTTCTGTATTTTAAACCAAGCTTATGATTTCGACTCAAGCATGTAAGTTCTTTTCAGGCCCAATAAATCATCTATGTGGAAGAGGCACTCAAGATAAAGCACAATTGAAGCGAGAGCCCTGCAAAAACATGATTAGTAGTTTTGAGTTTCCCGTCTTTGACAAGCGATAGTTGACGTTGCAAATCCCAAACATTCAAACCTAAAAAAAAAAGCTCAAAGATTAGTCCTAAAAATTTAAATTAAACTAGAGATAAAACTATCATCTAATTCAATAGACAAAATTAAGCTAGTCTAGACATCTAATTAATCTAAGTTCTAATTAGGCTAAAGTCTACAATTGAAAATCTAAATAAATAAATAAAACCTAAAATCTAATGAAAAACCTATTCTAGTTAAGAATCTAAAAAAATTAAACATCTAATTAAACATCTAATTAAGATCTAAAAAATAAAAATCTATTAAAATCTAATTAAAAATCCAATTCTAATTAAGATTTGATTGAAAACCTAAATTAAATTAGAAAGTAATTAAAATCTAAAACTAATGAGCAAAATTAAAAGCTAAATTAAATGGAATCTAATTAAAAACAAATCTAAAACTATCTAATTATCTTATCTATTTAAAAACAAATCTAAAACTATTAAAATTAAAAGCTTGTAATGAGTTTAATCTAATGAATGAAAAGCTAATCTAAAACTATCTACATTTTAAGTGAAAATGAAAATCTAATCTAATGAAAAGTCTAATAGATTAGAATCGTATTAAAATGTAACTCTCATGAAATCGAAATCTAAGGAAAAGTTAAACTAAAGTAAAAGCCGATGTTGGGCGATAGTTAAATGAATTACTTCCTCTAGTTATTGACTCAAGCGGCAATGAGCTTTTATTTGGACGGCAACATTAATGAGGAAACGACAGAGACCAATAACGCATTCTGCCTTTGTCAACGTAGCATTAAAATTGGAAGTTTCTGCCAACTGTGCTAATTGTTGTGACTCCCAGGCAATCAGACGAAGCAATTAAGACTGAACCGTCTATCGCCAACTTCCAATTGTCTGTGCATAGGTGTTTGAATCTGATTCAAAGGCATTTATGAGGAGCGGGTGAAGTAGGGGTGAAGTAGGCTCAATGTGAATGGCATGGACGACTGTTCGGTCGGCTGAAGAATTAAACACAACATAAACCAATAGCGGTGGGGAAAGCAGCGCACCAAATGGAAGAAGTGAAAGTGTCAAGAACAATGTGACTTGCAGGTGAAGATCAAACTCAGGGCCACAACAGACAATGCATATGCATGTGGGTAGGTTCGAGTTTTTTTCTACATGGCGATCATGGCTCTTCGTCTTCGCCGTGCCGTTACATTGGCAAGGGAACTTTCTACATATTCATATTTATCCCTTTCTTCTTCAGCTGTTGTAATTCAAAAATCCCCTGCATCTCCCATTCCAACGGGCTATAGCCACTTATGTGGTTTTAATCATCAATCTTTACTGGCCTCACGATGGACGGTTTCTCGCTGCAGGGTTTCGAACTCGGGAGCAGTGTATTCTCCCCTAGACTCTAATAATTCTGGTGAGCGACCCACCCTTTTCCCAGGATGCGATTACAACCATTGGCTCGTTACAATGGAGTGGCCTGATCCCCAGCCTACTCGCGAGGAGAAGATCGACTGCTTTGTAAAAACTCTAGCTAATGTTGTCGGAAGTGAAGAAGAGGCAAATAAAAGAATATATGCATTATCGACAACTACTTACCAAGGATTTATGTGCGAGATTTTAGAGGAGCTTTCAGAAAAGATCAAGAAGTTTTTTTTTTTTTTTTTATCCTGCACGTGCCATGCCTGATCTCAACATAAATCCAGAGCATGAGAGGAAGTGGGTCTGAATTAGGCTAAGATTGGAGTCCTCCCATCGTCGACTCTGGCCAAGAAGGTATGACCTTGATGCCTTCTAAAAAGATAGTGCAAAAACAACCCAGAAATGAGATTTGCACAAAACTAAGTCCATTTTTTTTTTTTATGCTGCCAGCGTTAGGAATCAAATGCACACAGAAAGTGGAACCATCACAAAACTAAGGCCAGCTTTACAAAGTAAGCGTGGAAATGATCAGGGTCCAATAACTCAAATAAATGGCAAAATTGGTGTTTTAAGCAACATACCCATAGAACTCCAACAAACATAAACTACTCTAAAAGCACCGCTTGATTGCTATGAAATACTTCAATCATAAGATAAAATCAAAACATGTGCATGTCAGAAGTGATTTATTTCCACGTGAAAATCAACGTTGGGAGTGCATGAATCAAAAGGGTACAATATTTCAATCAAGCACTATTGATAAGCTGGTTACACATTTTCTTGCAAGTAGAAACAACCATCAACCTTTTATGATGAATCTTAAAATATCACAACCAATGGTGATTACAACAGGTGGAGGTGACAAATGAAGTTTCTGCAAATGAAACAATCGTATTAAGGGCTGCGGTCAAAATCACGTCGGGTTCACCAAATGTAATTAGAGAAATTTCTATTAGATTGCAAATAGCATAAAACCATTAAATCTCTAACAACAATAGAGAACAATAGAATGCAAGAAGCAAAATAAGATGAGAGTATGAAACAAATTCACCTAGTCTTCAAGCCTCCATTGATTCACCTCCATTGGCCTTCTCCATCTTGCTGAAATGATATAATTGCCCTCAAATTTGAAGTGCAACTATAACCTATGACAAAGCTAAGCAAAATATTGAAGTAATGTGATTTCTCAAGTGCTCAAAAGCTCTCAAGCATGCTCAAAATAACTTGTGTGTGTGTAAAATGACTTGGAAGGGGGCCTTTTAAAGAATTCCAAATGGTGAATGGATGGATAGGATTAAAAGTTGGTGAAGCCCTAAGATCAACAACTAGGATTCAATGTGATAAGGATGATTAGGGTTAGGGAAACATTAGGTCAAAGTTAGGGCAAGCCTTTAAATGAAGGGTTGGGATTTAATTGGAGATAACCAAATCAATGGTGGAGAAAAATAGGTAGTTGGCATAATAGAAATTATTTAATTTGTGGAGAATGTTGACTTATGAATTAAATAATGATTTAATTCATAAATGGGAATGAGACAAAAGAGAATAAATAATCATTTTAATTATTTATTTGGTGAGATGAAAAGTGGGCTAAATAAATAAGTTTATTTGATTTAAGGATAAATGATAATGTTATGGAGGAAATAAGGATTAATTAGTGACGTGTTTAAATAAACAAATGTAATTTATTCATTTAAATAATCATGGAGGAATGGACATGATCAGATAATTGAATTATATGAGGGAGAAGCCTGGCCATCATAGAAAAATATGGTTTACAAGCGGAGGTCATTTTTACGTGTCTACAGATTCAATAATAAGATTATCTAAGTCTTTTCATGCACATTTGTTGCATTAGAGTGATATATGTTGTTTCCTTCTATTCTGAGAATAATGTAATTTCTTTAATGAAGCAAAAGTTGCATTTATTATTTGCCTTTTGTTCAAAGGATAGTGTAATTACTTCAGCACATGTGACAGGAGTACTATGTTTCAAGTGGATTTAAAAGTAGGGTTATTAGATAAAACTTTAGTGGTTTGGTTGTCATAATATGATAACATTTGTAAGGATCTTCATAATATTTTCAAACATTGTAGGATGAATGCTAGTTATATAACTCCATAACCCATTTTCTAGCACTGGTCAAGTATTATACTTCTATTGTTTTCAGCTTGGTCCCAAATCTTCAAGATTAAAAATCATCTTAAATCCCTAGGTGTTGTAGTTATCTCATGCTTCAAATAGTTGATATTACTGATGAACAACCAATTCTATTCAGTATTATCCTATTCTGTTGAGCTATTAGATGAGATTATATGTTGTTAATGTTGTTTTATGATAATAGTGCAAATATTGTAAAAGCATTAAGGGATCACCCTCTCGGGTCTTGTAAAGCCTGAAGTGTAGGAGGCTTTTTAAAGTCCTCATCAATTGGTCTAGGTCCTTCGAGGTGCTCTTGATTGGAATTGGAAATTTCATAGGTAGATTAGAAGACAAGCATGGTTGCAATAAAAAAACAAACTAGGTCCTTCGACGGCTAGAATTTAAATCTGCATCAAATATTTCCACAATAGGGTCAGTACCTCCTGCATCTCCAATTGTTTCCACACCGGGGTCGTGGTAAATCAGATGCTACAGTTACAATGATTTCTAGTTTTGCTTTGGTGGCAGTCTCGGCGTGGGTTTCTTATGGTCTTTTGTTGTTGCATCAACTTTTCTCAAATGTAGGTTAGCAAGTTAGAGAATTTTTGGTCAAGTCTAGGTGAAGTTGCAGAGCAAATTGTAAAGTTCGATGAATTTAGAGAGAAATGCAATTTAGGTTCTGGGTCATTCTATAATAGGTTTTGAATTCATGGGGATTTAATTTTGTACATGCATATCTAAATTTTGAATAAGATAACTAAGGGTTGTTTCATTCATCTCACTATTGTGGTGTGTATGATCCTTATTTTACCTTTAATTCAAGGAATTAAAATGAGAAATTCAAACTCATGTCTCTCCATTGTACATGCATATCTAAATTTTGAATAAGATAACTAAGGGTTGTTTCATTCATCTCACTATTGTGGTGTGTATGATCCTTATTTTACCTTTAATTCAAGGAATTAATTAAAATGCTTGAATGGGATTATAGGCGAATATGTTTTGTATAAGAATTTGATAAGTAGTATTGTCTTAGAATGCGTACTGATGAAATTGTAATGAAATATTGTTAGGGATCCTATATGTTATGTATTAAATCTATCATAAACCTTTAGATGCTTATGAATTTGACTCCTGCAATGGATATATGACACTGATCTAAGTTGTACTTATTTGTATAATTCAATATTTTTTTTTCTTTGCCTAGATCTTTCTACAAATTGCAAATCAAATGACTATCTCATGTTTTGAATTGTGTTGTAATTATCTCATGCTCCAAATAGTTGATATTATTGATGAATAGCCAATTCTATTTGATATTATCCTATTGTGTTGAGATATTAAGTGAGATTATCTGTTATATGTTAATGTTGTTTATGATATTGGTGCAGAGGTTGTAAACACATTAAGGGATCACCCTCCTGAGTCTTGTAGAGCCTAAAGCGTAGGAGGCTTTTAAAGTCCTCATCAGTTGGTCCAAGTCCTTCGAGCTGCCTTTGATTGGAATTGGAAATTCATTAGGTAGATTAGAAGACTAACCTGGTTACAGTAAAAAACAAACCAACAAGGCCAAAGAGTTTTGAAAAAAATATATAGGGAGACCATAAATACTTGGGCTCATCTCAAAATGTATAGATTAAAGAGCTTCATCCATTTCTTCCATAAAAATAATGGAATCAAGAAAATGGATATAGTCAAGGTCAATTTTATAGGCTATGTAGGCAGTAATACTCTCAACAATGATAGCAAGATGGAGATCTCTTGAAAAATAACTAGTAAAGAGGCTTTTGTAATGATAAAAAAGGTTTGTAAAATGTTTAAATGATAGGATTAATGAGATCCATGATTATATTTGATGGAAGAAATCTCTACCACTTTATGTTTGTGTTGCAAAAATTTAAAGAGGAATTCAATTCCTCTATAACCATATTTTATCCATTGAAGAAATGAATGAATTTGGCTCCTTTTTCTTTATAAACATCCAATTTTTATAATTTTTAGTATGGGAAACTAAATCTTGGATAGCAATGTTAGAAGGGTTGGAAGAAATAAGGGACCATCAATGTTCCAAATAAAATTTTAAATAAAATTTTAGATTATGGCATTTGGTAGTAGCTTTCTATCCATACTCACAAATAAACAAAACTTACCAAAAGTAATATTTTTTACCACCAACTAATCCATTGATCTTATTGGGGTTTAAAGGTTTAAATTTCCATGTAGCAAGGAGGCCATCAATACAATCTCGAAAATTTAAGTGAGAGATATTCAAATTGAATTTAAGGTCAATGGGGATAGTGGTAGAATTAGAGAACCTAGATATAATGGTAAATATGGGGAGGTGATTATAGAGGAATTAAAATATCTAGGTGGATAAGATAACTAGCAAGAGAGGTAACAATGTGACCCTTACAAGAATGTAGAATTAGACTAGGGGAGAGGACCCAATAGTTGTGCACCCTAACTTCGTGCTTCTAATTATCCTATGTGGAAATTTCAAATCACTCCCAAATTTTTATAGCAACTTACTTGGCAAGTACCCTGCTTATAACTAAGGTTTTAAGGCCATATCATCAAATATGATGCCAGATCAGCATGCTTTTTGTCAACGTGTCCAAAAAAGCCCAAAAAAAAAGTGAGACTAATACTTGTGCATTCACAACATGTTTTATTGAATGCTAATGTGGAATCACATGATTGGTTGCTTTTTAGATCAAAATAATACATTTCATTTAATTATGGGTAACCATCATCAACACTAACAACTTTAATGTCACAACTATTGGCCCAATATTGATAAAAATATTGAGCATTATATAAACAACTACTATCACAACTATTGAAGCATGCTTAGGTACTGGGTCCTCTCCCCTAGATGACTCATTTTCATTAATAATTTTTCCCAATAGTTGTGTTAAGTGAACCAATATGGTTTATGAATATAAAATTTTCTCACAAGAGGGTTGTGGACACCTAGAGAGTTTTTGTTAGAACATAATGTTATTATGGGTCATACCCTTATAAAATTTATATATTATTTTAATATGATGTTATAGAATGCTATAAATATTATATAATTATTATTTATATCCCATTTGAAATAGTTATATTCTAATAGTTCTATTATATTATTAATTATTTATGAATGGCAGTTGTTGAATAAGTGTAACTAAAATCTGTTTAGGTATTATACCACCCTTTCTCCTAAATTTAATGATGTTCTCTATCATTTGAGAGACATAGAATTTTGGGATTTTATAATGAATTATATCACTATAAACATGAGGTATTATTAACCATGTTGAAGTATGGAGAAGATTTCCCCTTATTTAGTCTATGTTATAATAGACCATTATTGTTTGTTTTAATAAATGATACTTTATGGGGTTATTTTACCTAAAAGGGGTGTATCCATGTATATCTTGTGTAATATGTATAATCTAGGATTGTGTGATTCTTATTTTATTTATTTCATGTTTTATTTATAATGATTAGTGTCCTAAGATCCTAATTTCTAACAATTTCAAGCTAAAGTTTAGGCTTCAAACTCATCTTGAGATAAATTGGAATTGTTTTCCTAACTATGATTAGTGGAATGTTCAAACATTTTGAAGTCTCCTCTGAGGACTCATTTTTCTATTGGGAGGTGAATAATTAAACATTCCTAGAGAAAAGTTCTCCTTGAGGGGGAATTGGGGGTGTAAATGGAGTAAAATCCAAATAACACATCTTAAAGGAGCACAATTACCCAAATACAATAAGTGTTAGGATTAGATTCAAAATTCATAGCATGTTTGGTGAGCCAAGAAGAAAGACATAAAACATCACCAACCCTCCCTCATTGTGGTTAGTGTGGTAGAAAAGAGTCTCACTCCAAATGGAAGAAAGTGTGGCTTTCAAATGCACATCCTTGGTTTTTCCTTTTGCAACATTATGATATCATACTAATTATTCTAGATACAACTATTGATATGAGTCTTCTAAGTAAGGAGCTTCAATCCTCAAATAATAGAATATTGAAAATGGTATTTAATTAAGGAAGGTGATGAAAGAGAAAGGGTAGGGGGAGAAGTATATGTTGATGGTGGGAAAATCATTTTTTTCCTTTTAAGGAATTTATTTATACTCAAGCACAACATAATTGAATGTAGTAGGACTCTTCGAGGATGGTGGGTGGTGCGCTGAGGAAGCAATAGAGGGTCTAGGGGTGGTGGTTTTCTAGAGGATGGGAACCTAAAGTTTTTTGGGAGGGGTGTAGATTGGGGGATTTCAAATAGTTTTGAATTTTCTTTAGTAGAATTGAGAGCTAGAGATATTGATATTAGAAGATGATGGGAATATTTTGTAAATAATGTGATGTAAAATGATATGGATTTCTTAGTAATCGTATAAAAAAACATTTTGTTTGTTGAGGTAATTTATTTTTTGATTAATTTTGAAGCTCAATCCAATTAATTTAGTGGTTCTTGGTAGCCTAGGTAAGATCCATCTCAACAAAAGCCCTAGGTTGAACCCATAAGCTAACCCATTTATCTAATTTATATTTACACCACACAAATTTATTCAATTGAGAAGTTGTGTCTTGCAAAAATGGATGGAATGTCATGTTAAGGAATATGAATTCAACCCACATTAAGTGTATAGAATTGAATATTCCTTCAAGGTGAAAATATAGGTCACAAGCTTAGATGTAATAGATTCAAAAACATATTATACATTATCCATATTGGAGTATATAGTTTATCATATTTTAGGCTAACAAAAGTATAAGATAAATATCCTCTAGCAATCCCCCTAAAGACCTCAATACTCTAGCCCTTTTATTCCTAGTTATTTTGGGTCCATCTATAAATTTTTTTTCTCAGAGTGGGTTCCTTTTAGGAAAATAGAATGATTTTTTTTCTTTGTAATCTAATATAACATCTATAATTTCATCTAGGATTTTGAACAAGTTTACCTTATTTTCATATAGATGTATATCTTAATTGTGAAACTAGGGAATGGTGACATGGTTGGATTATTATGTTGGGTCACCAAACTATTGATTGTGTTTGATGAAATACTAGATTAGTCTTGATATTTAATATTGAAAAGGGAATATCTTCATGTGTACTTATCCATTATATCAATGTTGTACATGCCGACCAAAATGAAGAGTTCTAGGTTTCAATCTAATTTGGGTTCTTTGTTTTAGTGTTTAGGATTCTACACTCTCTTGTCTTTTTCTTCATCCTAGTTGATTAGGTTTCAAGAAATAGTTACTTTTAGATACCTTATACTTTTAAAATATGAGGTCTTTTGTTGCAACAGGTCAAGGGGGAAGCAATTAGGGTTTTCAACAAGTACAAGCTCTTATTTTTAGAAATTATTTGTATTTTGAAAAGAGACCTTAATATAATATGGAACTTCAATTTATAATTACCTCCATCAAGGGTGGTTTTCTAAAATAAGACTCATTCATATGGTGGTATAAAAAATTACAAGACAATATTGGCTTTAAAACGATATTCCAAGGTTGAGGGGATAGACTTCAATGATATTTTTCTTAGTTAATAAGCTATAATCTATCTATTTCTTATTTTTTATTAAAAAAATGGGATTTTACAAAGTTCACTAACCCATATACAAGTTAGTTGGTGAACAAAATTTTAAAATTAACACACCTACAAAAACTATACCAAAAATAAATAGCTAAAAAGAATAAGATAACTCCATAACTAGATCTACGAAGATACACCCTTGACTTTGGAATGAGATAATAAAACATGTTTTGAAAGAGCTTTATTCATTCATTTTAAAAAAAACCCAAGATAACTAATTGTTATCATCCACATACATTAGAGAAAGGGGGGAAGACACTTTATTTGGGAAAAATATCAATGAGAAGCTTGCACACAAAAAAGTGGAAGTAGAAAAAATGTCACCCCTAAGAATAAAAGAGGGGGAATGAAGGGAAACGAGAAACCAAAAGTGACATAGGATGATCAATAAAACTCACCTCAATAAGAGTACGAGGAGAAAAACCCTTTAGATCATAAACAACATTTACCACCTCCACAATAAGGTTTGCTTGTATAAAATTATTCTATAAGGAGGAAAAAAGAGAGACTTTTGAACAAGGTAAATCAAAGGATAGATGGATAGTAGCAAAATATTGCCTACATTGAGGGGATTCCATCATAATCCATACTTTGGATCCAAGAGTTATCAATGAATTCCATAAAAACCTCCATTAGGAGAGGCATAAACACATCTAGCTCCATAAGAATATGGACATAGGTGGTGTGAGAGAACATTATAGTGGTCTGGTCCACCATTATGAAACTTCCCAAGGAGTTACCAATTCTAATGTAGTGAGAATTACACCAAAAATGGAGAAGAAGACTTGGGAGTCAAATCCAAATTGGTATTTGAATAAAAGATTTGCAGAGAGGGTTAAAGAAGGAGACCCAAGGTTTAATTTCAAGTAGAAAAGTAGCCTTAATGTTTAATTCCATAGTTTAAGTTAAAATCATGGATGATATATTATTAGATCTGCAAGTCCTTAAATGCTTGTGGGAAGATGTAGGTGACACATAGACAATTTTTGTGTATAACCTTTTGTTAAAAATTATTCTCAAGATGTGCAAGTTGTAAATGAGAAACCATGCCAAAATATTAGAAGAAGCTTGATAAGCTCCAAGAAATCTATGAGATGGATTTTGGAGAAAATAAATCTCTTTCATTAAAATCTCACCATTTGAGTGAGAGGGTTGGAGAGATACAAGTTAAATCTAAGTAATTGCAAGAAAATATAATAGGAAAGGACATAGAACTATCAACTATTAAAAAGAGAAATATTAATTTAAAAATAATATTTAAACAAACCCTTCTCAAGAAGAAATTTTCTTAGAAAAGTATGCAAGAGAATCGATGAACGAGATTTCTTCAATGATTTGAAAACTAATGGTTTCACTTGTGAATATGAACATAATAATAAGGGTGTAGGTTTAATATTTCTTGCAAGGATAAGATATGATGAAAGAGTATTTGCTAAAGATGGCCAAAGAATACTCCAACCTCTCATAGTGAAGGAAAAACTACCATTTTAGGTTCTTGTTTTTCAACATAAGGAAATACAGGTTCACAAAATTCTTAATTATTAAGGTAAAAAAATTATCAACTACTAAACATGCATGTATTTTGAAATTGAATCTATGAGGAAAATACTATAAAATTTATCTACAAGAGTTCTATTAGAATTATGAAATATGAATAGAACTTAGAGAGGAAATGCAAATTAGAGAAGAAAATTACCTTAGGAAACCCCTTTCAAGAAAAAACCCAACCTCCACAGTTATGAAACAAATATATTTTTAAAAATATTAATATTAGGATATAATAGAAGGCTTAATACCTTCCATGGAGATCCACACTATTCAATACTAGAGGAAAATTGGTAGCATCATTGTGCAAGAAATAATGCTTAATGTATCCATATCAAGAACACAATATATAGACACAACCTAAGGCTTAGAAAACCACTATAGTTGAAGTTGAGATTATTATAGGCTAAAATATGGTCCCAAAGTACCATAATATTGATTCTCTATTAGAGTTGATCCCTCAACCTCACAACTCCCAAAGATCACCTACAATCAAACACTAATAACACTAAGAAATAGTTGGACTATTGAAGCCAAAATGATCCAAAAAGATAAATCATATTGATTATGAAAACCACACTGAATGCATAACAATGATATAATGAATCCTTATAAAGGAAATGAAAGATAAAAAACCCAAAGAATCCCTAGGTAGGGATGATAAGAGATCATATGTGATATGCGTCCTCATCCTAAGACTTGAGTCACAAAAAAGAGCATGGCCTATGTAAGCTCAAGCATTAGAGTGAAAAGGGACATCTTAGGTAAGAACCCTAAACTCTAAAATTCTTGTGAGCCCTACATGAGAATGACCTCCAACATAGAATGCAACTCCTCATACAAGCATCTTTGACCTTTATCATGCAATTTGTCATATGTAAGAACTCCTAAGCACTCCTACATAAAGTAGTAGTTACACCCACATGCTAATAATATAATATGATCTTACATGACCACTATACAATCTCATCATCAATGCTTTATTACAAAAATTTTTCCAAGCCCCTAGAGAATGATAGCATATTTATATATGTTCCCTCCCTCACATGGGCATCACATTTTTCTCTCTATGGTTCTTGTCGATACATAAATTTTATTTACCCATCTATAAATAATTTATTTACAATAGCACTAAGATATTCAAGGTGAATAGAATACTTATTCCTAATAATAGAAGCATGGAGATTGAAGAAAACTCTAAGGTGTCTTCACTATGAACAAATCAAAGAGAACTCATGGGAAGTAAAAATTTCTCTAATACTATTTTTTAAAATCCTCAAGATGTTTGTAGGATGTTTCCAAAGAAATTTCAGCAATCTAAGGAAGAAAAGGAGAGGAAAACTCTAATCTAAAAAGACAAATAACAAAAAAAAGAATGAATTCACCAGTAGCCAAGCCCAAGGAAGTAATTGAGTAATTGGGCAATGATTCCATCTTTTGTTTGAATTGAAAATGGACATTATGACATCATAATACAAGTTTAAAATTCCATTAATAGTTTGTGGAAGCCATGTAGTCATTGTGGTTTAGCCTACAACGTAACCATCACTAGTGAGGAGCGTAAGCTTCATATTAAGGATGGAAAAATGAAGAGCTACTCACCTAAATCAAGAAAAGAGAAGGAAAAATAATTATATAAAAACTAAAATCACTAGACTACCTAAAAATACTTAAATTAATTGTACCTTAATAATAATTTAAATAAGAAACTTAAAAGAAAATCACAATTATGTATAGTTTAAAAATTGAGAGAATGAATCATCATTTCATATTTTTGGTAATGAAAATTAAAATTAAAATCCAAGAGAAAAACATACATTTTAAAGAAGTATAAAATATTAACATATCCAGGGACGTTTTTGTGGAGCGGTAACTTCTTAAAGTCTTTGTAAAAAATAGAAAAGAAAGCAAGAACTTTTCACCGATTCTTCACTGTACAAAAAATTGAAAAGACTTAAATTAAAGCTCTCCGGTACTTTTTGGCCCATCAATCAATTCAGCGTTTTGTTTCTGTCTACAAAGATCCCTCAGTCTCCATCGCTTATGAGTTGTCCCCAACTCCCCACTTCCCTTTGAATGGTTCAAACTTGTAAATAGAACAAACATCCTCCTTAAAGGAATCTCCTATCATATAGCTGTTCCATTATGACTTAAAGTAAAAGAAAAACAATAATTTATTCTTTTTAACGCATAATTTCTTAGATATCATCTTCAGAGAATTATTGAGGCAGGAACACCATATAATATTGAGGCTGCTATTTTAACTCTTCCGCGGGAACAACTCTTAACTTGATCAATGATTTAAAACGAATTTATTATTATTTCCCTGTCAACCAGCCTGGAGATTATTTCTTTTTTCTTCCCCTTGCTTAAAATAATTTTAAGGAAGCATCTATTTTCTTTATCATCTGACGTGGACATTCAGAATTAGTCAATTCAGTCCTCATCGGCTATGAGCTGTCCAGTCCTCATCAACTATGACTTGTCCACTACATTCCAACGCTGATGCTTTCACTATTGAATAATATACATTATTGTGAATTGAAATACATATTTTTAAGAGTGTGTATATTGAATTTTTGCTCTCTACCACGTTCCAAAGTCAAATATAACATATTATATTATTCAGTATTGAGTATTGAATACAGACCCTCCACATCAAAGTCCCCATCGCTTATTACTTGCCATGTACTCTCCACTTGCCGTTCAACGTGGTTGGGCTGCTATTTTAACTCTTCTGCTCTAACTGCTCTAACTTGGTAAATGATTCTGTCTTTGATTTGATTAAATTTATTATTATTTTTAATATTTTGGAGACCATTTCTTTATTCTTCCCTTAGATAATTAATTTCACTATCATCCAATGTGGAGATTATTTATTTATTCTTTCTCATCTACTTCTTTGAAAAAATAATCCCTCTCTCAATTAATTTACCAATCAGTCTATTCACTCCCCATCGTCTATGGGCTGCCCCAACTCTTCTATTATAGTGGTTCATTGTAATTTTTTCCTTTTGCTTAATTCAATTTAAAAGATAAAAGCTCTTACTTATCTTTAAATGGTCTAAATTTGGAAATAGTACAAAAATGTATTAAAAGGAAGTTAGTATCATGACTATTGTTTACACCTATTCGACCTAAAGATGAGTGGCTTCAACAATAGAACATTATTTGAAAGGTAGGTCTCTATAGATGCATAATAGTTTTGGACAACGAAGCAAAATATTTAGAAGATACTTGTTTTGATGTTTGTCTCTTTTATCTATTATTTTAAGCGCACAATGAATGCCTCAGCTTTTAGTTTTGGATGTTTAAGACACGGTATATGTTTATTGAAAAGATTTATGGACTGTTGTATCTAAATATAAATTAATTAAAATTTTATAGTGAAGATCTATTAGATGGAAAGGTAAAATGTCTCATTTGAATTGATTTGGTGGATTTTAATTTTTTCTTATTGAATTAAGTGTGAAAAGAAATTACAAACAGAAAAATATAATTATGTGGTCACAGGCATGCATAATCAACATAAGCTACTAAATAGGAAAAAATAAAGCACAAGTATGACCATCAAGTTATGTAGGACATGGAACAACACCTAAACATAGTATATCTAAATGAAATAAAGAGAACAATAGTTGTAACTTCTACTTGTCAAGTTTTTGTATTATGGTTGTTAGAATCCACATTGTCCTTTAGCTTTACAATAGGAGGAGCATTGCCTTTTAGTACCAACAAATCGTCTAGAAAATAATATTTATGGGTTGAAAAACATCCTCACTCAGTACTTTTTCAACATAGCATAGATCCTTCATTGCAATCTTATTTTCCCTAGAAGACGAACACAAGAAACATTTGTCACAATTTTTATAAGAAAACATTTCTTTGAATGCATGCACGTGATCATGTTTGAAAATGGTGAAAATCTACATGAAATATCACTCACCTATAATGGTTAATAACTTTGTTGTAACTGTAGCTTAGCTTCTAATGCAAACATCTTCACCAAGCAACCATACATTTTATTTTAGGTAGGGAAAGCCAAAGTGCCACATATATATTTTTTCCTATCTACATTCTACCATGTATGCTCATGTCAATTAGAGACTACATAAAAAACAACTTGGTCTTCATTGTATTGTTTAATGTAATTGAACTCTTTTTACATAGACCCAGTCATAATATATCAACAAAAAAGGTAGAAAAAGAAGCACTAACTTAGTAGGGTCAAAAAGGGTCAGAATAAACATAATATCAACCACCAAACCACAACAACATAGCAATTGAGAATAAATTGTTTGTGTCCCAAAATGAGAACCAAATGAAAACCTAAAGCTCGAAAATAGTTAGCTACCAAAATAAAAATAAAACCTCATGATGGATTACAATATTATAGAAACATCTATGAAGACTTGGAAGTGGTTTGAACTCCCTCAAATTTTTATGATTGTGAGAGGAGGTTGTGATGTTAGGATTATGGTGCCATTAATTTTGTAAATCTTATATTTAATTACTCCTAATATTTTTTATAAATCACTCATAAGGGATCATGATAGATTCATCATTAGTAGTAAAATTATTTTTTACAAGTAGGGATTTACTAGTGTAGTAATTAATTTTTATTGGGGGTTAGTCATTAATTTTATACTAGCAAGTAGTTACTATTTAATAGGTAAAGAATATTGGATTTATAGTGGTTTTGGGTACCCAAATTCCTTTGAGGTTGTTTGGATACTTGTAATAAACTTTGGAATGGTTATTATAAGCCTTCAACATCTTATGAAAAATACAATAACCTCCTTTGAACTAACAATAAATTAGGTTGCCCAAATGTGGGAGTTTGGCAATTTGGTTGCAACCCACATTGGCCTATGTTAGGCATGCTTGTAAAATTCCAAGGAGGAGCATTGGGATGTGAAATAAACTTGGATGCCTCCATTTAGAGGGTGAAAAGGCTATAGAAGAGGTGATTAATATGGTGGTAATGTAATTTAATCATCAAGTAAGAAAATCATGTTTACATAGGTGTTGAAGGGTTAAAAATTCAAGAGGAAAATACAAGAATTGTATTACTCTCTATTTTAAAAGATAATAAAAAATTGAGCCACTCTTCTTGGTGGAATTTTTTTGTGAAAGGGTTTATCCTCATAAACATTATGTTATGTATAAATATTTATTCTATTTCATATTTCTTTATGTTGTTGATTTAATTTCATGCAATCTCCATTTGGCTGTCTACCACATAAAATCTATCTACAATTGAATTGAATTTTTATTTTATAGTTTTTCAACTTTATTTATAACATTTGAGTGGTATTTCTCAACTAAGTATTAGCTCCCAAATGGTGTTGAAGAAAAGAGGAAATTTTCATAGTGTGAAGAATCAAATTAGAGTAGATCATTTGAATCTCAAATTTTCAAGGAAATAATGTACTACAAAAGATCTCCAAGAAAAATAATTTGCAAATACATTTGATAACCACTTACTTAAAAGCGTGCGTAATGAGATTGTGAGAGATGGAGGTCCCCAAGAGAGAAAACATACATGACCAAGCATGTGGGGAAAGAGTAGGTGGGTGGAGAAGAGGGAAATCTAGAGATTATAACACATGGGAAAGACTAGAAAGCATGTTTAATGGGTTTTGAGTTGAAAGAAAAATGGAAAACTAGGAATTGGTGGAGGAACTTGAAGTGAGTGTCAAAGGGAAGCTTAAAATGAAGAATTTTTTAAGCTTTAAGTTGGGATTATACATCAACTTTGGACTTCTAGATTTGGAGGATAATTTTGTTCTATTTGAATTGGATAATCTTGTAGTTCAAATGAGTGTTGAGTTGAGGTGAAATAGTGAGAGATGGGAGAAGCTACCATAGATCACTTTCATAGGGTAAAAGTGGTGGTTATTGGTATGATACCATACACAAGTTTTGAAGAAGTTAAAATGATTGTCTCTTGATATAAAATTTTAGAGCTTGATGGGGACAGGTTGTTGAATGTCAAGTCTTAGCTATTTATTATGAGGTAGGTTTTATTGAGTTAAAAGGTATTTCCAATATTTCCAACTAAATCTATTTAGATTCTAAAGGTCAAGCTAAAAGTTTGAATTTGCATTTTAAAAATATGTACTTTGAGGTGGTGGAAGAGGCTAATGGGTTTCCTATCTTGCTAGATTAACATATTACACTAAATAGATTAAAATACAAATATAACACCATGTTTGAGAGATTGATCATACCAAACTAGCCTTTTATAGGTAATTTGCTAAGCTTTCCAAATAGAATTAGGAGTCTAGCAAAACCATTATTTTTAAAGAAGGGAGAAATGAGTTTATCAATTATAGTTAATTGAATTTCAAGTTTGTCCCTCAAAGGGAAATAAAATTTCAAGTCAAATGAGTTTCTTCCAAAGAATGTCTCCATATAAGGATCTAGCGAACCACTTAGTAGTGAGACACATACCTTGCATAATAGGACCAATAATTCTCAATACCCCTTTATCCAAGTTGCTGGATATAATGTAGCCAAACATGTAAGGTAGACCTTACTAGTTGACCCATTTAGACCATATAAATCTTCTAATTAGTTGGACTAATTGATTATGTCAAGCTTCAGAGGGTAACAACTAGGACAAGATACATAAAAAATGACTAGGTAGAATTATTTTATTAGCTACTTGAATATGTACATTCATTGATAAGAACTAATTGATTTTGTTTAGAAATATATTTTAATTTTATTCATGAACTAATTCCACGTCTTTGAGATAAAATATTATGCTAAAGGGAATTCCACGATATGCAATGATGGCTACATGTTTAACTTCCTTCCATTCACTTAGAATCTAAGGGGGATGAGGGTTATGTTGAGTGATTAAAAAATTAGTTTGGTGCATGGCCAATTTATAACTTGACATGCTACAAAAGAGATCCAAAATATCTAGAGTGTGTCACTTATGAGGCTAAATTTTTAATAAACAATATGTTGGCATCAAAAAATGATAGTAGATGGCCTTGGAGTTACTCAAGGGAAATTCCATGAATGAGATTATTTGATAGAGCATGATAAAAACACAGACAAGATCAAATTAGTAGCTAAAATATACAATAAAGGAGCTAAGGGTGGCTTTGAAAAATGTATCTTTATAAAGTAAATTAAGGGGAGAGAGATTCATTGAAAAAAATTCTAGAATTAGAATCGATGAATGACATCCTAATGTGACTGCATATCATGGGTCCAAAACCCAACCATTTTTTAATATTAAGGATAAATTCCATCAAATATGATCATAATCTTTATCAAATTCAAGTGTAACGATTAAGGAATTTTGGAAAGTTTGTTGGGGTAACTCAACCATTTTCCAAGCAAGGATAAAGCTATATAAAATAATATTTTCACCTAGTAAGTTAATCTTCTACAGTCTAAGAATCTCTTGTGAAATAAACTTTATATTTTGCATCAATACTTTGGCAATAATTTTGTAGGAGTTGTTGAGAAGAGTAATAAGCCCCCATCTATTCACAATGTATTCATATTTTCCTTTTGGGGATGAGCTTGGTTGAACATTGATTAATAACTACTCCTGAATATCCCATTTCAATGGTTTAAGGACAAACACGCTAAAAGTCCTCATGGATTTGAGACTAAATAAATTTGAAAATTTCTATAGGGAGACCATCAATATTTGGGCTCTTCTCCAAACCCACAAAAAATATCTATCTATCCATTTATTCTATGGAAATAAGGTGATCAAGAAAGTAGCTATAGTCAAGGTCAATTTTATAAGGTATGTAGGTGGTAATACTCTCATTAATTATAAGAAGGGAATCTCTACGTGAATCATTGGTAAATAGGTTTTTATATTTAATGATCATAAAAGTCTTGTAAAATTTCTAAATGGTAGGATTAAAGAAATTCATCAATAGATTTGATGGAAATTACCTACTCATTTTTATGTTTGTGTTGAAAAACTAGAAATAATAATTTAGTTCCTCTATTTCTATCTTTAATACATTGAAGAGGAGCACAATTGTAAGATCTTTTGTATTTATAAATGTCCAATTTTTACAACAAGTTTCTAGTATGGGAAAATGAATGTTGGATAGAAATGTTGTAAAGGTTGGAAGCAAGAAGGGAGCATCTACATGTTCTATTTAACCTTTTAAATAATTTTTTATTTTGTAGCATTTGGAAGTAGCCTTTTGGTAATATTCACATAGAAACAAAGTACAATAGGTAATAGTTATTTCTAACTATATAATCTATTGAACCTGTATAGTCGTAAAATTGCACTCCTTGCAATTTCACATACATTCTTGCATCCGCTTTAGTGTTCGCTCCCTTAGCATCTTGTGTAGACTCATTTTAGCCCCTGCATTAGCCTTTTTCCCTTCTCAGGATGCTCAACACCCCTTATCAGTAGCTACACTCACATGTCAGCTTTGTATTGGACCTTGCACTTTTCCTGTTCTCGTCATTTTGTAGCATGATGTTTTTGGACACTAGCACGTCGCGTAGATGTCTGCACACCGTGCTAGCATCCTATGATGTTTCAATGTTCAAATGATCATTTTCATGCATTTTTGTCACTTGTGACCTCCTTTGGTCAATGGTAATGGCTCAAGATACCTTGTAACCACCTGGGAAGCTTCTTTTCTCTTCCTTTCTCTCCATAAATGCTATCTTTTCACTTCATTTTCAACTCTCTTCTACTTCTACCATCATTCTAACTCCTCGCTAGCTTTGGCTCTAGCTCTCCACTCTCCAACTCTTATTTGCACGACTTCATATAGCTTGCTACACTAGCATTCTTACATCTTTTCAAGCTTTGTTTGCAACACTCTTGGCTCTTGTAGCTTCATCTCCCTTATCTCATACTTGGGAGCATCTTGGGATTCCATATCTCCTTTCCATTGCATCTCTACTTTGTGATATAGGTTCTCCTCCTCGAGTGTGGATTGTTGTGAGCATCTTCTTTCCTTTCTTCTCCTTATCTCTTTATCATCTATTTCACTTTATTTCAATTCTATTACATTTTGTTACTTTCCTATATTCTAGAAGTCCTTAGCAATTAGAATAGAAGTAGCCACTTTGTTATCTTCTGTGATAAACTCGCTTTTTGGTCCATATGAGATGACAACACGCCATGTTTTCATCCTTATTCTATGCTATCATCCTTTGGCCGAAAGCTTACCAGTCTGTCCAAAGAATCTATGTGATCTACTCTTTATGATTCTAAGACTCTCAGGCTATTCCTTGAGGTAGTTTAGGGTAGTTCACCTTGTGAGGCTCTCTAAATGAAGAGAACTCATGAGTAGTAAATCCCCCTTCTCTATAGAACCTATACATTAGAATAAATTTTATACTCAGGGGGGTGAATTAGCATATCCATAAATTTTATCCAATTCAACTTTATCAACCAAAACTTCTTACTACCTTCAACAAATAAAATATCAAATGCAATTCAAAGGCACAAGCACACAACCATAACACCATATTTATGTGGAAAACAATAGAAAGGAAAAAAAATAGTGAGCAAGCTTCTTGAATCTATTGTTCAAATCAAGCCTCACACAAAAAACAAAATTTACAATAGGTTTTATGTGCTACAACCTTAAACAAAACAACAACTCCTTGAAACTCTTTTTTATGACTTCAACCGAGGAAGTCTAGATAACTCCTTACAAATTACAACACTTAAAAAGGAGGAAATATCCTCAATACAACATACTTGACAAAATATGATGACTAATCATCATCACAACACTTCTTCTCAACAACCTCTTCTACCCTCAGCTCACTACCTTCAACACACTTCTTCACTCACACATATAATACTGCTACCTTCAACTCATTGCCTTCAACACATGTATCTTATTTACTTCTTCACATACTCACTCATTCATACCTTTTGAAACAAACTTGACCTTCCATTTATATCCTCCATAAGCTTAAAAAAATTTCTCCTTGTTGGCCAAAATGAAATGTATGTTATGAAACGTGTAATGAAAATTAATAAGTTAGCTTCAAAACATTTTCTATAAGTAGAAATTAATGCAGTCCAAGACAAAAGATAAGCAGATAAGCATGAAAGGTATTTTATAGGTTAGCACACATTTCCACACTAGTGTACACTTTAAAAATTTAGCACAAACACCTCAACAAGCCAAGTTGGCCCAACAAATATTTAAATTTCCATGCATTAGCTCCAAAACAAAGGAGATATCAAAGAGATCAAACAACATCATGCAGATCGATTTATAGGAATTATATGATATTAAAAATCATTCTCATACACCCTTCTCACAATTTCATTCTACTTTATCTTTCTATCAAGGTTTAATTATAGAACATGGGTTTTGACTAAGGAAAACCCCCATTCAAACAAAATAATTTTTCTCTTTGTGTATGTGTAGACCTTATAGATTGAAGTAGGATTGAGGAGATATCAAAGGAGAAAATTTGTATTTGTTGAATAAGTTATCATCATTGTTGTCAAGCCACAAAAACTAGGTTGCAGACTTTATTTTTGACTTTTTGATAGTGGGACTTGTGTAAAAAAGGAAGCTAAAACCAAACATCAAAGGATTGTCAAAAGTGTTTTTAGAAGCCCTAACTAGGACCCATTCACCCAGGGGAGAATTGATCCTTTAGCAGGTCTCAAAACACATTTTTGGTGATAGGTGCATGTGTTTAGACTCTTCTTAGAGCTACCTACAAACTTTGATTTCAATTTATGTACTTTCAAGAATTTGTATTTCATGTATGAGGTATTATAGTTCATTTAGTTTGAGCATTGCAAATAATTTCAATTTGGTTTCAAATCTATCCTGTTGTCCTAATGACTAAGATTTAGGTCTGATTGACTCACCATTGAGGTTGAATGCCAATCTTTATGCCTTGTGATCATCTCTTTCCTAATGAATTTCCCTTAGAGAAAGACATAAATAGAGAAAACACGGTCCCCCTTATTGTTTAAGGATCTTTTCCCAACATTTCAACAATATTAGTCTTGTATCATTTCATACCTCTTGGTTCTCCTTAGTATGGATAAGTTGTAAGAAATTATTATCTTTTCAGTCTATTGTTATCATCTCAATTTATCATTATCCCCTTTTCATCCATAATTATCCCCTTTCTATCCATTCATCATCATACTTTCAATCCAATCATCCAATCAATTTAAAATCCAAGGTTTACCCCATCATCATTAATCTCTTTCATCCAACTCCATCATCCCTAGGTCTCTCCCTCTCAAAATCCTATTACAAGGTCCAACTCAAGAAAGAAAATCATGGCCTCTCAAGAGTTCCCATCATCATCAAATGACATGCTCTTTGAAGAGGTAGTCCACCAAGTCCCCATGGGGAACCCATTTCCATTTTCATCCTACATCATACATGATCAAGATTCAAGTGACCAAGAATCACCCACATTATTAGATGACTATGCTCAACATGCCCAAGCTATTGACAATGCCAAACAAAGGTGCCAAATTACCCAAGATTCTATTTTTGGAATAAAAATAAAAACATAGTCAATGATGGTGTCATTGATGCTAAAAAGATTCAAATACCACCACCATCATCATATCAAAATCTAGATCCCCAACATAATGTGGTCAACCCTAAGGGTCAACCAAAAAGATATACTTGACGTGAATAAACTCCCTTGGGTGAACCTATTGAATCCATCCTCCAGAAGCTAGTCCAATTTAACATGATCCAATTTCCACCTATCAAACCCCTTGGTCAAAATGTTCCTAATTCCTCTTGGTATAAAGAACATGAATTTTGTGACAACCACAAGGTCCACAGACATAAAACCTCCTCTTACATGAAACTCAATAACTTGATCCAAGATCTTATCAATTGCGGAGAGATCTCCATCGAAAGAAAAAGGTCCCCTAAAGAAAAATTGGGTATATACAAGTAGTGTTTCCCACAACATAATGAAGGTAAACCTTACACATCCTATAATGCAACACCCTATAACTATAATAATATCTCATCCAATTCCATCATTGAATGCATTGAATAAATTCCTTCCCAAGTAGCTACTATAACCATCAAGGCACATAATTATGTTGTCACTACTCAACATGGTTGAGTTACCATCCAAGGAGCTTCATATGCCTCAAAAACTACAAATAAATATAGCATCCTTCACTACTTAAATAAAACCAAGTGACACAAATATATATCCTTGAGCTACTTAAAACATCGTTGATCCATAAAGAGCTTCTTGAGAAAGCCCTCCATGAATCTCATGTTCCTAAAGACATTAATATTGACCAATTTCAAGTCATGATAAGACACTTATCATCTCCACAATCCTTCACCTTCTCTACTAAATACTTACCTTACATTGATCCATCTCACAATAATCCACTTTAGCTTCAAGCCCTCATCCATAAAATCACAATAAAATGCATCCTAATAGATGGTGGGTCATAACTTAATCTTTGCAGCTTGAGTCAAATAAGAAAATTGGGATGTTCTAGTGATGTTGTCAATACCCAAACTAAAATTAGCATCAAAGCATATGACAAAGGTGAGCTTGAATTCAAAGGATCTATAAAGCTACCCATCTAGGTTAGACCAACTAAAGTTGAAACTACTTAGATTTTGGACCTTGATCTCCCATAAAACATCCTTCTTGGCTACCCATGGATCCATGCCATGCAAGTCATTCCATCCACATTCCATCAATGCATCAAGTTCCCCCATAATGGAACTGAAGTGATTACCCATGTGTTGATCAAAATCCATTTCAATATTACAAATTATTACAAAGTAGTCATGGCCTTTTGTAGAATTTCCCTACCAATATCACATCATCTTCATCCTCGTACATTGGTCCTTCATCGTTACCTGCCTCTCACACTATCCTAGAGATCAAGGCCAAAATAAAAGACCTTGGAATTGGAGAATATGAGCTACATCCCTTTCATATCGAAGATCAATCTTCTATGACAATTGAAGATATAACTATTCTTGGTGGTCTCAAATTAGCTTTAGCTATAGGGATCAAAAGACTATAGGTGGAAGGTGACTCTAAAAATATAATTGATGTTGTCAAAGGAAATGGTTAAATATTAGATGGTATTCTAATGATATTATTGTGTATATCTAGAATATCCTCATGAAATTGGAAAGCATATTCTTTTATCATATCTATAGAGAAGGTAATAGGGTTGTGGATGTCATGGCCAACTTAGGGATATATTTAGAATCGACTAGATGTTGGAGAGACTACTCCATTCTACTCATAAAATTAAAATATTTAATCCTCAAGGAACAAAAAAATAGTATCCAAAATGAGGAAAGCCCAATCTAATTTATTAAAAATTATTAAGTTAATGCTTACTCTTGCCATAGCCCTTATGATAGGTAAGTTGATTTGGGATTAGATGTTTAGTTTGGGTTGGTAGCTGTGGACCTTTAGGGCCATTACTAATCTATTCTATATGTGTATTTGGAATATGATCTTATTTAAAGAAAAGAAAATGTGCATCTTGAGAGAAACTACACTTGTCATGCATGAGTCCCCCCTTCTAAATCTTAATGTAATCATCACTAGATTTAGTTGGCATGGGGAAAAAAAGGAAACCCATATCTCAAAGCCTATGATCTGATTAATTACAACTAAAATCTTGTGTGTTGGGTCATTATTGCTAACCCCCTCACATGATGTCCTTGAATCATTTTTACATATGCTTCTCCAATGACAAGTTTTTGGAAAAGACCATTGGCACATTGGGATTTGTAACCACATCTATTCAGGAAAACAAAATTATCACATCATCATACATATCTCAGGAAGGCCCATGTTATCCATTTGATTTAACCTACCTAAATATTTATTTCCCTTCACATCTTCTTGGTTATTTCAAATCTTTCTTGAGCACATTATTCTTTTTTGTAACCAACTTTGTCTTGCAAACCAACTCAAATTGATTAAGAGAATGGGTGGGGATAGGGTTAAAACAGAGCTTGGATATTATTAAGAATATCATAGAGACACCCTAACATTGAATATTTGTGTGGAGGGAGGCTTGGTTCCTTTAATGGAGAGTCTCAATGGCCACAACACCTAAACCTTTCAATTCAATTTGCCAATGGTTGGAGAAATAAATAGGCTAAATTGGGAGGTATTTCTTTTGAGGTGAGTGAAGAGATTATAGAAAAGCTACCGGTCTCTCATGTAATGTTCAAAAGATCAAGAAACACACCAAAGTGCAAGACACTGACAACATGAACTAGTTATTCTAGAATAACAAGAACCCCACTAAATTGCATGTGGGGTATTATTGAAGAAAGCTATCGATACCGTGGGACCAACTTTGTTTGGTGATAATTAAATATTTAACACTTGAGGCTAGGTTTAAATGTTTTTATTATTACCATATGCTACTGCTCAACCATTTCAGACACCACTCACTTATAAAATTCCCTTTTTTATTTTTTAATCTCTTGAGTTGTTTGTGAAAGAGGTTATGGAGCTTTCTACTAAGAACCTTGAGAAACCTACTGTCTTGCTACATTAGGGGCCTATCTTGAGATTATACCATTTTCATCTTGCGCTTTGGCCTCCAAACCAATCCATGCTAGCTTAGTGGAAGAAGTTTCATATGTCAATCCCCACTTGAAACCCCAAGAATCCCCACAAGATGAATGTTGATAAACCCAATACCAAGTGTAAGCTAGATCCCCTTTCCAACCATTCCATTCTTGGAGCTAACCCTAAAAACCTAGCTAATAAGTCTAAAAAGAAGAGAAAATCTATCCATTCTTAGAGCTAAAAAATTCCCCTTCTAAAAAGATGGGTAAACATGCTGGGAAGAAAACCCTAAACAATAAGAAGAAGAGTTTTATCACCTTTATTGAAGAAGCAAACTTTGAGTATGGTGATCTAGTGATGATATCACTAATAACACCTATGATGAGGAAATCATGACTGTTACTAAGCCTAATATTGGTTCCAAGCCTACCAGTGTGAGAAGATCCAATAGATTGGCTAGAAAGTAGATGCTTGAGGTTAATATTGATGAAATTTTAAGTGAATCTGAATAGAACAACATATAGGATAACAATAATACAAATATGGAGGAGGATGTTGAGGATAACAATGATGGTCTAACCCATCTTTTAGAGATTAATTAAATGATCACAAAGGACTCCACCCCAAACTCCACCCCCACCTCACTCCCCCCCCTCCCCCCCCACGCCCCCCGCCCCGCATGAGCACAAAGATGAAGCTGGCCACCTTTGTGAGAAAACTGCCCAGGATTGCAATGCTTTGATGACTTAAGTCAATCCTCTTGAAAGGAGGCTTAATTGCCTTACATGCTTCACCCTTAAAGTGATCCACCACTTCGTTATCACTCTAGCTTTGATGCTCTAAGAGGAGATAAAAAACACAACCCTTCTACTAACCCTAATTCCAACCAACAGAAGATAGACATCTTCAAATTATTCATGTAGGAATGAGAGAACATCTCAAAATAGGGGGGTCTTATGGGTTATTTTTTAGTTGTTACCTCTGTCGACACTATTTCTCTATTGTTATTTTTCTCTCTCTAATCTACTTTTTTTTTCATGTTGAATTTGGTTATGTGAACTTTTATCCTTGTGGCCTTTTGTGATATGGGTACAACACTATAAATGTTGCTTCTCTAATAAAAAAACAAACTAAATACATATACTATCCACTACATAACACTTGTTTTTATTATTTATCTATGTTATTATTTTACATTCTTCAACTATTATGAAGTTCAAATGTGTGTAAAGATTTCAATAGATTTCTTTTTCATAATTATTAATTACATTATCAACTTTGAATCAAAGAAAAAATGAAATAGAAAATTATAGTGGAAGAGCAATCAAATAGAAAGGATAAATATTTAATGGAGAGATCCAATCTCGATAAATAATATTTAACTCAGTTCAAAAAAATTTAGGAGGTGAATCAATGATGAGTTATATTAGTTGTCATAAAAAAAATAAAAAAATTATTGACTTATATTTTTATAAGGTAAAAATAACTTAGATTTTAATTAAGCTTATTATTTGTGTTTTTGATTAAATTTGTTATTATTTTTTAGATTAACTCTAGGTCTCTCTTTGAAGAGAGGGAAAATAATAATGAAAAAATATAAAGAGGTGAAAAAGAAGGAAAATATTAAGATTGTCATGAGTAAAATGATAGTATAGTTAAATTTTTTTTTTTTTTGTTTTTCTTAATTATAATTATAAGACATGAGTTTAATTGAAATATTTTATTATTTAATAACAATTTTACAAGTGTATTACAAAGATAGAACACATATCATTTATATAAATTTGTTCAAATATTTTTAGAAAATTTAACATTATATATGTTTGGCTCATGGAATACAAAAGAGTGTTTTATTTTTTTATCACCTTAACTAATTTTAAAAAAAACAACATAATAGATTTTTTATTTTAATTTTTAAAATTATAACTTATGATTATCTAGAAATAGAATAAATATAAATTAACACTTAAGATTTGAAATTTATATAAAATATTATTGATGCCATTAAAAAACACTTTTACTAAGTCAAAATAATTAAGCCACCATATAATTGAATTAATTAATTTTATAAAATTTATTATTATCCTAATAAGCATAGCATAACTAATATATATTTAAAATAAATAAAATTATAAAATAATTCTTAATTAAATAAATAAAATAAAGTAAACAATGTAGACAAAATAAAATAATTTTTTTAAATTATATTGTGTAAAAAATTTATAGAATCTAAAAATATTCATATTTATATTATAAATTGTGGAAATTCAATATTTTTAAAAATAATTTTAAAGTAAAATAAAAAATTTAATATAAACATTTTAAAAAATATTTTTATTTTAAAATATATTTTAAGTCATAATAATATATAATTTATAAATAAAAAAAATATTTTGGTAAGAAAAGATAGTGATTGCTTAACCAAAGGAAAGGCAAAAGAGCATTCACGAGATAAAAATTGAAAAATGCATTTTAAAATGTTTTCGTTCAATATTGAGTATTAAATATATCACATACAAATCAACGGCTATGATGTGGCTGGGCTGCTATTCTAACTCTTGCGCGGGAATAGTTGTAACTTTGTCAACAATTATTTCATTGATTTGTACAAATTTATTATTGTTTTTTATTTTTGTTCAGGCCAACTAACCAATTCAAAAAAATTATTTCCCCGTCAACCAGCCTGGAGATTATTTCTTCACGTGAAATATTTATTTTCATTATCATCGAACATGGAGATTATTATTATTTATTCTTCTCACCGACTTTAATCAAAAGACTAAAAATAAATTAATGATCGAGATTAATTAGCGAATTAGTCAATTCAGTCCTCATCCATATGAGCTGTCCAGTACATGATTTGGGTATTGAATAATATATATTATGGTCAACTAAAATATATCTTTTTACAAGTGTTTATATTAAATGTTTGTTGTCCAACCACATTCCAAAGCTGTTGCTTTCAGTACCTATCGCGTATTACGTATTACGTGCCCTCCACTCTCCACTTGCCGTTCAACGCGCATCATGTGCTTGGGCTGCTATTTTAATTCTTCTGCTCCAACTCTAACTTGGTCAATGATTCTTTCATTGACTAGAATAATTTTTTTGGTTTGATCCAAGGTTAGCATTGTGAGTGACGTTCAAACCATAATCACCTCACCAGATGCCTCCCCAAAGAGGGAGGGTTTAACTTTGCCTAAATATGGATGTTTTGGAACATGTTGCATATCCTAATTCCTTGAGAAAGAAGGTGTAGGGGAAGGTTTGTTGTGACCAAAGTTCTTAGTCTTCTATCTAACAATAGTAGATCAGTAGGTTCCTTTTTTTTTAGACCCAAAAGAGGGCTAAGTAGTGATCTTTAGGCACTAAGAAACTATAGAGCAACAATAAATATTATGTTATGATGATTAAAACCAATAGTAGGTGTTCAAAAGGTTGATGTAACAAACATGCTATGAATATCTAGTTTGGATAACTTAAATATCAGTGGTTCTTTTGAGGTCAATGGAATGGTACACCTCGATGCAAAATCATCACTAAGGATGGGATGAATATAACCACTCTAGTTCGACACAAAACTGAGCCTACCCTCAAAATATTCAACTAAAGTAGATGATTGTAGTCAATGACATGCATTATCAAAAATTATAATAGGAAGCATAATATTGTGTGGTGTCTTAGAAGACATACCTCATGAAATAATTTTGATACAAACTTTTGGGGATGTTAGGATGAGGTGTCATTGTTTGATACCATCGAACATTCAACTCCAACATCAACTATGGAGGAATGAAACGTTGAGTCCATTTAAAGTGGGTGAAAATTTCCTATAGATTTAGAAATAAAAAGGATACCACAATAAATGTAAGTAAAAATATAAGACTTCTCCTTTATAAAATAAAATGATATTTCAAAAAAAATGCACATAAAAAATCATACAAAACTATAAAACATTTCAATATATATACATTCATTAATCATGATAATAAATATACTTATTTAGATTTTTACACATTTTAATCACTAAACTCAATATTCAAATTAATTCTCTATAATTATTTAATCTAAATTAATAATAAATATAATTATTAAAAATAGTCCATACCTCTCTTTCCACGCGCATCTTTTACCCTCTCCTTTTTCACACACTCTCTTTTTAACGCATAAATTCTTAGATATCATCTTCAGTTATGTCGTAGAGAATTACCGAGCCAATGGTCGGTGGTCGAAAAATGTAAATACAACCCAAATTTTATATCGCTCATCCCACTCCTACGAACTCATTCACCGGCACCGGCTACGCAGGATAAGGCGAAATAAGTTTTCTCACACCCACTCCACAAACGTTGTTTTCTTTGAGTTTGTCTCCTTGCCCCGGAAGCCTCCTTTCCTTATAAATTCTGAGAGTTGTAGGATTTTCATACTCACACTCAGCAAAGTTTTAATTGCATTAGCATCCGCCATTCCGCTCTCTAGATCCAGAGGCTGTAACAAGTCAAAGATGGAAGCTGGACTTGCTCTTGCGTTTGCCAATGGTCTGATAGGAAAGCTTGGCGACATTGCGGCACAGAAAGCATTGGATGAGGCATCTCTGCTACTCAACTTCAAAAGTGATTTTAAATGGTTGAAGAAGGAGCTCGGCCAGTTATGTGCTTCTCTACAAGCTGCAGATGAGCAGAGGGGGCACAGTGAGGCTGTGAAAAAATGGCTGGCGGAGGTAAGGAATATTTGTTTTGATGCAGAAGATATAGTTGATGAGTGTGCCGTTGAGCATTTGTATACAAATGCCAGTCAATCATGTGTGTGCAATCGTAGTCAATTAGTCTTTCGGTATAAGATGGGGAAGAGGATTAAAGAGCTCAAAGGTAGGATTAACTCTACCATTGAAGAGGCACAACGGCTCAAGCTTTTCCATGATGTGGCCCATTTAAGTCAGCCCTCAACTAGTACATCCACAATAGGAGGAGAAGAGTTCAGAAGGAGGAGTAACTTGGAGAAAGATGCACCAGCAGTGGCTATAGACTATAAGGTCGATGAAATTCTAACATTATCAGGGAACCCAGCTGTTGGAGTGCTTGCCGTCGTGGGAATGGGCGGGCTGGGTAAAACATTCCTTCTGCAGCATGTCTTCAACAAAATAAAACATGGGTATGAGTGTTCTGCCTGGATTTCTGTTTCACAGACTTATTCTCTTAGAAGTTTGCAATGTGACCTTGCCTCCTACATTGATTTAGATATAGACAATAGAGTAAGTGATGTGCGGGCAGCAGAGTTAATACAAGGCAAGTTAGAGGGCAAAAGATGTTTGATTGTTCTAGATGATGTGTGGAGTAGTAGTGTAGAAGGCAACTTGATGTCTAGATTTGGGTTTCCCACTGACCGTAGCAATAGCCAATGTAAAATAGTAGTTACCAGCAGAAGTAAAGATGTTGCTGAAAACATGAATGCCTACATCTATGAGATGCAACACCTCTCGGAGGATGAGAGTTGGGATCTGTTTCGCTTCTTTGCCTTCCCGGATCGTGAGGGAAATAGCCCACCTGAACAGCTGGAAAGCTTGGCTCATCAAGTTGTAGAAGAATGTGCGAAGTTGCCACTGGCCGTAAAGACAGTTGCGGCATCCATGGCCAAGTCTTCACTCAAATCAGATTGGGAGTCAAAGTTGGAGCAGTTGAAAAAGATAGGAAAAACAGAGGACTCCATCATGAAGATTTTAAAGCTGAGTTACAACTCTCTTCCTCCATATCTGAAATCTTGTTTTGCTTATTTGTCTTTCTTTCCAGAAGACACGGAGATTTCTTTTACTAGTTTTAAAGTTGATGAAGTTATATACCAGGACAATGTGATATATTTGTGGATAGCAGAAGGATGTATTCCCCACGAAGAAGATAGAGAACAGTGGGATATTGGGGTAAACTATTTACATCAACTTGAAAATTTATGTTTGCTGGAAGTAAACAGGGTTAGAAGTTGTTACGCTGTACACGACTTGTTGCTTGATTTGGCTGTAAATATATGTAAAGAACATGAGTGTGAATTTGATCTTCCTTTCAGAGAAACAAGTTGCCGTAGGTTATTACTGGCTAAAAAGGACATAGATAGTAATGTAATTTCAGAAAGGCCTCTTCTTTGTCAGCGATTTCTCCGCACACTGTCATTCTCACAGAATCCTGGCATTACATGTATTCCAGAACAGTTGTTTGATCATGTGAGAGTACTCCGGGTAATTGACTTTAGCCACACTGCAATCTCTACATTACCAAAATGTGTTGGGAAATTGAAACTTCTTAAAGTTTTGAATTTGTCTTACACACAGATCACGGAGCTGCCAGATTGTGTAAGAAGACTTAAGAGTCTTCAGTTTCTTGATGTTTCTTATTGCAAATTGCTAAGAAGTCTACCTGAGTGGATAGGTGAGCTCAAAGGTCTCTCCTATCTCAATACGGTGTGGAGCCCAGGTGATGGTATTCTGAATCCTATGCCCAAGGGAATGTCGAAGATCTTGAGTCTGAGGACACTGAGGTCAAATTACTTCCCACTCTCTATTGAAGAGAATGAATTTCTCTCTGTTGAAGATGTTGGCAGTTTGACCAATCTCCATGAAATAAACTTTAGTTTAGAAGATGTAAGGGGATTGAGAAGTTTAGAAAATGGTATCCTTGACCGTCTGGTCAAAATGAGAATTCTGGGAGTTTATAATAAAATTTCTGCAGCAGGTGATACAGAAGAATCCAGTCTTCCAGTATTCCCAGTGAAAATGAGTGTTATGAAAGGTCTTCAAGAACTTTCTCTTTGGCGTTTCTCTGTGCCAAGTTGGATATGTGGAATGGAAAATCTGACACAACTTCACTTGAAAGAGTGCACTGATTATCTATCACTCGAAAAGATGCCCAACTTACAATTATTGAAGTTGGCGAATGATTCGAAATGTAGAGAATTGTCAAAGGAGTTTGGAGAGAGGGGGGGATTTCCTAAGTTGGTTAGGCTGGAGATTGAAGACTTCCCTCTTTTGGAGCAGTTGCCAGCATTGGAAGAGCAGGCGATGCAACGTCTGGAAGGGCTATATATAGAGAATTGTCCTGAGGTTAAGAAAGTTCCAGAGGGATTGGGGCGCTTGAGGAGACTAATGGAAATAACAGTTGTTGGGGAGGCAAGTGGTGAGTTACAGGAGAGGTTAAAGGAAGGTGGGGAAGATTGGAATAAAATCAAAGCAAATAATCCCCGCATCGAGATCTTCTCTTAAGAGCTTTGGCTGTGTAAGGAAATTGTTTCTTTCAGTTTGTCATATTGAAAATTTTGATATTAAAGATATATGTAAAGAGGACTCAATATATTTTTGGTCCTTAGAAAAGAATATTCATGAAAGTAAGATTCCATATATGTATATATAATAAGATTATTTTTTATTTTTTAATTTAGTGTAAATGTAATTTAATGTATATATTATTAAAAATATTTTGGTTCATAATTTAATATATATTTAAAAAAATTATAATATAAAATATTTTTAAAATTTGATTTTTTATTTTATTACATAATTAACAAAATGTATATTTATTTAATTTAAATTATTTTTGTTTAGTATAAATATAATTTAGTATATATTATTAATGAAAAATATTTATTTTGTAAAAATCAAAGGTCTAAGGAAAACTAATTAGTAGTTGAAATTAAAGTAAAAAATATTGTTGTCTATAAGTTATTTTATTAAGTTAAGAGTTGTATTATTTTACTCTAGAAGTATTTTACTTACTATATACAAACATACACACATAAATTTTATTTTTTAATCAAAAATTATTTTATCTTATCAACATTCTTTACTTTATTTTTATTTGAAGATTTTTTTGACTTTTGTATGCAATTTTTAATTTTAGTTTTGGAAAATTCATTATTTTGTTCTCTCTTTAATTTATTGTATATTTAGAGCTATTTTATTATTAAATGACCCCACCTACATTATGTTTATTATTAAATATCAATACTTTGATGTGTAAATTACTACAAAATTATGGTAAAAGATAAGAGTTTTAATTTACATTGTAACCCCTACCATTGTAGAATTCCTTGGCATTAATAACATGTTTTTCCTTAATTGTAGTGTTTATGAACTTACAAAATAATCTTTCCTCAAATTGTACACATTTGGTAACCTTGTAGTATTATTCTCTCCTTATAACACTTGTTGATAGTGTTGATCTTAGTAATTGATAATATTTACTATTATGTATAATGCACATGCCAATTAACATTTACCTTATGTTGATACATGTACTATGAAGCATATGGTCTTGATCAACTATTAATCAAATGTGGAGCTTTGATTTTGTTGAATTGTAATTAACATTTAATTTTTTGATATGGATTATGGATAACTCTCAACATGTTGCAATAAGACAAGAAATGTATCTTGTCATTAAGGAGGTTTATAAGAACAATATCTTCTAGAATAATATTAGGAGAACAATATTTCCATTAAAAGGATACAAAGGATGCAAATGAAAATTTCTTGTTACTAAGTTTTAGATTTACTATTATTTATAAATATTGTTAACATAAATCTATAATTAGTGGTTTCATTTACTTGACTTTTTTAGTAAGATCATTATAATTTCATGTTAATATTTATTTTTCATGCCATTATGATATTGAAAATATATAATATAAATTGAATTAATAAAATTCTTAACATCTCCAATAGTATGTTCTTTGCCATTCCATATAATTTTATAAAGTTACATTTTTATGCAATAACCCTATCTCTACCTCAATATTGTTGAGTTTAAAGTGGAGATAATTAATATCATAACAACAACATACAAACAAGGATAAACAACAACACCAAATTATGTGGTTCGCCAAGGATTGGCTACATCCATGGGAAAAAATAGGACAAATAGCTCTTATTATTTGCAAAAACAAGAATACAATACATCATCGTCTATCACCAAGAAAAAGAATATATAATGTTCTCTTCTAGTAAAATGAAGAGTCATGAGAAGATGAAGATAAAAGGGCAATGATTGGGCTTCACACTCAACAATGTCCCACTTGAAGTCCAAACCATGGTGCATGTATAGAGCTCCCCCTGCTTTTCCAAACCCATTGTTACTTAATTACTAGACTTACTAACTAGTCAATAGCATCATTCTCTTGCACTACCTCTGACAAGAAATAATTCAACCCAAAATAATCTACCTCTTTTGCATCCTTCTTAAACTCTAGTTTAGCTATAATTTCTTCTTGTATTGGAGGAGGTACTTCTTCATCCTTAGGAAAATATTTTTCTCCATAGTCATTCTCAAATGGATCATTAGGAATGTTGATTCCATCAAAACTAAGGAGTATATTAGATGGCTTCAAGAATGTAGATGCTGGAGCTATTGGCTCTACTCTTCTTACACAAACACCCTTCTAGTGATGCTTCATTCCCATCGCAATATGCAAATTAGGATTCCCAATTTTTTTCATTCTATTCCAATAATTGGAAATCTAGTGTAATCTCCTGATTGGTCATAATCAGAGATGAAATTTTCAATCATAAGAGTTGGTATAACATATCAAATATTTTTTGCATCTTCATGTTTCAAAGACTAAAATGTTGTTCCCACACACTAGCCCTTGGCATTTAAAGCAAGTTCACTAGAATTTCTAGCATTTATAGCAACATCAATCTACACTCCTAGTAGTTTTGTGGATCCATGAACATATGAAAGAACTTCAATATGTGACACAACTCTACTAGTCACCAAAATTATGTCACCACCAATTGGATAACCTACTACAGTGACAACATCCTTCAAAGATGATAGAGCTCCAAATTGTAAAGGAGTCACTTCTTCCCAAAACTCATCATCATTCATAGTTAACGATGCAGGATTGATGATATTAGGCCTGTGTGTAGCACCAATAAAGAATTTTTTTTTCATGGTTGTCATACCATCCATCTCTATCAACGATTGGTTAAGGACTCTGTCTCCAACACCACCAACATCCCCAACACTACTTCCACATTGTGTAGTAATAGAATCAAGCTCATAAAAAAATAGGACACAAGGAGCTGATTCTCTAGATTTATCAAAATTTTCCCTCACATTAGCCTCACTCTCTCCAAACCACAATGCTAACAATTCAGAGCCCTTCACATCGATGAAATTGGCCTCACATTCATTAGCAATGGATTTTGTAAGCAATGTATTTCCAAAACTTAGTGGCCCATAAAATAACACTCCTTTTGAAGGAGACATGCCAAAATCTTCACCAATAGGCAACTGTATTGCATCCAAATCCACCTATGAAAAACTGAAGTTCAATTGATGTGCATGTATAAGAAAATGAATCTACATAGCCTCTGAGCAATGAAACTCACAAATTCCATCATCACAAACACCACCAGTATCAATAAACAATAGGTGAAAATGATATAGATTTAAATGCAAGTCAGGAGCACACAGATGAAGCTAATGGATTTTGGAAGAATGAAAAAAGTTATAATATTTTCTAATTTTGACATATATAATATAGGTTTACGCTATTTTATCAAATTTTGGTGTGTTCTTATATTTTCATGCATTGTATCTACAAATTACAACTTCAATATTGCTTCAAATATTTGGAGAATATTTCCATAAGGCTCAAATTTTTTTTAAATTTGATGACTAGTACTATAATTCTAGTTAAATATGCAATTCCTATATTTCTAAAATATTAATATATATAGTCAGGCTACAACCTTTTATCAAAAAAAAAAATATCATGCTTACTAGTCAAATGACTTGTCAAGGAAAATGAATCATTCTTCTCATTCAAAATTAGTGAACCATTTGTCGCTTTAATGGTATCAGTTGTTGGAAATTAAAGTTTACTTTTAGTAAATTTAAAGTTTACATTTAGTAAATTAATTGTTAGTTTTAGGGAGTTATTCTTGTAAGGGAATTTGGGTGGTTATTCATGGGAATGTAATTCACTGGAATGCAATTCTCTTAAAAGAATTTGCAATACACATTGTAATTTCCTCGAATAAATATAATTTTTATTGATGTTTTTATTGTTGTTCAACAATGGTGTAATTTGTGCAATCTGCTCACTTTTCTAATAGTGGTATTAGAGCAATAAAGATGCCAGGCCTATGGGAGAGCAATGTAAGTTGCTAATTATGATGTTGAAATGTGTAGTTTTGGTGTTGAAATTTATTGTGACTGAACAAATTAGAATTTGAATGAATTTATGAAGTGTTTAGTTTTTCATCATGATAATTTCTTTCACCATCTATTTGTTGTTGCTCGATCAAGAATAATTAATGGTTGCTTTCATTTATAAGAAACTTGTTGGAGGAGAGAAGCATGTATGAATTAATTGCAATAAAAATGGATATGAAAGGCGAATAAACATTTAGAGTGCTAGAACATCTAAAAAGTATTTTTGATGCCATGTAAAAAGGACACAAGGCCCGAAAGGTGCAGTTGCTTCAATTTAATTTTATAGCTTTTAGTAATAAGGTATAATGGTATAAAATGATTAATTTGAAGGAAGTTGGAGGCTGATGATTTATTTTGGTTTTACATTGAAGCTTTTTTTGGGGGGGGGGAATGCCTATGTGAAGATTCAAGGTAAAAGGAATTACCTTTCTTTCTATTTGAAGTGGAAAAAGGATTTTGTGTGAAGATTCAAGGTAAAAAGAATTACCTTTCTTTATATTTGAAGTGGCAGAAGGATTTTGTAATGGAGTAATAAGGGTTTTTTAGGAAGTCAGTTTTATTTAATGCACTATAGAAATTATAACATAGATATAAAGATTTATTTACTGCATATTTTGGAGAGATAAATTTAATGTGTTTTGTAAATAGGAAATGAGGTCACATTGTAAAAGGTGCATTTTCAATCCAACATATATTGTTAGTTTTTATCATGGCCACACATCTCAAAGATTGCTTGTTCTTTTGGGATCATCTTTGTTACATATAATGGTTCTTTCAAAAACTCACATGTGAAATCATATGAATAGAGTGTAATAGGGTCTAATTGGAGGCTAGAGGAAATGGAGGAAGGAGGAAAAATGTCATCTTGAGTTAGCTTCTCACTCAGGGATGATATTTTGCATGAGAAGCAAATTTTGTTTCATCTCGAGTCCTTTCAGGAGCAAGATGGAGCATGTAGTGGTTTGTTGGTCTATGGATAATTGAATCCACAAATCTAGAGAGTTGTGTTGTTGGTTTGTGCAGGTGTGTTACTATGGATAATGGAGTTAGTCTCAATTCACAGTCAGTTGGTAATCCAAACATTTATCCAGACATGAGGAATTTGGATCAATGCTGATGCAGAGTTGGTAATCCATACATTTATCTAAACAAGAGGAGTTTGGATCAATGTTGATGAAGAGTTGGTAATTTCTAGACATTTGTCCAAACAATAGGAGTTTGGATCAATGTTGATGAAGAGTTTGTAATCAAACATTTATCCAGTTGTGAGGAGTTTGGGTTGATGCTCAAGACAAAGGAGTTTATATTGATGCTAATACAA